>JANRMJ010000107.1:29863379-29894127 GCA_025584955.1 Alethe diademata | reverse complement strand
CAATATTACAAAGAACAATCCCAAAACACTGACAGAGTCAGAATACAACCTGACAGCCAGGACAATTGCTAATTGGCTAAAATGTGATGATTGTGATGCTGCTTTGTCTGTGTACTTTTATGGTACTAATATTAATTTACATTTACTCCTATTTGCCTTGGAACTACAGAGGGATGGTGTATTGGGCAAGAACACAGGCAAAGTGTAATACATCCATACTTCCTTAAGCCTCCTCAGAATGACACATGTGCTGGAATCCCTCAAACAAATTCAAAATTTGATGGTACCAAAAGTGCTTACATCTGGTTGCATCCTGTCTCTTATTGACCAACTTGATCTGATCTTTTTCCATTATGAATATGTTATATTCTAATGGCTATTTTTTGTTGTTTCCCTCTTTGATCAATAAAACTGCTTGTAGAAGACCTGTGTATCCAACGGTGTTGTTTAGATAAATGGAGAAGTGACTGAAAACCAGCCCAGCTTTGTCCTTCTGGAGCTCCTGCAGGGGTTGTGCCCTGCTTCCCTGGTCCCACCAGGCAGCTTCACCCCTCTGAAGGGAAAATCCTGCTGAAGCTGGCAATTCAGTGCAATTACACACTTGCCCCATTTGTGGCTCAGATGTCAAGTCAGACTACAGCCCTTTAAAAAAAATCAATTGTATTTAGTGTATTTGAATAAAATGCTACAGTTCTAGGAGAAAAAAACCTGAATTGCTCATGAAGTTTTCTGTAGAATTAAGTAGGGAGTTTTTTATTATCTTCTATGCAAGTTTCTATTATAATTTAACTTTTTTTTGTTTAGAAGCCTCAAGCTCTTGCATGTCCCCTGTACCCATTGTTTGTAGGCACTCAGATGCTAAAACAGAGCATCTTATTTTATTTAATGGTGGGAAAAGTCCATTGAGCAATATTATTCTGAGAGACAGTGGATGGCACTGTTGGTTTGCAGCTATGAATGTACAAAAATGAAGCAGGACAGGACAACCTTGAGAAAAATAAAACCCAAACAAAAACCTACCACTCCCCCTAAAAAACAAAATCCCCCATCTATCCCCCGCCAAAAAATCCAAAATCAAACTGAACCATAAAGTAGTGTCTACGTAAACTGGATGGAGTAATTTTCAAATTATGCAACAGTACTCATAAATTCTCAGACAGATTAAGATAACATGTAAGATTCATAAGATAGGAAAAAAAATGAATTTGGATTGCTTGTGTCTGGTCATTTGACACTGTGGTGTTGTCAAAGGAGGAAAAAAAATGCCAGCTGGCTGAGGTGGGCCTTAGTGGTGGTTAATTAATTTAGCTAAGGCAACAAGGAAGAGCAACACGCTCTCAATCCAGGCAGGATTGTCAATATTTGTGGGGTTTGAGGTTTGCTGCAGCAAGATCACACCTGTGCAGATGAGGAAGAGAAATGTGCTCAGTCATTTGGAAACTACTTACAGATGTTGTGTAGAAAATAAGGTGAAATTTTCATGTTTGGTTATGGTGAGGGGGAGGGAAGGTTGATGTGATCTTGAAGTTTACTAGGGGAAAAAAAAGCATGAGTTTTAGGACCCTGGAATTGTACTGAGGTTTGCATCAAGAGATTGGATTCATTTGAAGGTTTGGTTCTTTGTTTTTGACAAGACCAAACACACCAATTGTTTTGTCCAATTTTATTCTAAAGGGTGAGGTACACACTTGACCAGTTTGCCCTGCAGAAGTCAGATCTGGGCACGGCCAGTCTTTTGGTGAACGTGTGGCAATCTGTCCAAATCACTGCACAGGAAATCCAGTATTGAGTGAACAACTCAGTATTTATCATCTCAGTGCCTTTATGCTTGCTTGTCAAACTCTGAAATTGAATTCAATTTCTGTCATGTAAATGTCATTTAAAGAGAGATTGAAACTATTAAGGGAAAATATCACCAAAAGCTGAAAAAGACTGTCATTATCACTAATCTTTGTTTCTGATAGTAGCAACATCTCTAAAGAGAGAAAATTTAATTGTGGAAGTTTTATTTAAATTCAAACTTATGAATTTGATGTTGCAACATTTCAGCAAGCCACCAAGTATCTAAGCCCTTGAGAATCATGTAGATGCTTGGTAGCTCCATGTAGTGTTTTACATAGTTTATCCTTCTTCAGAAAGACAAAGCCTGTTTAGTTCATAACAGTGGGGGAAGAGCCCAGTGGCTATTATGAGAAATTATGGCTTGACTAATTTACCAGAAAAATTAAACCCAATGGCTGGAAAGAAAAGTACCATTGTGAATAACAGTAAATAACTGAATTCAGCCTGGTGTAAATAACATGAAAGCATTCCTTATAGAGAATGAAAGACAGGATATGAACTATGAAGTTATCATTCAGGAATTTGTTTGGTTGTTTTTTTTTTTTTCTAATTTGTACTTTTAGGGGGATTAGCATCAAGTCATGTTCAAGATCATTTAGTTTGAAATTCAACCTGTTCCTCATTTCGTCAAAGAAAAATACCAAATGGAATTAATGAAGGTGTTTGCTTTTTGCCTAAATGTGCTGTTTCATTGAATTGTGTGTTTGTGTAGGGCAGTTTGCTCTTCAGTTCACTGTCCACCTCATTACAGACAACACACAGAGACCCACTGAATGCAAAGGGAATGGCTTAACTGTATGCAAGTTCTTAATTCTTTTAAAAGAAAAGCCCTGAGTAAGTCCCAGGGACAGCAGATGGGGCAGTGCCTGCCCTGGGTGTCAAAGGTGCTCTTATCTATTCTTCATGTAAAGAGTGTCAGGCAGGCACTGTGTGTTGCTTTGCTGTGTACTCCTGAAAACTTCCAGTAAGGGTTGTTTTTTTCTTGTCATGAGATCTAGATGGAAAGCTGGAAAGGCTGGCTTGGCTACTTGTAGTTAAATGGTATTTTAATAAAGGGTATCAGTGTTGACTATTGATGAGAGACTCCTGTATACATACATTTGTATGAAAGCTATGCCTCAAAAGTGATAAAAAATATTATATAGGTTGATAAATTTGTAAAAGGAATTGGGTGGTCATCATTGGACAACAGTTATTTTGTTAGAAACTGCTGGTGCATCATCTTTGTGGCGCCTTTAAAGATTGCAAGAAGGGGCTTCTCCTAGATTAACACCTTTTAACTCCAACACAGTACAAAATATTGATTCCATAGCTACTTAATCTGCATCCTGCAATCATCAGGAAAGCCAGTTTTTGTTTCCTGAAAAAACTCATTTATAGTCTAATAACACATTGCATTTAGGGGATGGTAATGAAATTATATCACTCTGAGTGGTAATTTTCAGTATGTGAATGCCCTACAAAATCTCTGTAGCATTTGTGCCAGCTCTAGAAACCTCACACACAACAGTCATTGTAGCTGCTTCTGGAACATGTTTTTAATGTGCTGTAAGGTGACAAGGGATGCTTATGTCCCACCTGCCATGGGGACAGTGCCATTTTTGCATGCTTGGACCAGGAAATGGTCAGTTCATCTTATGTTTGATGATATGTATGGATCCTTGTTGCTTCTCTAAGAACAAATTATTGTTCTAACTAATGAAGGCTTACCTTTTCCAGCCTGAATTCAAGGGAGCAGGCTGCTATGTCTACACCAACAGGATTCAGGATTAGGTGCTAGGGAGCATTGCAACAGCCAAAAAAATCCTGTGTTGTTTTCCTGCTTGGTTAACTGTAAGGAAATACCCACCTCAGGAAAAGAATAGAATTGGACTTACGGTGTTGTGTAGGAACTTTGTCTAATACAGTACCTTTGTTTTTTCCACAGTATCTTTGTTCTTTTTCTAAAACACAAAGCCAAGGGGGTTGCTAAGAACTCTTATTGGTGTGACATGCCTGAGGATCCTTTGAGATGGTGGATGTATTGGCCAATTAAAAGACAATAGGAGAAAATGAAAAGTTTAGTCATGGAGGAGGGTAAGAAAAGTGCAGTGGTGAAATTCAAAGAATGAAGAACAAAAAAAAGATAATGATGAAACAGCTAGCTGAAACTGCATCAAAATTTGAGAAGACTGCAGAGCCAATCCTTTTTTCTGCTTAAATTCCTGGAGAGGAAATTGAATCCGGCCTTCTGAAATGCTAGGGGAAATAGGCTGTGCTAATAGAAAAACCTCAACATGGATATCAGCCAGCAGTAAAGTAGAAAATATGAGTTTGTGCCAAATATCAGGCTGGTGATACCGAGTAAAATTGCAGCTTCAGTGTTGCACTTGTCCAGCTTGTAGGTCCTGATACATCTTGTCTCTAAATGTGCTTTTTTTGAGGGGGTTTTGTCCCTTATTTACAAATACATTGCGATTGACGTTGTTTGTTATTTAATCCATTAAAAGCATAATTCCTTCTTGAATAGCTATGCTGAAAGTAGAAAGGTCTATTTAGATTGAGAAGTGGCACTGAGCAACTTCTTGGTTCCAGACTATAAATATATATTACTGTATACTGCATGAATATGATTATGTACTATAGTCTCTGTGGGTAAATGAAGTACTTCCACTCCATGAGTGAAATCTGACCCCACAGAGGGAATCTGTTTAAAAGCCTTGTTGTTGTACCAGCCCAGTACTTGGTTAATATTGGCTAAGGAAGAAAGGTAAATGCAGTTGCCTTCTGTTGAGGACAGTACTTACTGCTGATGGTCTTTTCCACCCATCAGGCACTTCTCTTTCCTCCCCATATTTCCAAAGTTTTTCAGATCCCTGGGAAAGCTCATCCTTTACTCTACTGGCTGCCATACAGGGAGTGTTGTTCACTGATGTGATTTTATCCAAAACTTTTTTATGCTTTCATATCCCACTATGTTTTTGGCTTTTTTCCCTTTTTCAGACCTATGTCTCTATTTTGAGAACTGGTTGGAAATTTTATAGTTAGATAATCCTTGTGATATATCAGTTTGTAAAAATAGATGTTCTGTTGAAAAGGCCTCATTTACTTTTGTCAAGAAAGGCTTTTTGGGTCTTGGCTGTCTCCTGGTTAAAATATGAGATTCTTCTGCATTATCCAACCAGCTGACAGGTCAGATGGGTAGGAGATGGAGAACATAATAAATCTCTCCTACAGAGGTGTCCCTGCTTAGTGAAACAATTTTTATTGAAGCAATTAGCTGAATCCTGGTTATGCACATTTGCCATGTTCCCAACCACTGAAATGTCTCTTTTCTTCCTCTGCATTATCCTTGCTTTCCTATATACATAATTTACTTGACATGCTGGAGGAGAAACTGGAAAACAGATGAAGTGAATTGGGACTGCAAATCTGTGATCAGGATTAGAAGCTTGGTGACCTTTAAGTTCTCATCTCTAAAGAGCATCTTGCTGCTTCTGCTTCTAGATAATCCCATTCATTTTTTATTTTTTTTTAATTTTAGTGTGGAAGTTTTATGCTTGTAACAGTGCAAAATGGAATACTGATAACGCTTTGGAAGCTACTGAAGGCTTTTCACTCACTTCTAGACGAGAAATCTTAGTGGAGTTTTCAGAGGTGTTATGCTTCAAATCAACCCAGCCAGAGGAGTCTTTGTGGTAAAATGACTTCTTGTGGACATAAAACCTCTTATGTCATTTGGTTGCTCTTGCTGTTATTGATGTGAAAAATAGGGGATGGAAAGGAATGACATCATAAAGAAAGAAAACTTCCTAGAATTGCAGAAATAAAGTCAACGTATTAGAAAAACAGATGTCAAAAAGCTATCGGCAAATGGCTGAGTCGTTGAACATAATGCTCTACAGAGCTTTCAAAATGTAAAAATATATTTTGTTATATGCAGCTGAGCATCAGGAGATGGCAGTAGTGCTTGCTGAAATGTAAAACAAGAATACTGGGGAGAAATCCCTAGATATTAAAATAAGCTGCTTTGTAAATTTGCCTAAGTGGGTAACACTATTCTAATTTATTAGATTTGTGTACAGTCATCCTATTTTAATTACAAGTTTTACTGACTTTCTGGTATGCTTAGCTTAGAATTTATTGTTTTTTATTTAAAAGCATTGAAAACTTCCATGTATGTTTATCAATAACATATTAATACTAAGATTTTGAAAGACTTTCTAGAACAAATGCCCACTCCTGTCCTTGACCAAATTTATCATTTAGGTCTCTTGAAATGTTAAAAACATCAATCTTATTCAGGGTAGCAGCTTTTAGCAGGTACTACATAAAAGAGTAATCTCTGCTTCCTAGGCACAAAACTGTACTGGTTTATATACAGTCATTTAATTTTACTGAGTGTGTCTGTGACTCAGAAAATGTACCTGAACCCATTCTATAAAATAATGAAAAGGGAAGTGCTTCTTTTCTGTGCAGAGTTTCCAGATGTGGTTTTTGCATTGTACAATACCTTTGGTTTCCTTCAGCATGTATCTGATACTTAAAATTTATTTTGGAGGCTAATTCCAGTTAAATGCTTTGAAATGCCCCAAAAGTCTTTTTATGAAGTTAAAGGAAGCAAATTTCAGAGGAAGTGGAATTGTGTCTTATTAGTGAAATATAAATCAACAATAAATGTTGAACAGTAGAATATAATGCGTAGCTAATTAATAAATGTGGCTTTGTCCGGCTTTTTTTTTTTTTTTTTTTGCATTTATGGAAGAGAAAATGTTGAAAAGCAAAAGTTCAAGTGTTGTGACCGTGTGGAAGAGAGTATTTTATAATTGCCTATTATTCTAAGAACGTTACCTTTGAGTTAAGACCACAAACAGCCTTGGTTTTTAAAAGACACTTAAGGGCCCTTTGGAAAGGAGCTGCACTTGGGTTGGTTGGGGCCCATGACCAAGGCTCACAGAGCTGTGGCAGATGTTCCAGCTGTGTGCTGAGCCCTTGGCACTGCTGTTTCACACAGCTCTGAAGCTGGCTGCTGTTCCACTTGTGCTGATTTGGCCATGGAGAGACCATACTTGAAATTGTATCGTGGCAAGTTCAAAGAATGGAAAGAGTTTTCTGAAGAAATAGCAGTCAGAACACAAAATATCACACAGGACCCAGTCCAGGGTCTTGCTAAACTGGAGGAGGTTGCATTCAGCCTCTGATGTTGATTACCTTCGAATATGTGTAATCAGTTTCTAAATCCATTTTCATCGGTGGCTCCAGCAATCAATCCAATAATTTATTTACGCGTGTGTGTAAAAGATATTCCTTTTGTTCTAAACCTGCTGCCTGAAAAATTCACTTGGTGTCCATTAGTCCTTGTTTTATGAGAAGTAGTGACTAATCATTCCTATTCCTCCTTTTTTCACTTGGCAGCTTTCCTCAGCTAAAGAGTCTGACTCCATTTGGACTGTCCTTGTACTGAAGCCTTTCTTTGTTTCTGATGATCCTTGTTGCTTTCCCCTTCTATTGTGCTGTTCTTGAGATGGAATACTCAAAACTACATGTGCTGTTCAGGATGCAAGAATAACAAGAATTAATGTAGTGGAATAATTATATTATTTTTGTCCTTTTCTCCATTCTTTTGCTAAAAATTCCTGGCAGTCTCATTGTCATCTTACTGCATTCTGGATGTTCCAGGGAGAGATCCATGAGATATTCTTGACTAGCATGAGCTGAATACTCTGTGGGTGTACTATGGTCACCTTTTTATCCCTATCTACAATGTTTTGTATTAATCTACATTGAATTTCAGTTGGCATTTTATCACCCAGTCTCTCAATGTTATGAAATCCTCTTGCAATTCTTTTTAGGGTTTATTACCTTGGATAATTTTGTATCAGCACTGGATGTTATCACTTCCCTTTTCATGCTCTTTCCAAAGCACTTACGTGTGTCTCAAATACCCCAAGTTCCTCTACAATGCTGTGGTTGTAACAGGTTTGGAAACTTCTTTTACTCCTGCTTTTCCTTCAAAGCTCTGTTGTTTATCCCTTTCAGCTTTTGGGGAGATAATGAAGTAGGAGAAAGGCTTTTAAGTTGAAGTAGTTTGTTTACTCTCAGCTGGGTTTCAGTTCACAATATTTTAGTTTTTGTCTGTTTGTAATTTTCTTTTGGTGAGTTTTGACACTGTCATGCACTTTTTCTTCTTGAAATGGAAAATTATCAGGTTTTTTTTAAAAAATTCTTTTAATTTCAAGGATGTTGGATTTTTAAAACATGTAAGAATATAGTATCAGAGTGGTTACATTGTGAGACGTCTTGCGTGATGTTTTCGTCTAAATCAGGAACTCTTGGGATTTTGTGACTAGTTTCTTTGAAAGAATCTTTTGTGCTTAATAAATTTTTTTTCAGTGATCTCAGTGTTTCACAGTCAGTTCATTGGTTTGTTGCATTTCACTTGTACAATCCTTTCTTTCTTTATGTAGATAATAAAAAATCTGGGGGAATTCTGCAATGTTCATTACACTGAATTTATTGTTTGGCTGTTGGCTTTCCTTCACAATAAGGCATTTCTATGACAGCCAATTCTGTCATTCCTACCATGTCAATTTTGAAATATTGGTATTTCAGTTGTTTTCAGAGACCACAATTTGGAAGTATTTTCATCATTAGATTATAACATAGTAGGTGAAACATTACTAATTTCGTAGGATGAAGACCTGACACCATATCAGTATTATATCTCTTTACAACTGGATGTTTGGGGAGATAAATGTGGTGACTGGAAGCTGTTTTATCTGTCCACTCTGGGCTTCTCTCTGCTGGGGATTTATTGACTTATCAGCAGAACTGGCAAGAATTTTTCATCTTTCTTTATGACACTGATAATTTTGGGGATTTTTGACCTTTATTTTTGCTTAGGAGAAAATATTGATGCAATGTCCAATGCTGCTATTAACCATGAGACTGAAGGAATTTTTTTACCCCTGCAGGCTTATTTCTTCCTAATATTTCTCTTTGCAGCAGGTGTAGCTGTGAGAGTGTGTAGAGTGGCAGATGATGTGTGTTGGCAGTATTTGACAACACAGAGGGACAGGATCCAGCTCACAAAGAGGATTCCTCCACTAAGGAGTAGAATAAAATCCCTTCATGCCATCCCTTCATATAAAACTTAACTTGCTAGGAGAAACAGGATCAGAGATTTAAGCAAAGACTTTCCTACTTACTTTGTGGGATGGCCTGCTCAGGTTTGGGGGTTTTTGGATGCTCACTAGAAGCAAAGTTTGATAACAGCATGGAACATTTTCTATCAAGTTCCACTAACAACAAGTTAAGTGCTATAAGGGAATCTCTGGTAGTGCAAAACTTTCACCTTTGTTAAAGTACCATGACAATGTTTTCAATCTGTCAATGGTTAAGAAACATATTTGAAGTCTTTTTATAGGAAAGGGAGAGATTCCTTGAATGAAGATTTGTTAGATCCTAACTAAAAAGTGAAAAAACAAATGTTACTTGATGCTGCCAGGGATGTCAGATATGTGTTTTCTGTGGTTTTCTTTTAGGGAACACTTGAAAAAAATCATGACAAAATGTAATGCAGAAGTCTGGCTTCCTGCAATCTTTTCAACTTTATTCTAATTTTTGACTGCTACAAGATTTGGGTCTGTTTAAGCATTGCATTGCTCAGTAACCTTTTCAGGGCAATGACAGATAATGTTAGATATTCCTGCTAAGGAGCATTATTGGACATGTTCTCCTACTACTAAGCATATTACTCTGCTAAACTAATTATACTGCTACCTTAATGTGGAGGGCTTCCAACACAGCAGTCATTAACTAATGGTTCTGTAACTAAGGTACAGTCCAGAAACTGGAAAGCTGCTTTCTCTAAAATATTTGGACTCTCTTAAAACTTGAATAAAAATCTAGAGTATGTCTGAGTTGAGGGTGTGTCTTCAGCAGTCTTCTATTTCTTAATTTCTGATCTCACTTCACAATTTCTTACCACTCCCAGGTTTACTCAGAAAATTCCTCTTGCTCTCTCAGTTCACAGCATTGTGTATCTGAATTGAACTTTGGTACAGAAACGTGAGCAGTTTGGCTTAGTTCTCTCTTCAGTGTCAAGACTTAAAGGCTCTTAACAGAGAAGTTTGATAAATGAAGGTTTCAGTTTTCCTTTCTTTTCCATACTACCACAGTAGATGACATGTTGAAACTCTGAACAAGGAATTTACAGAAGATAGGGGAAGAACCAAACCCTGTCCCCTAAACTAAGAAAAGAAAGAAAAATAGGACATTTTTGAAAAAAAGGAAATATATAGAATAATGAAAAGAAAATTGTACCTCTTCCATGAGTTCTTATGTGTGCTGCTCTTAACCCCGTGGTCCTCAGCTGCCCTGTTAATTATGCATTATGCCACTACAACCTGGTAAGAAAAATTATATCACTAGCAACAGTTTAATGGTGATTGCTCAATGCTTTCTCATGTATCCTTTTCTGCACAGGGACTGAATTCACCCGCAGCCTTGACTGAATGAAATCTTTTAAAGATCTAACACCTTTCTCATAGCAGTTTCATGAATGTGAAAATGTGGAATATATTTCAAATAATAACAGTGAAACTATTAGGAGCAATAGTGCTACTGCACTGTATGAGCTGTGATGTTGTCAAGGTGAGTAACATCTACTTTAGTATATTGACTAGGCTGACAAGTAACCATGGTTTCTGCCTTCTTCCTGCCCTCCATTTACACACTTTCATTTACTGGATAAATATACTGGACTACAGGAAAGGAATTGTTTCTACACTTTGAAAAAAGAGAATCAAAGCAAAACATTCTCAGAGACTAAATGACTGCATGAATCACAGAAGAGCTGCAAAAAATATTATATAATTATTCAGAGGTGAACAAAGTGACATTACCAATGGCAAGACTGGCAAACAGACAGTTATCTGTCACTAAAATGGTGCCAGGAAGCTAGGTCTTTAAAGCTCAAACTTGAGGTTTAGGACAACTGTCAAGGGCTACATGTGTGCCCCAGTGGCAGCTATGATTCATAATTCCTTGTTTATTTGTGCTGTTGAAAAGAGAAATTTTGCTTTTTAGTTCTATACAAAACCACTATAAATACAGTGATCTGAGCTGTAGGTTTCTAAGTCATTTCTTAAGGGTCTCTTTTATATTGAATAACGATTTTTTCTGAAGTTTTGTACTAAGTGGTGTTTTCCTTTAGAATCATAGAATCATGGTTGTCATTGGCAGACTTGCTGAGAGTGCACTCAGCCCCACTGTCCATGTCACCAACAAATGTGCTGAGCAGTGACAGTCCCAGTATCAACCCTGAGGAACCCTGGCACTTGTCTCCATGTGGGCATTGAGCCACTGGCTGCAGCTCTTGGAGTGAACATCCAAACAATTCCTCAGTCACTAAGTGCTACATGCATCAAATCCCAGTTTAGAGACAAAGATGTTGTGTGGGGTGCTGTCCAATGCTTTGCACAAGTTCAGGCAGATGCTCTCAGTCATCTAAACATCTATTTGTCTTTTACAGGGCTTTATCAGGCACTGATAGTTGCTTTTAAACTTTACATAAATAAATTTCATGGCATCATACAACTTGGCTGGTTATTTATCTACTGGTTTTCTCTCTTGTTCTTCACTTTACTGGACAAAATAATGCTTGATTTTATCTGGTTCCTTTGTCATTATTATGGAAAAGTGCAAAAGCTGTCTCAATAGCAAAGCTATTTTCATTACAATCAGTAATCAAAATTGATCTGATTAACATTCCTTTCAAGTTCAGGTCTTCAGAGTAGAAACAATGTGTTGTATTTAATATTGCTTTTTAGATATTAGGCTTTGAGATGTTATCTGCAGTAATCTAAACATTCAAAACTTTAAAGTTGATCCTTTCAACAAGATAAAGCAAAAATCTGGCATCTAAAAAGAGTAATTTCTTTAGGGTATACTGAGTTTTGTCTTTCTCAAACCTCTTGAAAATGTTAATTAGCACAAAATAAAGAACAGTGAAAAATGTCTGCAGTCTTCCTTGGAGAGGAAGATTTGGGACAAATAATTTTGCACGTGAAGTGAATATGCAAGTATAAAGAGATTTAAATATCTGATTTTAATAGGTTTCATCCCACTGGGAGAGACACTTTTGATTATCTATGACCTATACCAATTATTGTGATTCTCCCTGTAGGCAAATCATAATTTTGACAACTAATCAAACTAAGCCTGAAGGTTCTACAAAATGCCAAATATGTACTTGCACTCTTGCCAGTTACAGAGCTCATACTCACTACCTGACCTTGTCTCAGTTTCTTGAACTACTTGTTTTCAATCCATTGAAGTGTTTATCTTTTAAAGTAGAAATCCTTGGAAATCTAAATGAAACTTGGTAACAAATGGTCGCTTTTTTGGTTTTGATTTCACACCAAGCATAGTCGTAAAATAACAAACTCTCAGTTTAAATGAAAGTTGGTGTGACAGATGCTGAGGCTTGAAGTGTGTCAGTAGTGCAATGGTACAAGCTAAGCCAAATTCTAAAGCAATCACCCCGTAAAAATTGGTATCCAGTTCACAGCACCAACCTAATCTTCCTTTTTAGGTCAGTAGCACATCTTGTCTATTCAACTCTGCAAAATAGACTTTAGGAAGCTCCTTAGAGTCAGAACTCAAAATAGTGCTCTGCTCAGGTGATTTTTCTCTTCTAAAAATACATTGGCTGAGCTGAAACAGAAAATTCTGCATTTATTCATCACAGTGCTCTGTTCAGGAAGCATTGTTCGGAAGCTTCAGACAAGTCTGCCTGTGTTTAATCTCTGCAGCCTGTGTGGTGTGAATTGGAGGAGATTTTAACATTGCCTTGTAAGAGACACTGTGTTGAGCTTATGGTGCTGTAGAACAGGATAAATTAATAACAGCAAAGTAGAGTAAACAACCTTAGCTGTGCATACAGTGTTGCATGTGAATCTTAGAGTCAAACCCATTTCTTGAGGTGAAATGGTTTCAGGAAGTTGTTGTTACAGTTGTATACAGTGAATGCTTATCAACATTCTTCACAGAAGCTAATAGTTATATACAGTGAAAACTTGCATTTAAATGAAAGGAAACATTGTACATGTGTAAGAATACCTCTCTGCAACTTGCAGGCCACAAGATGGCTTTTATATGTAAAATTTGTCCAGAATTTGAATTACTGTGGCCTAGTGATGCTTCTGCACAAGTGTGCTTTAAACAAAGAAAGTTTACAGCTTATTAGCTGAGACTCAGACTTGGACTGGATTTCCTGTCTCACTCTTAATGGAAATAAAAATTTCCTGATTAGAAAGCTTTGGCTATACCAACAGATGCTTTTGGGCTGCTGCTGTTCAACTCAATTTGTGGCGTGTCAGCCAAGGCAGTATCTACAAAAATTAATGCTCCTCTCCATTGATAATTTATAAATCTAAATGCACACCAAGGTTTTCCTAACAGGATTGTTGGGTTATAAAATCTTTCAGCAAAGCTTGAAGTCTTCATTGCTTCCTGAATCATCTCAGAATTTGGCTTATTGATTGGTGTATTTAGTCAACCATCCAAAAAATTTCAAATTTGAAAGACGGTACACAGTAGATGTTCTAATTGTCATGTTTGTTTACATTGATGTTCATTAGCTTTTATCTTGAATAATTTTACAATGTTAATTGTATTTCAGTTAACAGTCTTAATTTTGTTAAATGCGTACATTTTGTGTGGCATTTCATATTAACTTAATTCCATTTAAACTTGAAGCATTCTTAGTTAAATGTAGAATAGGCATGGATAAGATTTTTTAAAATAAAAAGTAATATTCCATCAAAGTGCATTAAAGACATTACAAAAACATATTCAAAACTAGAAAAACTTTCATGTGAAATAAAATATAGCTGATGCTAAATATTTGGTGAAAGGGAACAAAAAGGTGCTGTACAGCTGTATGGAAGAATATGTGTAAAAAGAGATATTTTAGTTTTGACTAGACCATCTAAGGTAAATGGAAAAGATTTGATGCCATTGAGAATAGAGCTGACATTTTGAAAGCTTTGCACAATTTCTTTATTCCTCACTCACTCATTATCATGATGCTTTTTACATTTCTTTCTTGCAATGAGAAGCTAAGTGGTGTGGGCTGATTGTTTAGGGCCTTGGAGCAGATTTGTATTGCAAGGAGAGGACAGGACTTGTCAAAACTGAAATAGAGAGTAAGATAAGAATGAAGTAGTGTGGATGATCAGAGATCCTGTGTTTTAATTTTGTTGACAGAAACCTTTTTTCATTTATCAATGTAGATGCAGCTTAAGGCACCGCCTGAGTATTGAGAACACAGTAAATATAGTTAATCCAGTAATCACAGGAATGTTTTTATACTCTTGATTTGGAGGCTACTGAGCTAGTCATGCTCTGGAGTGGAAGTCTCTTTAATATTTATGGTGAGGGCTTGCTTTGGAGCTTAATTGTATGTGATAATGAATCTTCTCTTTGGTTGAATGCATGCAAACATAGCACAAGAGGCAGTAGGAGTAGCCCATCCTACTGCCCACACAAGCACAGCTCTCCAGCCCTTTTTGGAGCTCTCCTGCCAAAAATCTGTCCTTTCAAGGGCACCTGATCAGATGCCTCATCTGTTCAATACCCTGAATCAGAGACCTGCCAGAAATCTATCAAATGGGCAGTGCAAAGCTTATGAAATCCTGTTATTTTCTCCAAAAGCTGTCTCAAGGTGAAGTGTAGGTCAGTACTGGGATGATCATGTTTAAAAGTGCCTTGAGTATCCCAACTGTTGCCACTGAGTTCATCATTGGTTTGAGATGGTATTTCAGGCAAAAAACTCACTTTTTTCTCAGGTATCAAAAGCAAAGTATCACCACTAAGTTTGCTACACTTGCCATCATCAACCAAGTGGGTGATGAGAGATGACAAACTGATCTCCTACTCAAAAATAAATTTGTGTACCAGCAGAGAGAATTCTACACTAAACAAAGATTGTGTCTCTCAAGGAAATAATAGCCTCATGAAAGAACAATTTGACTCCCTGTAATAACCCAAACACCTCAGTACTGTCAGGACTGTGTAATGTGTGATCTGATGGTGGAGCAGTCCATACTGACTGCTGCACCTGACTAAATAAGTGCATCCCACACCTTTTGAAAGTAGTGATCATTATTGCCCCTGGGTGAAAATAGAACTTTCCTTAAATGGAATCTTTTACAAAAGAAAAAGTTGAGGGAACAGAAATCTTTCATACATATTAGCAGTGAACAGTGAAATTCTCTCATCATAAGGAATTTTGACTAAAATGTGGTAAGTACTGTTTTCCAAGGGATATAGTTGATTATTCTTTGTAAGTGAGAATTTGGGGTTTCTTCCTAGTGAAATAACAGTTGTTTCAATACTTCTACAGTGAACTGTAACATTCACTTGATTGGGGAATGGATATGTGTGTATAAATAATGTATTTTCCAGAACAAAATAGTTTGCAATTATCATTGTAGCACCTGCATCCTTGGATTTTTGTTCTAAAATTGACTCTGCAAAGCTGGACTTGATGCATAAATTAAGGAAAGAAACCTTTTTCCATGTTTACTGAGGCTATTCTTGGTTTGCTGCTTTATGTAGGAGGCAAAGGCGTTCTGTTTAAGCCGGTTGTTTTCTTGAATGCTATTTGAAATTATTTTCTCTGAGTTAAGCTGTCTCATTAAGCCTTTTTGGAGTGAAAACATAATTGTGAATAAGACTTTAGTTAACTTAAGAAGATTTGTATTTCCACATAGTTGTCACTATAGTGCCAGAAATATATAACTGAGTGCCTGAAATATCTATCTGTTAGGTTTTGGTTTTCTTTTCCTTTCAAGCTCTTAAATATGTATGCCACTTAAACACATTGTTTGCAAATTTTAAAATCACTATGAGTGCTGCTCTGGCATTTTCAACCTTGTCACTGTGAATCTTGATAAAATACTGATTTTTATTTTTTGCTACTAGACAGAGTGTCCCAAATACTTCACTTGCATCTTTAATTTGTATGGGTTCAATATCTCATGTAGGATGCTCCTGTGTGTGTGTGAACGCTGCACAAAAGGACATAATGCAAAATCCTCAATCTAGTTTTGTAACTGAGACTTGTGTAACCAGCCATATTCACTTTTAGATGTGATGTCTGCATAGGTGAATCTGGCCTCAAGATTACATATTTACTTAGCTTTGAATGATTTGGGAATGAAATAAATGCCCCAACTCAGTAATCAACCATCTGACACCAGTCAATATTTCTACATGAGAAATTAAAAATAGTAGATTTATTCAGTGTATTAGCCCAAGAAGAAACTTATTTACTCTGTCCCCAAACCAGCTCCTTCCAACCTTTCAGCAGCAGTGTTAATCTAGGAATCTTGTAACTCTCAGAACATGATAATTTTAGTGGGACAACCCATGTAATAGTCACCAGAAACTAAGTGAACTTTCTGTTTTCTGATCTGTCTGAGGTCTGTGTCTCATATATATATAAAGAAGACCATAACTTGGGTACCTTAATCAAAAGCCTGATGTTTAATGGGTTTCTGTTTCTGGCTTAAATAATTATCTGTATTCTTTTATGTGTCACTTTAAATGAATACATGAGATGAATAGGAATGCTGAACTTATAAATATTCTGGAGCTGTTTATTTCAGGATGAAAAAGAGGTTTCAAACAGTCTTCTGCTTTCTTGTCTTATTATACAGTCTTGACATTGATGAGTTGCACTTGCTCACAGTGACAAGCTGACTTGATGAAGGCTAGCAGTCTACTTCTGGAAGCAGAATGAAGAGGAAGCGTGCCAAAATTTTTGGAAATGATAGATACCTGCCAGTGAGTGGTAAATGCAGTTTGGAATGACATTGTGGATAGCATGTACACATTTTGATTTTGAAGTTAGTAATGAGCAAAGTGCCTCCAAATACTTGTGTCACTTGTTACAGTATATGTAATGAGATTTTGCTCTAGTCAAACAGCACAAATCTGAAATAATTGTCCTCAGTTGGGTGGAGTTACACCTCAGGACCTACACTGCAGTTTTTCTGTGAAGTAATTTTTGCCCTCTTGTTCAATGACCATTCTTTTGTGAGTTACGCTTTTCATATAAGGTCATCTAGAAAAGTGGACTCCATAAATAGGACTTTACAAGTGCTTGAATATATGGAAGATATTTGTGGTAATGGGATTATATGTTAAATTGAAAAAAAAAAATCCTCTAGTTAGGCTATTTAGGTCTAAATAATTACTTTTTTTCTTCTTCCTGACTTGCTGTGTAATTCAAGTCTTACTAGGAAACTATTTCTTTTCCTAAATTTCAATTAGTAAAGGTGCACTATTATATTAAATGCAAGTTCTAGCTTTGATTTCTCAGTAATCCTGCTCTGTGAGTCAGGGTCTGGCTCCCCAATAACCAGCCTGGCCAATGAGATAATAAATCATTAATTTGTCACATTTTTCCCCAAGACACATAATGAGAAAGAGGCTGAGCTACTTGGCATTCCAGTATGTGCAAGGCAATTTAGGCTGAATGGGACAAAATCCATTTCTGCATTTGGGAACATACTGGAGAGTCCCACAGGAGCTGCTGCACAAGGAACATCTTCAGTTTGTTGGCAGTGAGAACTGTGCAGTGTCCTTCAGTTTGTGGGTGGGTTTTTGTCTGTGCTTGGTATCTGCAAACCCCAGCCCTTTGCTGGGGGTTTCACAGTGCTCAGTTTATTTTCCAACACCTATTCCTGGTGCTCATGGACTAGAGCTGCCTTTGCTGATTAAGCAGTTATGGCTGCAGCCATCTCCCACACCTGAGAAAGGGCTACCACAAATATTTAGGAGTAAGGTTTGCATTTAGCTGATGTTTTAATGAAAACTGTGATCAGAAGAATGTAGAGACATGGGAACATTCAAAGATCGCTGTGCTTTGAAGCAAAACATAGATTTTGGATGCAGGGAGAAGACAGACCTGCCCTACTGGCATGCTTTATAATAGTTGTTAAAAATGCACCTTTTTTTCAGGAAGTCTTTGCCTTTCTGCATTTCCTCTGAGGATGGTTCCTCAGCAGTGCCACAAATAGTCCAGCATGTACCCACATACTCCAGACTTGCAGTGGTACCTATGTGCCTTTTCATAGGGTCAATTATTTGAAAAATGGGCATTTTCTACAGTCTGGAGATCTCACATGCTTTTTACTGCAGAAAACTCTGTAAAGCAAGCATTTTCAGGGATATTTCCTAAAAAAATTCTGTTAGTTCTCTCTAGGATTGTAAAGGGACTCTGTGCAAATTCCCCTCAGTAAAATTTACCTTTCAGCCTCTCTGTTGCAGCTAGGGGCAATACACTCCAAATCTTAATCAGCATTTCATTGCACTCCTACATTTTACTGCTGCGTAAAGAATACAAAATTTTTCTTTCCTCAGTTCCACATCATGTCTGCTTTCAGAAGTAATCCATCATTAAAATATGAAATTAAAATACATGGTTGCTAAGTGAAGTTTTTATAGCATTTCAGATAGACCAGATTGTCCAGGTAAGAGAGGCATAATATACATTTTTTTTGCCCAAATCCTTGCTAATTATGTTATAACTGTGGTTAGGACTCCCCAGCTCCTTTTGCTTAGAAAAATTCAGAAGAATTAGAAAGGCAATAAGAATTAGTTACCTGTTAGACTTCCATAAAAAATAATCTTCCTGTACAATGAATGTAAATAATTGACTGCTGGAAATTTTTACTACTTTCTTTTGTGTCAGCTAAGATGATGCTGACTTATGAATTCATAACTGAACACTTAGGATAGGCTGTCTGGTTTCTGCTGTACTCAGGTATTGTCCATCAGTCACTTCTGGCATGGAGATGGACACTTCTCTCTGGGGTTTCTGTGGCAGGGTAGGGTGTCTGACTGCAGCTCATTGTTTTGCTCATCAGGTCTGTCACTGCCTTCAAATCCACTTGCAAAAATTCCCTCAGGAGGGCTCATCCCTGTAATAGCAATGGACTGGCTAAAAACTGACTATTTTTACCTTCTTTCTGTATCACAAGACAAGATTTAAAATCTACAACTTGATTCAGGAAGTGAAATAGCAGTAGATTAAGTATGATGTCACCTATGCCTCAATGTGTATATTACATAAATGAAAAATTATAAAATCTCTTCAGTTTGATCCCACAAGGGTAAAAAAAATCTCATGTTCTTGGGCAAAATGTTACAGCAACACTAATACTGAATATCTTCTTTTAATTGTCATCTTTACCATGTTATATATGGAAGATAAGTGTCATGAAGGAGTTAACCCTCTCTCTTTCATTGGTCTCATGAAATACTTAAAGCTCCTAAAATAAATTATTCAGCAGATTCGAGTATTTTTGGATTTAAATCTAGATTATTTATTTCCTACTTCAGTAGGCACTGGGTATCAAGGCTGGTAGATCCCCAAGGAGTCTTGCTCAGAGCTGCAGCACTGAGCTCTCAGGTACCTTTGATCTGAGTTGCCAAGATTTTCAGTAGAAGAATCAAGAAGACTTAACCTAAAAATGAGACTTCTGAAGGCCTGGATGCCTGATAGGAAGCCAGCAAACAGTAATTATTAACTAATCAACACGACCAAAAACATCTTCTTCTGTAATGTGGAAGTTTTTCTTCTCTGGAGATAATTACTTTCTACTAAGGTCCACTTTTCAATTCCTTTGCATGTACAAGAAGCTGGAGGAATGTTGCTCTAAGTAGAGCCAGGTGAAATTTCTGCAGTCATGCCCAAATTTTGAATACATTTACCCCGGTCTGAGCCACCTCAGACAGTACAGAGGTGGGATCTGTGGTTCTCAGTACCACAGGACACTTAATTATAATACCTTTGTGCTATTCACATTGCAGGAAACTATTAAACTTTGCACCTTTGTAACAGTACTGGAGATCTTTGGGCATTCCTATTTTGCCAGAATAATTCAGCACAATTAGAATTGTAATCAACGAAGTGATTGATTTATGACTGAAAAAAAATAGGAAAAATAAAAGTGATTTACATCTTAAAATGTATTTGATTTTTTGGGGGTAAAGCAATTTTATCATGGTGAATAAAATTCAGTCATTTAAAACCTGATTTCGTTGTGTTAGGCCTTAGTAATAAACAGGAAGCCAGGAACAGTAAATACTTAATTGGTTTATCTATATCAAATGAACATGGAGATTTTGCTGTATAGTATAATATTTCAGTGCTCTTATTGAATTTTCTTTTTAGTAGGAAGAGTTTATGTTGAATTTCTGAGAAGTTTCCTTACTGGATATTTAATACCTACTTTAGTAGGTAAAATGTTCCCTTCAGTGAAATACAAAATAAATCAAGAAAAGTTGATTCAACTGCTTGAGTGTGCTACAAGCACCATAATCAAAGAAATCAGTAGGTAATATTTCTGGTACTAACAGTAATATTTCTTTTGAACCAGCACTACAATGCATTGTGGTGCTTTTCAGTATTTTAAATACACTGCTGCCTCACTAGTGGGCTTTCTTCCAAGAATGAATTTTCAGAGTTGAATATGATGGGGGAAAAAGGCATCTCTTGCAATGTCATTTTTGATTTAGGATACAGTCCTTTTGTACAAGTGTCTTCTTATCACCCTGCATTTGATAGACTGTGTAACGTTTGGTTCTGGTCATAGCATTGGAGAGACACAACTCCTATTTCCTAGGACTTAAAGTCTTTCTTCTGCATTGAGACTTTTTCTTCAATCTGAAATATTTCATACATATGCACAGCAATGATAGGTGTTATTATTATTAGGCACTAAGATAAGCACTGCTACTGGTGTCTGTGTTAAACATACCTGGGTTATGTTATATTTTTTAAAAACTGGAATGGAAAATGTCCAGCTTGTAACATTGGTAAAGATAGCTAGTCAAAACTTAGCATGTATAGCTG
Organism: Alethe diademata; assembly: GCA_025584955.1. Taxonomy (NCBI): domain Eukaryota; kingdom Metazoa; phylum Chordata; class Aves; order Passeriformes; family Muscicapidae; genus Alethe; species Alethe diademata. The sequence continues at coordinate 29,873,372 of JANRMJ010000107.1, read as the reverse complement.
CCTGGGAAATTACAGTGGTAATAGAGAGGGATACAATTCCAGTGGCTGACTAGGTACCAATTTCCAGAGGAAGTGTGAGCACTGGAATTTTAACAAAGAGAAAACAGTGTTTGAAGACATTGATGAAAGAATGCTGTGGCCAGTTCAGATGGTTGGAATCACTTATCACCCTTTTAATAAGCTCAGATGCTAAGACAAATAATTTGGGTTTATTTGGAAAAAAATTCAATGACTTAACCTGATTCTACTCTGTAACTCTTAGAAAAAAATTTGTAGCCAACACCAAATTTTTCTGATGGAGAAATTATGTCCAGTTTTTTGAGGAAAAATCATTAAATAATGGAATATTAGTTCGCTAAAGATATGGGCTAATATCCTATGAGCCTTCTCAGGGAGACATGGTAATTTTTCAAAAATCCTCGTTTAAAAGTAGGCCAAGGTGGTAACACTCCTTCTGAGGCTGTAAGCTAAAATAAAACAGTGCTTGATAACTGCAGCAAAAAATGAGACTAACTCTCCAACTGAAATACTCTGTTCTTATCCACATTCACCTCGTGAAAGTAAAGATCATCTTTGAATTTATCTTTTGAATACTTCAGATTCACTTTTGAAACAGCATACACGATAAATTACAAATTTTTAGCCTAGAAAATCTTACTGTCTTGCTCTTCCACTTAAAAGCTTGAATTACACTAACTTAAATATTCTGAAAGTTAGAATTAATTTTTCCTACATCCCCTGGAGGTCTGAAGACAATTCTTAGCTCAGTTTTACTAAAAGAAATTATATTTGATTGCCATTAAATGTCACACCAGCCATGTGCACTAATATGGGAAATATTCTGCTACATAACACTCCTGAGGAGATAATGTGGGAATTCTTATTAACCTGCTCCAGTCCTGCACCACACCTGATGGAGGAGCTCAGCAGTGAAACAAAGCAGTTTCATGCAAAATGTGAAATTTAGGTGCTGGAGTGCAGTACACAGCTTATAGATGCAAAAATCCAGGTACTAAAAGCTTAAAGATTCTAGGTATTGACAGTAATTTTTGTAACTGTGCTGCATGTTAATAGCTAGAGTTACAACATAGTTTCATGGTTTGTTGTTTTGGTTTTTTTTTTGGTTTTTTTTGGTTTTTTGTTTTGTTTTGTTTTGCATTGGCTGTTGAATTAGAAAGGACAAAGTTCTCTAAATCAGAAGGGACTGAGTGCTCAGTTTGAGATTTAGGAAAATCACAGTTTGTACCTGAACAGTCACCTTGCTGCAGACTCAGTCACTTTATTCAAAACTCACCACTGATCAGTTCTCTTTCCATGCTCTTGGTAGCCAAGCCAATGTCATTACAAAAATGTCACTAAGAGTATCTTATTTTCTTTAATTATTATTTGTATAAAACAGTGTAAACATTCAGAATAGAAAAATTCCAAATAAATTCTTCTTACCACAGAACTTACGAGTCACAAACAGGAGCTTTGTTTGAATTGGCATAAAATAAAAGATGGGTAAATATTTTCCATGAACAACTTTAGGCTTATATGTAATGTAATAGGAACATATTTAATTAAAAATTAATATTTGCTAAAGTTGAGAGAAAAATCATTAAAAAGATATGAACACTAAATATTTGTATTGTTTCGAAGTATGCAAAAAAGAATTTCCTAAAACAGGTTTCTCATTCTAGATTCCTACTTAAAAACAGATTGTGGAAACTGTACTGATTGTGCAAAATGTACCATGTCTAAAATTTGATAATAGAAAAAAAGTGCTTCAGCTTTATAGGAAGTTCCTAAAAGGTTCTGGAAATATTTTTTAATGAGGAGGATATCTATTTGTGGTACCCCAATTTACATTATTTTGCAATGGGTGAGGTTAGCACAGAAGACTGTCCCTGTGGTGGACAGCTCTGTGAATTTTTAGTGCCAGACTCACAGGCAGAGCTGTGCAAACCGACATCATTTACTTCTATTTTATAGGGCTATTTTTGCATAGGGTCTTAGCAGGTGTTAGTATAGCTAATGCTGCTCTTATGTTTGATTTCAGTGGATTTTCAAAAAGTTTAAACACTTTGTTATACAAAATCCCATTCTTTCCCTCAAATTACCTTAATTCATTGCCTTCTTGCTTTGATAGTTTAATTGAGTGTAGGGTATAAAGCTAATTTACTTCTCTTTTGCCATCCTAATAGTTCTCATTTTCTTTATTGAAATAGTAATTACTGCCTTTAGATACAATAACTAGGAAATTACTTTTTCTAATAACTTAGGTTATCATATCATCATTGTCATAGTAAAATCATTGATGCACCAAAAAGAGTTTTGTGACTTCAAATTAGTTTAAAGTAGCAGATATTACTATAAAAAGTTATATTTGTGTGGTCATCGTTTAACCTTTCTCCAATAGACTTCATTGTTCTGTGCAGGAGGTAAAAGACTGGGAAAACACAAGTTTATTTTCCTGCATTTCACATACTATTTTTAGGTGTTGAGGAATACATCTAGTTCTTTTAGAAAAAAATTACTATTTTCACAGAATTTATCCCTCTACCAAATATCTCTGAATGGTACAAGTGAAAGAAACAAAGATTTAGTGTTCTAAACCAGATCTCCTCTGCAATTACATAAGCATTTGCTATAAAAGAAGGTTTAAGTGTTAAAAAAAGAACAATGCAGTGTTGATAACGGCTAAAGGTGATTATGTGAGGTCTGTGTTAACTACTTTAAAAAATGAGAAAACTGACACTTAAAATGTGTATCAGAAGAATTACTACATAAGCACTTACACACTGGATATGTGAGCAATTAAAGCTGAGGCATAGAGTTTTTGATGGCTCATCTTCTGCAAACTGAGGGCACAATAAGTGGAATAGAAAATAAGATTGTGGTTTCTAGTGTATATAGAACATAAAACTGAATTTTGCTCTTACACTTGCTTAAGTCATTCACTGTAATTCATTTTTATTAACATGTTTATCAGACAAGCTATAAATGGGATTTTTTCCCTCCCTCCTGTTCTGTTGTCAATAATTACTTTGCATTTAATAATGAAATGTTGTCCTTTAGAGCTCAGGGTAAGAAGGAATCATTACACAACCACAGGGTGAGTGGGACAGGCTCCACGTGCTGGATCTGAAGAACTTTCAAGCAATGTAAAAAAACTAGGTGATAATAAAATTTTATAAATAATATAGGAAAAAATTATATAATCTATTTATAGGACTCATTATGTGATCTATTGAGTCTTTCCATGATTTCACTGGGCCAGAGTTCAAAAGACTTCAGTTTTGAGATATTTGTGCAGTAATAGGCAACATATTCCTTTACCTGGCATCCTGTGAATGCTTTTCTTTACAGTAACAGGCATGAATTTTCACAGGAAAGCTGTGCAATATAGTACCACTTAATCTCATAATTATAGAGAGTTAGCAACCATTTTTAATGGTTATTCCTCTTACTTGGCAGAGCAAGGTCACCTGACTGATATTTTGGCACTACCTTAACAATAGCTGTATTAGTAACAGGAATTGCAATGTCCCAGTAGGGAGCTGGAATATGTTGAGAGTCTAATTACTGAAATTATTAATATTTTTAAAGTAACCAAAAAACAGCAGCAACAACAACATCAAAAACCCCCACTCTGAATTTTCTGGGTGATGAAAGAGGTTTGGAGGGTTTTTTTTCTCTCCCAAGATCAGAATTTTTTTTCACTCTAGTCTCAGCCATGAGTTGTTTCTTTTGAGCTCAGTTACTCGTGTGACTTTCAAGGTCTGTGTGCCGTGGTTGTGTCTCAGTGCATCTCCAGTTTAATGTTTGTGTCTGTAGTAGCTGCTCTCTCATTTGCACTGTGAACACAGAGCTTGAATCCCGTGTCCCTGTCACCAGATGGACATGAAGGATCCTCTGGAGCAGTCAGCACCTCCAGCTGTGGCTGCTGGTGCTCAGCCAGTGCCTTGTGTCTTTGGCTTGTCACAAGGACAGCACTGGGGCCGTGGGTCCAAGCCTGTGTCACAGCATCTGTATGAAATGGTTGTTTTGTGCCAGAAGTTGGTGGATTTTAGTGGCAAGGAACTGATCTATCTAAGGCATATTAGAATAGGAGGTAAAATGCTGCATGAGCTTTTATGAAACATGAATTAATTTGGTTGTTGCTTTGTACCAGGCAACCAAAATTTGTATGTGGCAAGACCAATATAACTGCACAGACGAGTGCAGTGTGATTTTATTGTCATATGACCACCTAAGACCTAACTTTTTTCTGTCTTGTGGTCTCTTACAAAACAACAAAACAACATAAACCCACACTATATATCTGTCTTCTTATACCATTTCATCTCTATGGAGACATAAATTCAATATTGATCTGTAATTGCAATATTGCTTCTCAGGACTTAAATTGATCATAATCAGTTTTTTGCACAGAATGAGGTACTGTTATCCATTGCAATTTTGTGATATAATTTTAAATATTAAAGTGTACATGGAATTGCTTGTCCTCATGTTTTTGTGTTTTTGGTCTTAAATTCTGGCCTCTATTCTTTCCACCACTTCCTGAAGCAGTGCACACATGAGTACTAGTGATAGAAAAGAAATTGATGCCACCACGTGCTTCTCAGGAGCTTTGGCTTAGTTAATGCTGGAAATGTATTTCTCTTCTATTGTGCAAGGTCAATCTCTCTTCTTTTAGTGGTAAAAGACACCAAATGCTCTGCACTGCTTTTTGCCTAGCATATTGACTAGAAAATATGACACAGCTCACAGATTTCCCAGTAATAAAGGATATGTTTTCAGCACTTCCTAAGTGAAGAAGATGGCAATAGCTTTGAATCAAAGGCACTGCACATAGAGAGGTCTTTCCCTGAAGACATACATATCAAATATTTAAAATGGAATGGGAAAAGACAGTAAAGAGACTCCCATCTGAAACATTTTGCAAGAAGCTCGATTTACTTCTCTAAAGAACATTGCACTGTGTATCACAGAGACAAGCCAAAGCTTGTGTTGTAATGACTTGAAGTAGTAAAATATCACCAGGGTGATTTATCCATGGCATAACTCTCTTGACTTCAAATAGCCTTATGTATTTTGCACCAAAGCTCTGATTTGTCAGAAAGGAGTGCACCTGGTGACAGTTACTTTATTCCAGTACAGTGCTGGCTTCAAGATGTAAATAATAATGGCCAGGATGAAAGAAAGAAGCTTTGATTCTGTTCATTTTAAATAACAGCAGAGCAGTTGACTGCATGCACAATGTAGTTCCTGCTATGAGATTTAGCCTGTAAGAACATTTGTGACTTTATTAGGCACCTTAATAAAAAGCAAACAAAGCAGTCTGGTGTCTGCACATTGTTCCAGAGGAGCTTTAGCAAAGCTGGTATGTCAGAACCCTACAGAGCTCTGAGTGGGCAGAGTTTACAGATCTCTTGAGGCCTGGACATGACTCCCTGGGGAGCTGCAGAAATAAAACCTTAAAAAACACTTTCTCATTCATTCAAATGTGTGTTGGATTGAGTCTTAGTAACTCAGTGGGAATTTTTTCCCCATGTTATATACTGCAAAATCCATGTCCTGCAGGACATAGTTTTGTAATTGTCAGAATTTAACCAGCATTATCACTGTCTTAGAAGGATGTGGAAAAATTAATCAGTGACCCATGCTTACTTCTGAGTGTATTGATTATCTGGTGATGTATAGCTGCTTTGAAGCAAAACCTCTGACTTGTCAAGAATTTTACTGCTGTTTACCTGAATGTACGTGTATGATTTGACAGATATGTCTGCTTTTAAATTTGGTGGGCTGATCTGTTTTTAGACTGGGATTTCTGATGATGAGAGGTATTACAGTGTTGCTGTATCAGAATTCTTACCAACTCATAATTGCTCTAGACATGCCAATCAAGCTCCACCCTCTGCTCTGCTCTGGAAGCAGACTCTGACCAGCATTTCTAACCAGCTAAGGGAGCTTTGAGGTTTATTAGCCTTTTGAAAAAAAGCATGAATGATCCATAGGACCAGAGAGAACATAAGAGGGATCTAAACACCATAGTCCAGCATTCACCTGGAAATGTGACAGTATCTGTGTACATTGCACTCAGGTCCTCAGCAAGCACATCTGCCTTGGAAGTTAGTCCTGCTTTCAGCAGGAGGCTGGACTAGATGACCTCCACAGGTCAGTCAGTCTAAATTATCCTGTGATTTTGTGATTTCATATTTGAAGTGTTGGTACAGTAGATTGTTCTCTAACTCATTCTGTTGGTTCTCTGGCCTGTGTTGCTGCAGTATTCTGTGCAAGCAATACTACGAACAGCTAGGGATGCACACCGGATGAGCACAAATAATTTATTTAAGAATAAAGGTTCCCAGTCTTTCCTGCATGTTCTAAATAAGCAAACAGGTTTAAGTGTTCAAAAGTGGTAAAACCCTGAAAATTTTAAAAAATATTTAGTTTGAAAATATGATACTACCAAATGATACATCCTCTTCAAAGCCAAGGCACCATTCAGTGTTTCAGCAGAGTGTGTCTTTGAAGCTGCCAGCCTAAACATTTGAGCTCTGGTGCAGCCTCCTTTGCCTCTGAAGTGCAGAAGAGGATCACAAGAAATAAGGGCAAATCAGTCTCAGTCATGGGCTAAATGGAAAGTCTGGAACAAGAAATCCTGCCTCTGAGATTTGGCTGCAGAACAAACAGATAACTATTTCACCTGCTGACAATACTCTTTATGGTTATATTCCTGACTTTTTTTTCCCCATAGGGAAGTTTTCATGAGGTAAGGGCATGAACTCAAACCACTTGGCAAGTGTACAAACTGACCTTTAATCACCTAAGATAATGGGATGTAAAATCTACATTTGTATTAGGATTGTTGCACTGGCAGAAAAAAGGAACCTCTTTGTAGCTTATGTCCTTTCTGACTTAAAATCTTATAACCAGCTTTAATGCTACTGCTGTGTCAAAGATGAAATGTTAGTGAAAATGTTAGTGAAAAGCTGGACTTTAAGTATTCCCCAGATAACTATTCTGAGAATTTTAACTGCATATGAAATCAAAGTAGTTTTAGGTGAATTTACTATTGAATCTCACTGTTTCCTTCAGTTCTAAATTTTAAAGAAAGAATCTTATTCAAAAAATTTCCTGTGTTTGCCTCAGTTGAAGTTGATTTGCCCTTTTTGCTGGTCCTGTGGATTTGTTTTCCACAGTCTACTGCAGCCACTGCTTTATTTTTGTCTCTAATTGTTTTGCAAAGCATTTTTTTGTTGTGACACACAAGAAATGAGTCGAATGGCGATGGCTAGGGTGAGCCTCAGCTTGGTCTAGTTGGTATTATTCATTAATTGAGTGACAAAAATGAAACCTGTAAATTATAGGGAAATAATTGGAGTGATCAAAAGCTTGATACGATGCCCGTTCAAGTGGTGGGAATCTTCCTGCTGATTTCTCTGCTTTTCATCAAGCTCCTCAATTGCATTTTTATTGTCTTTATAGTTGTTACACTCCCATGTCATGGCACGTTTAATATTAGATCTGTAAACTCTTGTGGTGAAAGGTGACCATGTCTTTCTTTGCTTCTGCTAGGAAATAGGATTGTTCCTCAGTCTTGACTAAGAAATTTAGGTCCTACAGGGATACAAATAATAACAATAATAATAAAAATAATAATGATGATGATAGTAACATAATTTTATTCATTCAAGTATGCTTGTTCACATATATATTACAAATACTTTTAACTTTTATCCCTGTCTTGTTCAGGCTTATATGAAGCAAATGCAATAGTGTGTTGAAGCAGGAGGCTGATCCCATGAACTTGTGTATATCCTTAGAAATATAAGTTGTGTTATTCAACTTCATCCCCTTGTGCAGCTCCATTAAATATAATCAGAAGCTGTTGACAGGAATTCAATAAGTGGTATCTGAAATTAAGCCATGTAACCAGTCTTAGCAAAGGCTTAACAAGGGTTGGAGTTGTACATTTTCCAATTTGTGTACGAATGTTGTCATGGGAATGGATTAATGGCCTGCCATTTTCTGTCCTTGTTACAATCTTTTTTTTTTTTTCCAAAGAATGTCATATCAGAATTTTAATGTCTTGTATAATCTGTGAATTATATCATTGTGCTCTACTGCTTTGACCTTTTCTACACACTCTAATTTGATAGAGTAGCCATTCCAGTGCTCTCTTTTTTAACTGCTTTATTATCCCGTAGGGAATGTGTAGTCTGGGCAGACATTCAGGATGCACTCCACTCTCATTTTGACGTCGACTGTCTGCCTTTTCATTGCTGCACAGGGCTGTTACTCAGGCCTCATATTCATTAATTGGTACCTAAAAGGGAAGTAGGCTTATCAAGGAATGTTATAAAGAGAGGAGCTTGAAAAGAACGACATGTACCAGAATACTGAGAAGTCAGAGTTGCATAACATATTTCTTAAAGTAGTGCAACTATATGTGTTCCCAGATGACACAGAATTAATTTGCACTTTGACAAAGGTGATATTAAAGTGGAAAAAGAAATAATTTTCACCAGTTGTCATTATGATCTGGAGATAGTACACTTGTGGCCTTAGTGCCATAATGATGGCAAACGTTATGATGAATGGGAGATAGCCCCAGATACTGCATTTTGGAAGGGTACAGGAATAATGTTCCAGTGCTATCAATGCCACATCTGTGGCTGAACAAGACCAAAGTATTACAGCTGTAAGAAAGATTGTTTAATTTTAGAGTTTTCTTTTGAAGGTTCATGAGGAGAGTGATTTCACTTTCTCTGATGCCCAGAATTTTGCCAGTCTGCTGTGCAAATGGTTGTTTCAGAATGTGTCAGAAGTGCTTTAGGTGTAATTTGATGTCCTGTTTTGTCAAACTTAATCCAGCTTATTTATTGAATGAAGGTTTTGTACTTAATGTACTCTTTGAGTAAAATAATTGAATTTGCTATGACTGGAAGGTGGTTTAAAGAGAAGAATCGGGGCTAAGAAGAAAGTACTTTTGTGTAGCAAAGAGAGATTCTGAGCACAAGTTACTTGAAGTGTGCTTTTAAATGTTTATCAGGAGGTGCCTCTCACTGAACTTTGATTACTTAAAACTCATGAAACTTGAAATAAGTTTTAAGTTATAAGAAAAAGTATGTATATGCTATTGACATTAAACCATATTTTAAAATTTGGGAATGTATTTCTGACTCTTCACCCTAATTGCAACAGCAAATATTTTTAATAGGAACAAAAGTATTCATAATAAAGAGCAACATCTCCCTTTCACATCCATTGCTGAGTGACTTTAGCAAAGTTTCAGCCTCTAGGCTTTGCTGTTGACCAAATGCAGGTGTTGTAAGGGCTGTTTTTTTGTCTCTGAGGGAAGCAGCCTTGGCTCTGAGCTGGAGCACCTACAAACCCTGTGGAACAATGTGCAAAGGAAACTGAAAGGCAGTGGAGGAGCCAGGCCCTGGGCTGAGCTGCACACACATTGTGCCCAAATTGCTGCACCCCTGGATGCTGTGAGCTGCCTTTGAGAGAATTGCTCAGCCTTCAGTGACTCTTTGGTGCCCCTGCACTCTGAACACAAATAAGAATCCCTGTGTTTCCATGTTTCCTTAGGGTTGGTGATTACAGACACAGGAGGTTTGAAAAAGCAACAACCCATGGGATGGATGCATAAAAACTTTCCCTGCAGTCACTGTGACTCTTCCCATTGATTTGGCCAGGAGTTTTGTGCAGCACAGTGGTTTGCAAACACCAAACCAGGGGGAAGGAAGGCTTGGTTTGTTACTTGCAACTAGAAAACAAAAAATATGTGCCATGACTAAGAAGACATCTTACATCCTTCTTTAATCTTTTTGTCTTTCATTCACTTCTTAGTATTTATGTTAAAAAGAAAAAAAAAAAAAAAGGATTTTTAGGAGCTTCTTTGATTTCAGTTTATTATTTTTTTAATATATTCCCTCCCTTTATTGCTATTCATTTTCCTCCTCTCTTGTACATTTGCTAACCAATCAGTGGCTC
>JANRMJ010000107.1:29833795-29863279 GCA_025584955.1 Alethe diademata | reverse complement strand
TTATTGCTATTCATTTTCCTCCTCTCTTGTACATTTGCTAACCAATCAGTGGCTCTCTCAAAACTTCCCTAGAAGATTGTCGTTTGCTATAATGTGCTATAATCACCCATCTTAGTGATACACTGCAGAAGGCACAATAGCTCCAAAACCAGACAGACAATTGGTGCTTATTTTCGGCCAATTTTCATTTATGTGATTTTTCTTTTTTCCTTTTTTTTTTTAAATTTTTTTTCCTTCTTTCAAATGCCTGTGAGTAACTACTTGCCTCTTTGAAGGTCTTTCTGATGTGACTCTGCCTTAGGAAGATGACTCATTGTTCTGACCTTCAGCTCTCTCTCCTCATTTTGATGAGGCAACTTTCCATTTTATGAAACAGAAAGCTGTTTTCACTTGCAAAATCATTTTATTGTGCCAGTCAAATTGCACAAGTGGTAGCAGGATGAATCTCTGATTTCCCATGAAGGCTGTGGGTATGTTTAAAGGATCTTGCTTTGTGTGCTTGTGTATCACGTTTTTCTCATTTGTTTCTGAGAACCAACTCAAAACATTTGCAACACAAATCCTCTCTTTTGGTTTTGTGTTTTTTCATTAACGTGTTGAGTAATTTTGGTGCAGATGGCTTTTAGAGAGTCCTCACTACACATAAGCATTTCCCTTTGGTAAGAATCAGGTGTTCTGGCAAGTAGACATACAAGGTTTTCTTGATTTAAAATGAAGGGAAAATTCATTTAATATTTTCAAAATGGTCCCTTTCTTTGATGGAGCCTGCTAGAAAGCACACAGAGGATTCTCTAAAATTGCTAATGTTAAATGTGTGTGTTGCACTGAAATTCTAGCAAAGGAAGAAAAGTATTTATTAGAATGACCTTCTTATGAACTTGGAGTATGCACATCCTTCCTCATACTTTTATTTCAAGGAAAGTTTCTTAGAGACTTCTGTACTTCCTAATGTTTTTATTTCCCTAAGGCTTAGAAAAACATATTTAAGTCTCCAATGCTATTTTAAACTTAACAGAAATAAAGAAGCTGGGTTACTTTTCTCTCATCCTCGTAAGCTTTCCATAATTATGGGCTTACCACTCTCCCATTAAAAAACATCTGAATTCTAAAATTTTTATAGTGACTACCATTCACAGTACAATGTGGGTTTTTTTTTTGTTCTAAGTGCTAACAAATTTTGTGCTGGCTTATGAGAGTCATACCTTTGTCAGTGCACATAAGTAAATGACTTGACTTGTACTTGACTTCATTTTTGACCGTCTTCATCTAGGAAACACCTGAATTATGCTGAATTGTTTGAGCAGACTTCAGGTATTTTTCCATATGGGGAAAAGTGGAAAAGAGTAAAAGCATCTAATTTGCAGGAACCAATACTCTGGCCTGTGATGTGACTCCAAGCCAGAATAACACCAATAAGTCAGTTGTATTTGAGAATTTTAATAAGACTTTCTCTAGTTTTGTGCAGTGTCCATGTAAAGCTGTATCAGTTGCATTTTTTTTTTTTTTTTGTGGCAAGGGGGAAGCAAAGTATTGCTTGGGTGGTGTTCAGATGACAGAAACCCAGACCTGGTTCAAGGTGAGGTGTCATGAGGAATTAAGTTTTTCCTCAGAGAGGATTCCAGTGACTGTGTGTGTTGGGTCAGTGTCACCTCTGTGTGCACAGCCCATTTCCTGGGGGTTTCTCAGCCTGGGCACTGGGTTTGCATGGCCAGGGTTTCTCATGGAGATCTCTTTCCCATGGGAGGGACCTCTCCTCTCCTCCCCTCTCTGCCTCTCTCCTCTTTTGAACTGAGTTCATAATTAGGGTGTAATTCTGAAAAAAGACAAACATAATTAGCAAATTTTTTTTATTAAGTCATCTTTACTGTTATTTTTGATGGTTTACAAAATCTCCAATACTGACTTGTTTGCCTTGTTATTTTCTTTCTTTGCCTTCCTCATAGGGAGCTCTTCATAGTGCATTTTATTAGCTATATGATAGGTAATAATTGCAAATGCAGACACATTCTTTGTCATAGGCACAGTGTTCCAGTATTTCAAGCTTATGAAGCTAGTTTTAAACTGGCTTTTTTGTTTTTATACTTATATTGCCCTAATTTATAATTCTCCTGAGATCTATGGAATAGGCACCTAGAGTGATGAAACTGTTAAACATTTTCAGACAATTCTTCTCATAAGCTTAGTTTGAATTTGTTGGCCCATGTTCCTGATAGAAACAACACTGCTGTTATTTGAGTGCAGTTTATAATTTCTAAAATTTGGGGAATAACTCTGCAAGATTATAAGAAATAGAAAATGTATCAATTATTCTGTGCATGTGCTTTCTCCAACAAGTTGAAGCCCAAGTTTTCATCCCAGAACAAAATCAGAATGGTACTTAATGAAGGGGGAATTAAGTTACAGAGAAATACAAAGTCATTAACATAATAAATAACAATTCAAATAATTTATTAGAGATACCTCTGAAATTGGGCTAAAGGTGTATCTTGATAAAATTTTTAAAAGAATATGTTATTTGCATAGAAAAATTCCAAACCAAAAGGATTCTCTGTCCTTTATGCCTCTTCAGTGTTGATTGTTTTAATTCTCATTGTCTACAGCATATTTGGATTCCTTAACTTTTTAAAAAGCAGCTGTGTGAGAAACTCATTTTAGATTACTTTCTAGTTTAAAAACATTGCTGTCTTATGCTTTAATAACTGTTGGCAGTTATTTATTTGTTATTTGCACATAGACCCTCTGGATTTGGTAGTTTATGAATGTTTTAAAAGTTAAATGGATCGATTTTATCTTTTTTTTTTTTCATAATTTTAATTAGATGATATGAACTCCCTTCCATCTATGGACCATAATCTTCCCACATGCTGGGTTTTCCTCTGTTTTCTCAGTTCGGGAATATAAATCCAGATGCTACCATAGACCATATAATTAAAACCTGACTTAATGATCATTGCCTTTCAGACCCAGATGACAGGACATTAAGAGAAGATGAATCATCTTTCTACTTCAAGTCCTTCCTTCCCCTTCAAACCTTCAGCTGTTTGAACAGGAGTTGCCAGCTCCCAGAAGGAAATTGTAGCTCCCCTGTTCTCTCTGCCAGTAATGCCCCTGTACCTGTATCCTTGTCCTGTTGGGTACCAGGGAAAGCATCAGCTGTGCAGCCACTCTTCCCTCCTCCAGTATTCTCACTCTTGTGAATTAGACTGTTAAACAAAATACTGTGTTTAGTGTCCTGCCCCTTTTGAGCTCTGAAGAGGAACATCTTTGTATTCCTGCCATGGATTTTTTTACTGGTTTTATCTCAAACTCTTCCATTTCCACAGCATCTCTAGCATGGTTTTCTAAGGAGCCAAGTGTGGCTGCCCTGTGTGTTCTGTACTCCCAAAGCTTCTCAACCTGTCAGCTCATTCTGCATGGGTTTGACAAAAGTCTTGATGGCACTTGATCCCTGTTTGTGTGTCTCAAGCTATGTGAACATCAGAATGCTCATGCTGTGTCTTTGCAGGGTAGTCAGAAAGCCAGCATGGATATTTCCCCTTGGGCACTGGGTGAGCCTTGCAATAAAATTAGACCTTTCCTATTGGAGTTCCTGACTGAACTGATAGTTACCCTGAGCTGCATCCTTACCTCTTCCTAGAGATACCTTCCCTTGAGGGACTGTAAGGACAAGATCTGTGGAGCTGTGTCGTGTCTTTCTTTCATCCAGATTATTTCAGGGAGGGGGATTTTTTGGGATTTAGTTATAGTCAAACAACAGTCTTGGGTAGAACTCCTGGTACCTGGGTACCTCATTAGGTGGTCTCACTGATAACAGTATTTTTGCTTCCAATGTTTCCTCCCTTCTGGAATGGAAAACCATCTTTGATTGCCATTAGCTTTGGCTGGAACGAGATTTCAATCTTAAAGTCATATAAGAAAAGTGTTTGTGAAGGTAAAGAAAGACTGTTGGAAAATCTTGGGATGTTTTTATATCTTATTTCATGACAACTTCATGAAAACTGCTTATCTGAAAACCAGATTATTTTTGCTAATAGACAGATATCTCCATAAGAATCTGAAAACCTGTGCAAAGTGTATATACACCTTCTCTCTGGTGTCCTGCCATATTGAGGTTTCTGTGCAAAAGCTTTTACCCAGAACCCAGAACTTGTACGTTGGGTACAGAGCTCTCCTATTTTTCTAGTAAATTGCTATCTGTCCACAATCTTATTTTTTATTTTTTTTTTTGTAATGAATATGTATTTTTCATTCTTCCTGCTGTGAAACTAACCCTACTTAAAATGTATAGGAAAGGAGGGGAATTGTAGCAGATGGCAGATAATTTTGAAGATAATAAAGTCCCTTTGATTTCTCTTGGATTATTTAGCTATCTCTGATTAGAGTGTTCTATTTGGATTTAGGAAACTATTTTGTTATATGTGCTTTGTTAAATAATTGCTTGATCACAGCACAGAGATGTAACTTTTAATGTTTCCTTTGGTGGAATTACACCAAATTGTGTGAAATGGAGGTCACTTGATTTTAATGAAAGCCAAGAGGTAAAAAACCCCTACAGTCAGAGACAGTAATTATTGTAAACTGCTGATTTCATGGATGAATGTTGGAAGTTAACCTGAGTATGCAAAAAAAAATTCAAAATATTTGCTTCTAATGCACTGCCATGTTTCTGCTCTCAGTACTGACCTATAACAGATGTCAGATTACACAGATATTTTTAGGACTAATATTGCTGCTGGGCCTGTAATTAGTTTTGTGTCTGGCAATATTTGTGGAAAAAAAAAATCAATTAATATTTTTGTTCTGCCCCTGATGACTTCATAATTTTGGGGGTTCCAAGCAGTAGTGCTGGTTGTTGATCTTAAGCAATTTTCTTTCAATAGAAGTGTAAAATAGCTAAAATACAATAATTCCTATGATTTTGGTTCACATCATGCACCTTTGCCAAGGTAAGAAGAAGAGCCATTGCAAAGGGAGAAAGTGCAATTTCCAGTGAAGTTTGGTGGTCAAGCTACATCTGCTGTTTTATGAAAGATATTCCAAAAGGAAGGATGACTTTCCAAGGAGTGTCTGTACCTTCTTAAGGTACTGTCCTAGCACGAGGAGATCTGGGTGCAGTGTGTGGCTTTGAAAAGGTTTGGGTATGGTGTAACACAGTCTGACCTTACCTACCAAGCTTTCTGCCTTCTTCAGGAGTGAAGAGTCTCCTAAACAGCACAATTTGCAGAATGCCTGCTGTGTTTGAGCAGTGCCTTACCCAATGGGCTAATATCCACATTAACATGTGCAACATAATAAAAGTAATAACATAAGCCAAATAGCAAACCATTAGAAGATATGACTTATATGGATGAAACAGTTTCCTCCTCTGTAATTGAAATTCAGGCTCTATAAAGTCAGAAGCAATACACCCTCTTTGCAGAGCTGTAGTATCACCATTATTGCCATTCTTATAATTTGAATTAATAATATGCTTCCTTACTTGCAGTTTAGCTCTTGCTCAGGCCCTTAAAGTGCCTTTTTCTTCTCTGAGCAAAGACAGTAGGGAGCAGTTTTGAAGGTAAAAAAGAAATTCTTTTGCAATGGGATGCAATTTGGTTTCTTGCTTCCAGTTCCTTTTGAAAATTCTTTTAGCTTTTTGCATATCTGCCATGAGTCTGATCTAAGGGAATCAATCCTTTCTAGTCAAGATAATTCATTACTGCCTTGGGGAGTTATATTGGAAAAAATCTTGTCTTTTCTTTCCATGGTGTACATCTTAAAAAGAAGTGGTTGTAATTTGAGGGAGTGGAGACCATAATTTTCTCATTTGCTACTCTGATGGGACCACAGAAATATCTCATGGATATTTAGATAGCTATGAGAGTTGCAATTTATTAGAAAAATAAACCAGGAGAGATGTCAGGGGCTTACTCTTAACGTTGATTTTATTTCTTGTGAAGTCTGCTGGAGGAACTGAGTTTAAATAATAAAATTCTAATGATGCCAAACTCCTCCCAGTGTAAAAGAGACATAGCACTGAGCTCACACCTGGTAGCAATGACACAAGAAATGTACTTTATGGGCTGAGACCTTCACTGGGAAGGGAAGAAATTAGTAATTTAAAATGCTCTAGCTATTTGACTGTTGATAAGCAGAGTGCTGGATATGAAGTGCTACATTTTCCCTCCTGTCAAACGGTGCTGGGTCCAGTCATGGTTCTGTAGGGACAGGAACTGTGTTCCTGAGGATTTGCCAGATGAGAAGGGCTCTGAAATTTATGCACAGCACTCTGCTGCAGCCTTTATCCAAAATCCTGCTCTGGTTATATAAGGAGTCTGTTCTTGTGTGGATTTATGAGCTCTATACTCACCTGCACCTCTTGTTAGAGGTTATGTTTTGAAGACTCCTTTTGGGAAAGTTTGATAAATAGAAAATGGTCCCTGGTCCCCATCCCAAGTTCTAAGCATTAAAATCCCATAAGCTGTTTGTGCACTGAGCATTTTGGGTTAAACATGTTCCTTTTTTTCCTATTTTGAATGTATTTTGTTAGGAATCAGTCATGGGAAAGTTGTGCAGTGCCATGCACATAATGTGAATGTGTATTTACCATGATGGTGTGCTGTCCTCCTTCTTGAAGTAATGGGTTATTCATTAATTTGGTGCACAACTGAGCATGGATTTTTCATTTTCCCTTTAGTAGCAGTGTTAATTTGCACTGTTTTAAACCTCTGCTTAAATTAACAACATTTGTGGGAGTGGTGTAACAAGAGTTTGAAGATGATGAAATCGACCCTCCTGGGTATTGGCTTGTTGCGAGGACTTTAAAACTGTTTATATCTTCTATATTCTTCCTTTTTTTTTTTTTTTTTTGTTTCTGATCTGTTCTAAAGCCTCTGGGAGAGGCTCAGGAAGTAATCTGTTGGCTCATTTAAGCTTATCGATTTCCCCTGCTTTAAAAGTAGCTTTGGTTTGGGATTTTGGAGGTTGTTTTGGGCTTTTGTTTGTTTGTGTCTTTTTCAGTCCTTGTTATTTTTATTTTCTTTAATAGTACAAATTCAGAGCAGAGGAACTCAAAAAGCCTCCCAGAATCCTGTTGGTCACTTTTGGGCCCAGATGTTCACATGAGTTCCAAAGCACTTAATACATTGCTTGCAAATGTATTAAGCATTAGTTAAGACAGAAGATTGCTTTGATTAAACAGGTTTTCAGACTGCTGATGTTTGTAACCCTGCTGGTGATAAATGATGGGAACAGTGTTTGATACAAATATCAGAGAACTAATTTATGGATTTCTGCTTGATTCCACTGAGGTAGAGAGCTATTTAGACTTAGTGGGAATAATACAAAGTTATTCATAAACAGTGCCTCGAAGGTCAGTTCTTGAGGGTGATGCATTCATCAATCAACAGCTGTAGTTTAAAATATTGTGTATATTTGTAGTAATAGAGTAATTATAATTGCTTCAGAAATTAATTAAGATCTATTTAAATCAAGAATATTGTCAGGAAATGCAGACCTTGAACATTACAGGCACTGTAGTCCATTTTCCTACCTAGGGAAGAGGGAGGAATTAATTTTTCTTTTGTTGATCCAGATAAATTTCCCTGGCTGGTTATTACAGCCCCTTCAGACCCACACAGGTCCCCCAAAGGGCTGTCCTGTAGTTCCATTACACTGCACAGCCCTTAAGTCACTCTGACAGCATCAAGGAATGAAGAAGTGTGCCAGGAAAGTCCCCAGGCCACTTTTATGGCAGATAAGCCCTTTCCTGGGAGGGCTGCACTGCTGCTGCAGCAGGGCTGAGCTCTCCATCATCCTGCTCCATCCCAGTGGCCTGGGATGCCATTTGGTGCAGAACTGGGGGAAAGGTAGAAGTAAATTAGAAAAGTATGGAATGCATGGGCACTTTAATCCAAAAATGTCGCATCTTTGTATCCTTCTTAAACACCTGTAGTTGTCCAATCCACGTTTATGAGCAGTCACATGACTGGACCAGGCAGTCCAGATCAAGATTTTTAAGGCAACTGCTCTATGAACATTTATTTTGTTCATTTTCTTGCATGGAACTAAAGATACTTGATTTGGTGACTACTGCCAGGCATTCTCTAGGAAATTCTCTTTATTTCGAATGGTCCATACTGGAATTTATAGGTGAGCATTTACTTTTAATCATTGATATTCTTGGCGAAATTCCAAGCAGCTGTGGTGTGATAAATGTGGAATCTTGAGTCTCCATAGACGTTGCCCTATAATTAACAAAATACATATCCCAAAATCTTACAGTGTACTGAGCAGTTGTGGTGTGTGTAAAGATTTGCAAAGTGCAGCAACAGCACCGAAGTGAATTAAATATTATTATATTTAAGTAAGTTTTACATGGTTGCATTGATTAGTTTCATTCACCTAAATCACCGGAAAAAAAAGACAAAAAACCCAGCCATTTTCTGCTTAACTGCAATAAATAAATATTTATTTAATTTTTATTTAGAGTGTCTGATGTTCAGTCTAGAAAAATTGTCTACCAAGAGATCAGTCAAATGCAGACAGGTCACCAAGAAAATAAATTGATATTGGAGAAGAGGACAGCAGGAATTCTACTTTTTCTGGCTCTCTAGGTTTAATCTATAAAATTATAGCTTTCTGCATTAATTAGGCTGCTGTCTAGAGCTGTGTCGTGAAATTTGCAGAGCAATTGAAGTTAATGAGTTTTCTCACAAATGCAGCTGAGTCCTTCTTCACTGCCATTGGTACAGTGCAGCCACGAGCAGGCACTGCAATCAGGGAATTATTTGTTTTCTAGTAAAGGAGTAATGGCAGGTGCTTAGATATAAATTATGTGATCTATGTGTACAAATATATATACAAATAAATATTTATATATAAACCAAATGTGTGTGTATATATATATTAATATATAAACTGAAATGGCTACTTATTAATATATATAAAACAATGTATCTATGTTTTTAAGCATTTTCCAGTACTGATTTATATATAACTATGAGCATATGCACAGTGAATCAGAGAAAGGGACATTTCACTCATTCAATAGCTGCACTCAACTAGTAAAGCAAATTTGAAGGTCAATAATGGGCTTATGCAGATCCTGGTTTTGCCTTCCAGCCTCATCACTACTGTCCTCTCGTTAAAACTACAGAGCTTGGGCTGAAATACAAAAACTGCCTTAGCAAAATGTTCTCAAAGATACCACAATTTCATTGTGACTTTTCTAGCCACTTTTAATAATAGCGTGTAAAATGAAACGTGAATACTTTTTTCAGCACATTTTCTACATTTTCAAGGGAAAGCATCTATATGTTACATGATCAGTATTAAAAATGCAAGTTATTATAGCAATAAGTGATGTAAAGAACAAGGATCTTACTTAAGTATCATAAGCACTTTAAGAACCATGTGAATTCATTACAATTCTGTTATCTTAACCTATTCATTGGAAAACAAATAATAGAAAAAAAATGAAATTAAATTTAATATGGAACAAAGGAAAATTCCTTTAAAAGCTCAGAAAGGGAGATTTGTTGAAATCAAGTATAATTCTAGAACGTGCAATTGAAAGGGAAGAACACAGGTTTAATTATGGGATTAGCTGTGTCTGGTAGTACTGTACTTTAGAATGTATCAGCATATTGCAAAAACCTTGTAGTTCTTGAAAAAGGGAAGGAATAGTAATTACACTGATTCTGGACTTTAAAAAGCAAAAGGGTGAGTTTTTTTGGTGGTATTTTTTTTTTTTTTCTGGGAAGGCTACCAAACATAGTCAGTTTAGGGAAGCTCAGTTAAATTATATAACATTTTAAATGTAATAGGTAATGTCTTTTCAAGTTAGTATTTCCAGCCTCATGCAGATAATAGGATAATGAGGCATTTATGGAGATTATATTTTACAAGTTACAAATGTACTGCTTTCCAGCCAGCAAGATTGCACACAAAACCAGAGGGGTCATTCAGGAAACCATTAGAGATGTTCATAGTGTAGAAGAGAATAAATTGAACTTTGCTGGGTTTAATGGCTTTTCCATGTGTCCTAAATACTTCCTATGTCCTTCTTAAAATTGTACCTTCTGTAGTGCAGTTCTACTGTGGGTTTAAAGTGCATTCATCTCCTCCAACCCAAGGAATTAAATTCCACATTTTTAACTCCTTTCTTAGGTCCTTGGGAAAGGTGGGGTTCCTTGCCTTGCCCAGTCAACTGCAAAGGGGCAGGCACGTTGCCAGGTGAGATTTTTGCCATCAGCTGCTACCTCTGATGGTGTAACCTGGCTCAGAGTCCTTCTGGGGGAGCCCCAGTTCATGACACATGCTCATCTGTCCTTCTGGCTTGTTAACTTAGCTCTGCAAACTCGTGGTGCATTTTTAATTACCCAGCAGGAAGTTACTGACTGTCAGAAAACTGAATTTCTTTCAGATAAACCACGATGTGAGAGTTAGAAAAGTTTGTCAGAACATTTCCTCAGTAGCCTGGAGAAATAAAGTGGGTGTAGGGTGTAAAAAGTGGTATATATACTAATGTGTAAGTGCTGGACTCTCCATTGACTTTGAATCTGGTCATGTGTGAAGATTATGGAGATAAAGGAATGTGGCACAGAAGGAAAAATGGAGAAGAGATGAGGAAATTAAAAAGGAAAGCATCAGAGAATAGCAAAACCATGTTCTGCAGCAAATAGGGGCCCTTTGAAGAAGGTGTGGGTAACCATGGGGATCTCTTGTGAGATTGTCAGTGGAGGACTCAGAGCAGAATTGGAGCAGACCCAATGCAATATTCTTCTGATCATGTATCAATGAATTAATCATTGCTCTGTGTCCTTTGATGTACCAACAAAATGCATCATTACATTGAACCATCTGAATTTTTTACAGGGCAATACATCAGTGGTGAGGTAGAACCCTAATGATAAACTAGCATGCAGCCAGGCTTCATTATGTTAAATTAACTAAAACAAGATTCTTTAGGCTGATAAATATTTAATGAGAGCCATCTCAGCTGGGAGACTGAGAAATAGAAGACTGTTGCACTTGCGTGTGTTGGAGTGTTACAGGAGAGAAAGCAGCACAATTTGGGGTGGTTTGGATGTGAAATATCTGCCTAACATGGCTGTGGAAGTAATTGGATGAACCAACACTTCAATCATGAAACTTGTCACTCTGTAATTACCTCTTGAGTTCAGCATTATCACACTGGTCTGTCAAATAAAAAATGTGGAACGGTAACTGAGAATGCATATCTGAAAATGTCAGTATTTCTCATTTTACAGACATGATCATTAAGAAGGGAGAAGGCTCTGAAGGTGCCTCCTCCTGTATTTGCAAGAAAACAGATGACAATTTAGTCACAGAGGAAAGAGAAATTTAGTAAATTGCATTCAACCAGAATATATTTCCTTCCTTCTCATATCACCTGTGCTGAAAGTGGCTCCATACACATTCAAACATGATCTGATTGATATGAAAAATAAATCATGTCTGTGTGCCTGTAAGTTTGCTACATTTTAAAATAATATCAGGAATTCTGACATTTCTAGCATTAAAGCTATAACTCCATCTGTCACTGAGTTAAGAAAATCTCAGGTGGTGCTTTAAAAAAGTAACAAATTGAAATTGTTGATGTTGGAAGAAAATTCAGAACGTGACAAACAAGCACTTTTAGCCACGTATTTATAGAGAAGTGATAGCTTATCTAAATATATAAAACAAAAATTTTCCCATTAAAACACATTTTATAACAGATTCAGAGGAAAGATGTTTTTAACTTTTATGGCAAATAATGATTTTGTTTTTCGTGTCAATTTTTGATGTGAAAATAGAAGATGCTTGATTACAATCAGACAAAATGCAAACAGTCACTTGTTTCTACTTCAAAAATATATTATAAAGAATTGAAATTTGGAATAAAAAAGAACATTTTCCCTTTTAATAATTCTTCAACATAAGGAAGCATTTTGATCAACCCTAAACAAAAGTAACAATAACATTTTTTTAACATAACCTGTTGGAGAGCCATTTGGAAAATCAATAGTCAACTACTCATTCTATGAAAAGGTGGAAAGTGTGACCTTTTAGCATCTCCTGAATTGAAGGTTACAGACTTTACAAAGAAATTGATGCAGTGGTGTTTGTGTGGAATCACCATAGAAGGATTCACTTCTCAGGGCATTTTTGTTAGCTGGGTTGGAAGATCATCTCTAATCTGCTTATTTGAAAATATCTCAAATAGTCTTTTGTGGCATTTACAGATTTAAAACTTGGTCTGTATTCTTCATAAAATATTGGACAGCAAGCTAGTAGCATCAAAAAAAATGCATCACTTTGAGGCAGTATCTTCCTTCTTTTCCTAAATTTAAATTTGAATATTAATATGGTTTGCAGAAAGTAGTTAACTAAAAAAAATCAAATCTAATTTAAAAATTCATGGGCTGCATAAGTAAAAGGATTTGTGGAATATAGTTAAACATTCAAACCTAATTAAAAATACCTTACTACATTAAAAATGAGAGAACTACGTTCATAATAACTGTACTCCTGCAAATAAATTAGTTTTTTCATTAAGACTATTTGTTTAATGTTCTCCATTAGGCTAATGAAATGCTGAGAGAGAAATTGGGATACATAGTTCTGTGAATTTTTCTTTTGGCCTAACCCTGTGTGTTTTAAGTCCTCCACTGATTATTTTTGAGTTGGCTGCATGGCTTATATCCACTGAAAAGCTGCACAAAAAATGCCCTGAAAAAAAATAATGGTAGAGGTCTAACTGATGACTGTTGGTGTTTGTTTATTTATTTATTTATTTATTTATTTATACATATACAAGCAAATTAAGTCGTTAGCAGAACTAATGAGCAAAGTGTGTGTACATGTGTTGTGTGTGTACATAATATGTGTAACTGTTTAAAAAATGAGTATTTGCCATTTTCTGGCAAATTTTCTCTAAGTAAGAGCAGACAGGTTACAGTTGATGGGGGGGATCACACTTGAAATCTGGTTCTGTGGATGCCTGGACAATTAAGCTCCTTTAAAATCTTTTCTATTCCTTCTACTCTCATTTGTTTTCAATAGGACCCAGAAAGTTCAAGCAGAGATATGTATTTATTTTTGATTGGCATAGGTTGGATTTATGGTAAAGAAGTCCTGATAGCACATCCATCCCTTACCCTCATCATCTAATGAAAAAAACCCCCAAAAAAATAAATTCCCTGGTTCAGCCCTGAAGAACTGAATCCAGGATAAATCTTTGACCAGTCATCATAATATTCTTTTTTTCTCATGAGGAAGCAGATGCAAAAAGCCCAGTGCAAGCTAAAGGTTTGTAATGTTTTAGCTACCCACATTAAATTAGGGTTGTTAGGCAACAGTTTAATTACAAATATGTAAGCTATTATTTGAGCTATCAAGAAAATAAGCATTAGAAACATGAGACAAGTTCTGTGTGATGATGAGCTATGCAAGCTGTTGCTTAGGTGGTCAATATTAAGCCGAAAAAGGCAGCCAGGGAATAGTTTTCATCCATTTTTACCCTCTTCCCATCACTTATTGATATTATAGTTTTCACAAAATAAAAATACTTGATGCCAATAAAGAAAAAACAGGGCACTGTTTAAATGTAACAAACAACAGCAAATCCTATAAAAAATCCACATTTCTGGTATCACAGAACATATCTAGCACATTAAAAATATATTGTATATGCAGTAATTAGTAGCACTAAATAAATCTAAATATGAACAGTTAAAAAATGTACATATAAAAATATCCCCAGAACAGAACTTTATAGCATTTTATGTCCTGTATTATCATCTCTCTTCACTTCCTTTGTATCTGAAGAATGAAATGTGAGCAGAGTGAAACGTGGAGGTTGTGTGAAGAGCCACAAGGGCTTTGTCTCTAGGTGTGATGTGTACACACAGGTACACATGGAGAAAGAGCCACAGTCTGCTGTGGAGAAGAGCATTTGAGCTCAAATTGCATCACTGGATTTTTCTTTTCAATGCCATTTTGCCCCTTCACTTAATTTTTTTCTCTTCTCTCTGGAATCTTATCAAGAAACTAATTGAGAGCGTAAAAGAGCATTGGCTTAGAGTACCTTTCACAGAGCTATTTTAATCAATCTTCAGTAGTGTATATGGATTCATATAAGACCCTCAATTAACTTGCATATTAACACTGGTTAAGCAATTTTAGATCCTTAACTTATCAGGAATGTTGTATGCAAGGGATTTGAATAGCTGAACAGAGTTTGTCCTCAAACACATTTAATCACCATGCTCTTATTATGCTGGGCACCACCCAGAAAAGGAAACAAATGAACTGAGAATGGTGTTTTTCTGAGATTTTGCATTCTTTAAACATTAATGTTACCTGCATATTGCTGTCTCACAAGTTAGAGCAGGTTTTCTGAAGGGAGAAGCACTTGCTGTTCCTCGTTCAGAATTGAGGGTATTCTCTGTGTAAAGAAGCCAGCCTCATTTAGTTTTGTAGCGGTTTGTAACATTTGAATCTCTCTTTATGTGGCACATTATCACATCTCTTAGTTGTAGCAGTTATGAGGAATCCTCATTTCCAAGCTGGTGCTTGACTGGCCATTTCCAGAGCTGCCAAAGCCAGTGGAACAGCTGGCACAGCTCACCTCACTCACTGTCCTGGGAGCAGGAGCTGCTCCCTGCATGAGCACATGGAGTGCCTGATGCAGCTCATCCCAGTTTTTCCAGCAGTTAACTGGCAATGTTAAATGAATTTATTCAGGTTTTAAGCATTTAAAATTATCTCCATGTCAAAAAATCTACTAGAACACAACTGAGTTATTTTTGTGCTTTCCTACTTTTAAAAATCACTTTATGGAAAATGATTTTTGTCCTATGTTTGTTTCTAGGGCCTCATGTGTAATAGGAGCTTACTATGGTATAGACTGAAAAATTCATAGCACCCACTGGCCTTCACCATGAAGGGCCTGGATTATTTTACAGTGTTTTAGTCTTTTATTCCCATGTTCTGCTTTCAGAAACAGCAAGGTAAATCTGAATCCCCATGAATGAAAAGTATTTTAGTGAACTAAATAGGAACTAACACTTCTTATTCAAAAGTGCCTACAGCATTTTAACCTGTAGTGCATTAATTTCTCAAAACTACTTTGTGTCCAGTCAAAAATGATTATAACAAGCCCATTCCTGAATCGGAAAGATAACAGTGAGTTTCAAATCCAATTATTCTGTTACCTGCTCAAAATTTCTGATGCCTGGCTGACATTATCATCATGATGCCAGGTTTGCAAGGATGCTTGTTGGTGTTGCTGTCCTTGCAGCAATGAAGAGAACTCTCTGTGGCTTTGGGGTCTGGCAAAGGCTTTCATTTAATGCTCATTGGTGACCCTGCCGGTTTTGGAATGAAGCCATCTCTGAGTGAGTGTGATCAGGTCCTCTCAAGTGTGTTACACATGGATTTTGACCCTGAGATTGGGACAAATTGTTGCATTTAATTTACTGGAGGGATTATGTGATATAAAAGCTCCTAAAATGAAGACAAATTAACTTTATTGTAGTTTATAAATGCATGAGAAAACTGCACAGCATCACAAAACACTGGTTGTGTGTATGAGATCCATTTCTCGACTATACTCTTTGCAGAACTCAGGAAATATGAGCTTGATAAAATCTTTGCACTGCCTTTACTGATGGTTTTCAGTCAGGCTTTGTCACCTGATGAATTCTGTATGAAACTGAACCCCGTTATCCCTGCCACACATGCAACTCCATGAAGTTTGAAAACTGGTTGCAATTACCAGATACAAGATGGCAATGAAAGAGGTGCATTCTTAACACAGACGTGCATGATGTGCTAGAGACTAATTAAAGATGTGAGCACACAGATCACCAGGAATTGCCCAGGAATAGAAGTTCACTTGAAATAAGGTAATTAAGTTAATCTTCTGATAGTGGGGTTTTGCAGTAAGTGCATGTACTAAATATGAAAGTAAGGAACTTAAGTAATTCAGGCATTAAATTAACCTTCTAGCTATATGAAGTGGTAGTAATTACAGACATCAAAATTAGAATCATATTGTAATCAGATTAACTACAGTGTAATTTATGTACCTACATCACAACCTATCTACAAGAGCCAAATACAAGCTGTTGGTTTCCCAGCAAACATTAATGCTTCAGCTGGAGAGCAAGTCTCAAAACTGGGAGCAGATATCAGTACCCCAAATCCGAACAAAGCTGCCTGTGCTGGGAATAATGGACCAAGAGCTGCACCCTGGAGTTTCCAGGATGCTCCAGAATTCTCCCCAGATGTTCCCCCCTGCAGGTGTGGCCGTGCTGGGGGTGAGCTTTGCAGGCTCCCTGGCAGAGCAGGAGTTACAGCTCAGTGAAGGCTGGCAGAGCCTCCACTCTTGCTTTCTGCAATTAGGCTTCTCAACATCCCTCTCAGGAAAGTGCTAGTGGCTCATTAAGGCTAATTGCTGGCAGACACCTGATTCCCTCGGAGGCCAAGGAGAGGAGCCAGGCTGAGGGGAGAGCTGTGGTGGCTGAGCAGCAGCGCCTACCAGGCAGGTGGATGCACTTTTAATCATTTCTACAATTGACTTACAGCTACAGGAAACTTGACCTTTTCTTTGATTAGAATCTGAGCTGATGAAATTCCCCTTCTTCCCTGCAATCAGTTGCCACATGAATTAGGCCATTAGATTTGTGTATCTACCTGTCTGCCCTAGGCATGTTGTTAATGCAGCTGTGATTAAAGTAATTTATTACAAATTATTGGGTGTGAAAAGGGATCTGATACTATGAAGTAATATTTTAAAGGAGACATTCTAATAGGCACAGCCATTGTCATGCTTTGTTTTCAATTATTTTATCTCTGGCACGAACAATAGATTACTCACTACAGGCTTTGTGTTATAGGGCAACTTGTACATGATCTGTGAAGCAAATGGAACTAAAAGAAAAATCTGATTGCATCTCAGTCTTAGCAGAGGCTGTATCATTCTCTAAGGCTGCAGAAGCAGATTAAACCCTATGCAGTTTGATTTCTATGTATTCCTTTATGCTAGAGTTAAGCATAAAACATTTTTCATATCAGGAAAGGTTTCTTGTGTGTTATACCTCTCCACTTTTTTCTGTCTTAATTTATTTCATGTCGTTTTCTAGATAATACTCAACTTTTATTTTAATAAAATAAAATTTTAATGTTGAGCATTTAGCTACATCTATTTATATCTGAGCAAGAATTGTCTCACCATATTCATTCCAGGGAGTTTTACTGTAAACTTGGCGAGTTTTTGGCTCGAGGCTGTTCCCATGCAGCCGGACACACTGAAAGCACCAGGAGGGTGCAGGTGTCCATCAGTCCTCATATCATCAGTCATGCCTCTGAAGGTTGATTTTTTGGGCTTCAAACATTTTGGAGGGTTTGGAGGTTCCCTTGGGCGGGTGCAGGCACACCTTTGTTCTGCTCTGAGTTGAGGATGCCGTGGCCACGTCGATGCCTTTGTGTTTCCAGGACTTTCCTCCACGATTTGTTATTAACTCGAGCTGGAAAGATGAGAATTGCTTTCTGTAATTACACGATTGAGCTGCTGGAATTGCCTGAAGGATAGATTGTATATCACACTCATGGCATTTATTACTTTTTCATCTGAGTGGAAAAAAGCGGCAGAATGCTGTACCAGTCTGATCAAATCACACAACTATTCATCAGCAGTCATGAGTTAACACATAGCATATACAAGTCTCACTGAAAAGTGTGAATTTTACCTTAAAACCTGTTTGATTACTACATTGTGGTCCATCAATGAAAAAGATACTGTCTCTTTTTGTAATTGTGGAATAAAGTTAAGGGATAATGGATAAAAGAGTAGAGAATCAGAGAAGAAAGGAAACATATTTTTGATTCAAAGCTGTGGTTAATTCGGTAAAATGTGCCCCTTCAATATTTTCCAAAAGAAAGAAGTCTTTGTACTTGGGCTGAAACTGCTTTTATGAATAGGAAATGTCTTACAAAGCTGGGTAGCAGCTATTAAGTCTTCTCCTGAAATATTTTTTCATAATTCCTGTAAAATTCTTAGACATCTTTAAAACAACCTGTCTTATTATTTGTTGACACTTCGGGCCATTTTTTGTGAATGAAAATCACATAAGCATATTATTATTATTTTGTAATTTTTGATCACAAGGACTGATTACCTTCTTTGATTCTCATCTGGAAAAAATATATTTTTCATATACGGATTCCAAGTTTCTTTCCAATCTTATTGGTCAGAAAAATGTAGTTGTTTAAGACCTTGAAGAAAGCATAATAACTTTTCATAGTCAGAGACTCTATGATTTCTCACCATTTTAATCAAAAGTACAAGAAATGGACTTCCTTATTGGAGAGCTGTGAGGAAAAAATTGGGTCACAGGATGGTTACAAAACTGGGCATTGCCAGAATTAGTAACATTGAAGTTCTTGCAGTTGAGAGGCATTTGGCTCCTTATGGAGCCCTGGAGCTACAGGGAAAATGTGTCACTGAGTCCAAAATATCCTCACTCTGCATCGTGGTTGGACAAAATTGAACTGATTCTAGGGAGTCAAATACAGTCTGCAAAACACTCCAAGATGTTAAACAGAAGTAGGTAACATCATTTATTTCCAGATAAACATAAGCAGTGACTTGGTCTTTCTCCTTTATTTTCTAGATCATCTTATTGCAATACTGGAGAAAACCTAAATGCAGCTATGTGCTGTAATTTGGAGTGATGGATAGTAAATTTTTGAGAAAAGTGACTTCTACATGGGAAATACCACAAATGGACACTCCCAGGCATGCTTTTCTAACAAACAGCTGCTCCCATTAGGAATTAGATTATACTAGTCTGTCCTTGGAAGCACTGGTGGGTACCTGGAAAAGCTGTAAAGTCAGGAAGCAAATTGTCAGGGGCTTTCAGGAAGGACACCTGAACACCTCTGCTGTTGTACCCTGCACTGTTAAAGAATTTATAGTTGAATATTTTGAGTTGATTTCTGAATAGCAAGGAAACATATTTGTGTTTTCTTAGTTTTAGGGACCTTAAGGTCTGCAATTAAAACTTTTCCTCAGAATTGCGATAGTATAGCATGTATAATGGATTTTATTTTTTTAATTTTGTAAATTTCAGCCAAAAAATACTGTAAATCAGGTTTAAATTTTCAAAATTCAAAACACAAAGAGTTTTAACTACCATCTTAAATATCGCTGATGCAGAAAGAGTCAAGATGTGGGAGCATAGGCTGCAGATGGTGCAGAAATGGCTTCGAAGTCAGACTTGAAGCCCAAGTTGCACATTGCCTGCTCTGTGTCCTTATCAGTGTCTCCAGGGCCAAAAGCCAGTGCTCCAGAGCTCACCTCCTGGCACATTGGTCTGAAAGTGGGCAACCCCTCATCAGGCCAGCTCACTGCTCTGGCAGATGGTGACATGGGTAAGGGACAGAGGTTTCTACAAGGCCCTTGTGGATCCACACGAGCCCCAAAATCTCCTGTCACGAGGAACAATGAAGCTTATGGATGGTCTGATGCTCAGAGATGGCACAGCCATCGTGGGCCATGTGGGGAGGTGGAATCAAGTGTCAAGGCTGCTCCAGGGGAGCCCAGTCTGGGTTATCCCTCTCTTGTGCCTGTCTCAGTCCAAGCTGGAACATGGGGCAGCTGGGGACACTCTTCGTGTGGTGTGTGTGAAGTTGTTGCTTAACTTGTTGGATAAGTTCCTTTCATGCAGCAGTGAAGAGTAATCCTGTTGCTAAATACCATGACATGTATGTTTGGGAGGTGACCCCACTGGTACAAATAATGCAGCCACCACTGCTCACACCCAAGCTCTTTCATTTTAACACTGCACCATAGGAATTAAAGCATCTCTTGACTAAGAGCTTTGGATACCACATTAGTCTGCTGTCAGGTTTCTTTTCTGCTTCCCATTCCAGTGTAAATGGCTGACTCTTGTACGGCATGACCTGATCACCAGGACAGGTCAGCCACAACAGAACTTCAAATTGGGTTGGATGTATCTTGAATTTAATTAACTCCTGCTGTTGAGGCCACTTAGGCCTCACTTTCTGAGCTGAATGGTTTACTCTCCTACTTTCATCTCTTCAGGATGAGAAGCTGGGTCCAAAGACCAGCGAGCTGAAAGGGCTTTGGGAAACTTTGTAGCCTGTCACAGCAATAATGGGAGGAGGGACTCAGAAACTTCCTTTTGAGCAGCTGCGCGCCAGGTGAGAGCAAACTCGAAAGCAGAGGGCAGGACAACTGGGGTGCACCATTCCTTACCTTTTGTTCCTGGAGCTGGAGATGAATAAGGCTGGCTTCTGCTCTCTGCTCCACATGCAGCCCAGACTTTCCAGTAGGGAGCAGAGGAATGCACTGAAGTGGATTAAAAGCTTCCAGGTTAGTTAAGGCACTCTTGATTCATCTTTGTTTTGTTCCTTACTCCAGTCTCGACTCAACAAACCCGTGATGCTTTTAAAGTCTCAAGCAGGAGAAGGTGGCCCTCCTGCCCCCAAATAAAGAGCTGTGTTGGCTCTTTAGAAGGGGCATTCATTTGGAGGACAATGCCTGCAGCTCACGCTCTCTGACCTGTTATTTCTGGTGCTAGCAGATGTTTGGAGGGTGACCACGATGCCCCTTGCAAGGTATAAGTGGCCACAGTGATGGAAAGAGATGTTAGGATAAAGGCAAGTATATTGTACCCCACTCAGGGCTGTTGTCTTGACATAAGATATTATCTTTGTTAATTAGCAGAGTTGAACCCACCGAAGTGTTTCCCCAGGTTCTAAGGAGCTGCTCTGTGGCTGTTCAGTGGCTCTGCAGCATCTGAGGCCTCTGATTCCTGTAGAACTCCATCAAATGGGTCAGAGCAGGAACAGCCTGTTTCTCTCCATAATCCAGCTCTGCTTTGGAGACATCCTTTCAACTTTGCCACTTTGAAACCAAATTTTCCCATATTATCCATATGGGAATTAGTATCCATATTCCCAGTCAAGAATAGGTAGAGGTTTTTATAGAGCCTGAATATTCTGCCTCTCCCAGAGGGATTAGTCCCATGATTGACTGAGTTCATCTAAAGCTGATAATTCTTTGTAAGGATGGTGTTTCATTACTTTGAACAAATAAATATCTCGATTTTACCTTCAGAGTAATGCGAGGTTACTTCCTTTTTCATAGATCTTTTTGCATATTTTCTGTGTTTTTCTGGTGCCACACATTTTGTGCCACGTGTCTGTTTCTTCCTCAGTATAAATGTTTCATAGTCACTTAAAAAGTACAAAAAGAATTAGTGTCTGCAGCTGAGCTCTCAAGGGCAATAATCTAATAACAAATGTGTGGATGAGAGAGAAAAAGACTTGATTATGCGTTTCTAAGCCATTATGGCAGACAACAACAGATAGGAAATGTTTTTAACCTGTGAAGCTTAATTAAATTTTATCTTGCACTGTAAAATGCTTTGGCCATGCTCCAGGAAGGACTTGTGTACAGATGTCTCCTTGCTCAGTCCCTGGTTTCTCCAGCTGGTTGCACCACCCTGTGTTGAGCAGTCTGCCTTCCTAAACACATCATGGGAAGGGCTTGGGAGAATCAAGCTGGAAGTGGAACACAGATTTTAGATGTTGTGGGGATTTCAGAAGTTCTGTCAGTGCTGGTCACTCAGGCCTCTCCCTGTCACCTTCAGTCTGCATCAGCTCCTGCCCAGCTCCCTGGTGTGTCCGTGCTGTGCACTTGCATCTCAGAGCAGTGACAGGGACACGAGCACAGAGCAGAGAAAAAGCCACTGAAACAGCTCTGCCTCCTGAAGGAGAGCCTGTGCAGGGCTTTCTCCTTGCTCTGGAACTGGAGGGAGAAGACAAAGTGCTCTTCCTCATGAAAAAGACCTCCTAGGATTTTTTAAAATATATTTTACATAAATTATATAGTTCACTTTGAATCGTCTTTAAATAAAACATGCAAATATTCTCAAAGCAGACCTGGATGCTCTTCCCAGCTGTCAGGGAGACCTTCCTCCCTCAGTGCTCCAGCTCTGGCACATGGCATCCTTTCCATGGGAAACAGCTTCAGGGGGACACATAAGGATGTTGTGGGATGCTCAGAGATAGATGTTTGCCACTTACTCTGTATTACATCCTAACAGTGCAGTAGAAGAACCTGAACAGTGTCCACCACTGAAAAGAGAAATGCACAGGCAATCTACTCAGAGCACACTAACCCTGCCTTGTCTTGACTTTGGGGACTGTAAGCTTTGTAAAAGTGTCTTTCTATACAAAATTCCATTCTTTTCACAAAATATTTCTACATGTTTTCCTTCTGTGTGGCTTACCTGGACAAGACAGTGAAAATGTAACTAAAATAATATTGTAGTAATTGTATTGTGTGATTTCTCAAGGATGTGTAAAGGGTGACTTCTGTTACCTGAATTTAAATCAGTCTTACTGCAAAATTCACACCCAGTACTTTGGCAGAACTCTTAATTTGTTCTCTGGTTGGTGGGCAAATACTGTTGCAGTTTATACCTGTGGCCTAAGATAAGGAGCTGAATTTAATCTGAGACAGTGAGTCAGTAGCAGAACCAGAGCCAGAACACAAGTTTTGTGGATTTATGTTCCTCATTTCATGCAGCTGCTGAAGCTTCTCCAAAGCTCCAGGATGCTTCTACCATTAGTGCTGCTGCAATTGTACCACTGAGATGTTCTTTGCAATACAGACAATTGTACTTTATAGGTAATTTAACTGCTGAGAGAACAGCAATATTGCAGTAGAGAAGGAAAATTTTAAAGAAATTAATTTTAAATACATCAGAAATCTGTTAAATGTGGCACTTTCTGTAAATCTTGAGCCCTATGGAAATACTGCCATATATGTGCAGGGCACATCACATTCAAGGAAGTTAGTCTTAAAATAGTGTGAACTTTGACAAAAGTAGGTTCTGAAGTACATTCCAGGACCAGTTCAGGGGGAGAGAGAGAATAACATCAAAACTGTGCTATAAAAAATTGAGGCAAATTCTGCTCTGCATTAGATTGAGATATCCAATGGATGTTTGTAATGGAAGTGGAAATGTAAGCTACACAAGAATTTTTTACAGAACAAGCATGGAAAGATGCCTCAACTTATGCCATTCTGCAAAAACAGGGTTTAAAAAACAATTTACAAGAATTGTTGCTACAGCAATTGGAAATCACAGCACAGAGAGACTGGCACAGCAAATGTTCTCACAGCTCTCACTTCTCAGATTTACAAGATTAAATACACTTGAAAAAAGCATATCTGATGCTGAACATGTTTGTTTAATGGCAAATACATGTCTGTACCAGTGGTCTCAAAAGCAGTCTCAAAAGAACTCTTAGAAGAAAAGCCCCTGTGGTCTGTGCATTTCTATTCCTTTGGGAAACTTCTGCAATGTGTAACTTTGGTTGTGTAGCATGGGAGGTATCACCAAAAAGTAAAATGTGATTTTAATGATTCCAGGCTAAGGTTTCTATGTACTGTAGTTTCATCTGAGGTATAGAATTGTAAGTGTTTAATTAAATTCTCAGTGCAGTGTTAGAAAGAGCATGGAGTGGGTAATGCAAAACAGAACTGCCCAGGTCCAGAACTACATGAGTGCTTCTGCACCACAATCAGTTACAGCATCCTGATCTGTGAGTTCAGATGGAGGCAGAGACATGGAGAAGTCAGCACTCAGTGTGGAGTGGGAAACTTTTGCTGTTTGTCATTTCTGTTTCCTAAGCTACCTGTTTATTGCTTATCTTGGCTGTATTGTTCTGGAAGAATAGGAACATTTTTCTTTTCAAGTTACAGAGGTGCAGATTGTAACTGTGGAACAAATTCAGAAGCAATTTGATTGCGTACTTTAACTTCCACCAAGTTCTGTTTAGTGTTACATCGTCTGCTAAAGACAGAACAAGAGCATATTAGATTTAATTTAATATCTTTGTTGATGAATTGAAAGATGCAGAAAAGGTTTTATATGAATCATTGTTGTCTATTTTGTAAGGTTTGCATTTGTTTCTTAACAGAAAGTACTAAAGTTTATTGTTGTTTACTTTAGAGACAGAGTAGTTAGACATATTTTTCTATTCAGGCCAAAGCTCATGTTTTGCACAAACTGCATAAAAAATGCAAACAATCTGCTTTTATAGGTTTGCCATTGAGGTGCTAAAGTTCAGCCTCTGAGTTAACTTGTACTGCATGAGGCATGGCAAGAGCACAGAAAATAAATGCAACAAGCAGTGGAGGAACAGCTGTTGCAGAAGATGGATGTTTTGCTGTAATGATGTTGCTAAGATTATTAATTTATTTAATAGAATTCAGAAAGGATTCATCTGTTAGCTGTCATGATTTTATCACTGGGAGTCTGCAGGTTGCCATAGGCTATGGGCATGCTGTGTGCCTGTTAACAACATCCAAGGGGGGTCAGCTGACAAATTGCTTTGTTTATTACCATTTGGTTTATAGTTCAGGATTCATTTGGAATGTCCCAGCTAACATTTGGTCCCTCAGTTTCATAATATTGCTGACACCAGCTGTAACAGCAGCCTTTCTCTTCTGCAAAATCCTTCTTCCTTTGATGAGCTTGTTCCCATAATTGGTTAGGTTGTTTTTTTCCTGCCTGGATTTTATTAATGTTGGTATTGCAGGGGTACCTGCAGGCCAGTTATGACCTTGCTATTCTAGCCACAGTCTCTACACATCACAAAACCATATGCTGTTAAATATCTTACAGTTTATGTGTAAGGTGAGATAATAGGTGGATGAAAACAGCAGATGCAAGGGCTAAAAAATTGTGAGAAATTCTCTTAATTAGGTGAATTTGTAGGATGCCATGGATTTGTTTGCTGCTTCTTTGCTGTTATTTTAGGGTTTGGTATTTCTGTCAGTCTTTCAATGCCATGCAGTAAACAGGACTTTTACCACTGTAGCATCTGCCTTAAAGTGTGCAGGTATTGTTTGGAGGCAGAGGGGTGAAGGTCACAGTAATTTATCCTGATAGCTGTACTGATGGCATCCTCGTAACCTCAAACACCAGCAGTTTTGGCTGTAGGGGTTGTAATTCAAGTGGTCTGATTGAATATGAGGGGTGATAATGCTTCTCATTATTATCACTACAGAGAAGAAATACCAGCAAGTGACCACATAGTCATGATGATTCCTCATCATCTGGAAACTGTGTGAATCAAAACTCTCTGATTTGATTTCTGAGAAGCTAATGGAAGAAATTTTATTATTTATTTTTCTATTTCTTGTTCTTTATATTTTTTTTAAATAGAGGAGCCTGGCATGTCTATCCTTTACCTATCCTATCAGATATTTGACATAGTTTTAGAAAATAATTTTACTTTAATTTCAAGTGATTTTTTTTTTGGTAAATTTCCTAGGGAGAAATGTAAATAACAACAGTTCAAGCCAATTTCTTATTGCAACTCAGGCAGATAATCCAGTCAAGTTCTCTCTGTGTGCGAGTTGAAATGGGGCACAATGTTTAGTGGAACTAAAGAAAAGCCACAAGTTACAGGAAATGCACATAATGGCAAATTAAGGAAGAGAACAGAATCCAAGTTTAGTAAATTGATGAAAGGAAAACAAAGAGTGTGGGAGTGCTGGAAACAAGCCAAACCCAACATCTTTACATTTGGAAAAGGAATCATTTTAGGCAGTGTTTCAAACACATCACAATCAGTCCCAAGCCCAGGCTAAGCAACGTGAGCTCTGCACCTTGAGCTTGCCTTGTTGTGCTGCTCTGCTCGTGTCCTTGTCAATGCCCACCTGGTCTTCCATCTTCCCACCTTCCCTGCCAAGCAAAGGCACAAAGCCATGACAAAGGGATTTATTACTTCTCTGACTTACGTGTTGGAAACAGCAGAAAGGGATGTTGCAGAATTTTAAAAGTGAGCTGACAGGTACTGTGTTAGCCTGAAAAAGAGCAGTACCCACAAAATTAATCACAACTCAAACAACAACCTCTTTGTTCCTTGAGCAGGGTTGCTGGGTCTGCCAGTCCTTCCCTGGGACTCAGCTGAGGTGGTTGGCAAGTCAGTCCTGTCCCAGGGAGTGAGGTGGGACTCACCAACCTCACCTGGATAATTGTGAAATGAATGTGCAGTGTTGCTGTTATTGAACAGTGCAAACTCTTGTGAGACATAAGAGGCTCCAAGTCTTTATTTGTTGTAGGGATGGGCAGAGGAAAAATCCAAGTCATCACTCCAGGGCATCATTCATACTGGTCTGTTTTTCAGTTGTGTTGCCTGCAAAATTTGTACCCAGACTAACAAGGTGATGATATCTGAGGAAAGTTTATGTGAATCATGAGCGGAAGGGACACATCTGCATAAACTTAATCTATAATGTAATACAGCAAGACCTAATTTGTGTTAATCATGTTTTTGTATTATTTCTAAAATTTTATCTGAGACAAAATAATGAATATTGCCTCATTAAGAAATCTAGCTGTATTACTGTGACAGTAATCGCATTTTCATTCTATTTTCATAACCAAAGCTTCAAAGCAGCTTGAGAAATATTCATTACTGATGCAGGCTTGAACATGCAAGTGAATAGCTATATCAGTACTGTCATATATAATTTCACCAACACTATCCAGCACAAGAGAAGTTTATCTAACTGCAGGATAAAAACAATGGACTGCTGGATGAAAATAATGAAAATATTTCTTAAGAAGAAAATAAGCATCTGAGAAACAACAAAGCAAAACAAAAAAGTAATTTTTTACTGAAGCAGTAAAGACTGCTTTTTTTATTGCTTCCTGTTGATACAGTTATTTCCCAGAGGAATGTAGTCTGTTGGATTTTAAAGATTCACTTCAAAATGTATTTTTTTGCTCTTTGGGGAAACACTGTAAAGAAAACAGAACTTCAATAATTTGGTTAATTCTTTTGTTTAAATTCAAGTGCCCAGGCAGGCTGAGATGTGCTTATAGAAGTTGGTGAGATGTGCTGAGGATGAACACCTTGATTTGGCTCAGGTAGTGGGAAAGGTCAAGGGAGAATTTGTTTTTCTTCAGTATTACTGAAGGGGGGGGAACGGGGGGCGTTGCATTACTGGTTTTCTTCCATTAACCTGAAAGGACAAATTAGTCTACTGAAGTTAGCAATATTATTGAAAACCTTTTTAGTGATGTGGAGTTAAAAAAGAAAGAATTAAAGCAGGACATGAGTACTGTTTTAAATTACCCAAAGGGAACTATGGGATGCACAAGGAGCAGGCAAAATTAATCCCCACCATGGGGACTTCTGCACATCCAGGGCTGCATAGCTGTAGTTAGACAAATCTAATCCTAAAACTTGTGGTGATTTAAAACTATGATTTAAATCACATTTGCCTCCTGAATCTGTGGTGAGGAAGGTGGGAAATAATGTGAGAATGGAACCACCACAGGAGCTCATTTGCACATCCTAAATCATGCTGCCACTTTGGCAAATTGTTCCACCTTTCCAGGGATAGTTTTTTTTTCTCAAGTGGACTTCAACCTTAAATTATAAGGTTGGAATTCTCTAAACTGTTTGAAAGTGGGAAAACCAGTAAATTTGTCCTATTTATTTACTAACAGAATTACTAAATGAAGGAGTTGGAATTTGCAGTAAAAGCTGAGATGAAACGTACCTTCTTAAAAAGCCGTTCCGAAAATTTGCAGTGATTTTGAACTAAATCCTTTTCCTGATATTTTTTGAAGTGAAGCTTTGCTGTTATTACAGTTGTCTTCAGCAATGCAAACTTGAGTACAGCATGGGAATATGTAAGAGAGGAGTAATATTTTCTGAATCAAATTTATTGCTGTCAAAGAACATCATGATTATTGTAACTATACCCACTCCCCTAAATCTGTGCATGTTAAAACAACAGGTCTGATTTATTAACTTTTGGGTCATCCATGTTTGCTTTGGAATACAGTAATTTTAAATTATTTTGGTTTTAAGACACAGCAGCGTGGTTATGTCCTCGTTGCAGCTTTGTGCAGCAAAACACAACTGCAGCACTTTCTTGTTTTGTGGTTTGCATTGTCACCACAGTGTGATATTGTGTCATTGCCAGCTGACTGTGCAGCCTGAGGGCCTGGTGGTCTTCTAACATGGACAAATTTCCTGCTACACTCCATTTCTCCGTTGGTTTCCATGTGGGTTCTTCCTCTTCTATGGGTTGTGGTTTCAAGGTTTTTGTCTCCATAGTGTTTAATGATAGTTTAAGCAAATGGGAAAAGAAACTTGAGACATTTGTACATGTCACTGAAGAAATGGTTGCAGATTTACAGCTGTATATTTAAAGGTACCTAGTGAGGTGGAATTTAGAACTGCTAATAAAGATTTTGTCCTTTAAATCAACTCATGGTGACTGCAGTTCTACTTTTATTACAAATATTTAAAGGAGTCAAATGAAACAGGTGGAGTGGAAAGCAGACATAGTGATGGGGGATTTACAAAACCAAGTCTTAACATTCTGGGGATTTCCTAAATCGTATCACGTGCTTTCTACTCAGCTGTTCAGGATAGCAAAATTGTCCTGTGCCTTGGGCTGAAATAGATATTAAAGTGCTCATAAAGCAATGAAATATAAGAAGCTGCTATAGCAGTTTTCTTAAGGAGTGACCCTGAATGGATTATCCTGTATAGGGATTGTGTTTAGAAAGTTATGAAAGAAAGGGAGGAAGGCTTATGAGTTAAAATCCATTGGTGTGTTTTCCATATGAAAGGCTTCACTTCTTTGAATAAGGTATTTTACTCTAGCATGATCTTATTTTTCAGATAGTTCTCCCTAAATTAAGTGCCAGACTCTGTGAAGCAGCAGCTTTTAAGGAAGGTTCTCCACGTACCAGAGGTAGCTGGTGGTCCCACAAGAGCTGTCTTGTAATTTTTTCATTGCTTCCCAGCTCATTACTATTAGATACAATCAGTGCTTTTGAAGCACTTTTTGAAGATTGAAGATACAATTGAAGTTCTGTGGAAGTTCCTGCATCTGTTGCCCAGGAATGCTGTATCTTTGATATTTAAGCTCTCTACATGATCATGACTGGGAACTATGAAATAAATGAGTCTATATTCAGTTGTGGATGTACTACAGCTCTCAGGGATGGGTTGCTGTTTAGGAAATAACTTCCCACTGCTGTAGGAGATAATGGAAAATCTTTTTTTTTTGGACCAGGACTTGGAGTGTGTGACTTCTGCTAAAAATAATAATTGAGACCTCATTTATTCTGCAGCAGCTGCGCCGACTGTTGCTGGATGTTTTTCTTTGGCTCTTCAGATATTTTTGCTTCTTTTTAAGTTCTCTCTTCAGGAGATGCCAGACCTGCTGAGCACCTCTGCAGCACTCCTGGGCTCTCCTGCAGCTCTGCAGGGCTCGTGCTGTGGGCACAGGGCTGGGGGAGAAGAACAAACCTGGCCATGCTGTCTGTGCTGTTGCCAAGGGCTCAGGGCTCTGGCCGAAGAGATGCTGGATTTTAGCTTTTAGCATGCATTGCTTCCTGAACCAAGATGTTG
>JANRMJ010000107.1:29811342-29831944 GCA_025584955.1 Alethe diademata | reverse complement strand
TTTTTTTTTTTTTTTTTTTTTTTTTTTTTTTTTTTTTTTTCACATACAGCACAGTGTGGCAATGATTCCCCTGGCTTCCTATACTGCTTGTAAAACTGAGCCTGGACAAGTTCTAAAAGTGGTGTGTTTTTCAAATGTTCACAGAACATTTAAACAAACATCAGGAAAAATAAATCTAAGTCCCTGTAACACAGTATGAGTCTGTGCAAGCTTTGGGCTTCTGTAGTCAAATCACTATAAATTCTGTCTCTTAATAAAACATGTTACTTCTCTCATTTTTTGGAGCCAGAGGAACACTGAGATTAGGCAATTAGAGCCACTCACACTGAGCAACTCAATTACTCTGGATGCAATTTTATGAGCAGATTAAAATCTTTGACCACTTAATGATGATTGAGTATTTCATGCCACTTCCTATTAGCCAAAAGGGACCCTCTGAGCAATGGGAGCTTCTGTCATGGGGCCCTTGCCCTCCCAGGATGGCATTTTCACACTGTTCCAACACAACCCTCACACCACTGCAGTGGCACACACTCAGCAGCCACTCTGAAGGGTCATAAAAGGCAAAAAGGCAACTTATATAATGTGCTTCTTGAGGAAGTCCTTCTCCTCTATGCAAAAAGGGTTTCTCTAACTTTTAACTGGAGGAGTTGGCACCTGATTGCAGCCTGAGAACTGCATTAAAATAAAAAAGATAAAAAGAGACAATAAGGGCTGTTTGCATTGCCTTCTGATTTCAGAGTCTCCACTGCAGGGTTTGGCCCTTTGGGACCTTACTAACACCTTCCTCAGTACTCTCCTGCTATTTCAGAAGGAAGACTTTTGTCGTTTTACTCAGCATACAGCAGGGTCATCAAGAGAAACCAAAACTCTATTCCCACCTCTTAAGGGGCCATCTATGGGTATCACTTAAAGCTTCAAACCATGGACTGTCTCTCACACAGAGCTATTGGCACAAGCAAAATCAGTTTATGGGAGCAGGCAGACAAAAGAAGCACAGGAATGATTTCACAGAAATTCTTTGACACCTTGCTTGGTCTTTTTTTAGAAAAATATTTATAGATGATGCTGTCTTATTTGGATTTTTTACTGTCACTTTAATTTAGATGTAGATTTCCCTTTTGCTGAACGAGGCTGTCATCCAGCTTTGCTCTCAAAGGCCAAGGACTGCAGGACTGAGAAACATCTGGCCAAGGTTCTCGTGTCCCTAGTGGAAATTTGCAGATCAGCTCCTGCAGAACAGACCCCTTTGGCAGATTCTGACTAATGGCCAGGAGCAGTTGGAGTACAAAAAACAGTGTTTAAAGCTGTGTTTAAAAACATGAATTCCTGAAAAATGTAATTCAAAACTTCACTATGCATTTTATGAGTTTTAGCTTATGAACAATGTGGGCAGAATACAGCAGAGTCAAATTTACAGGCCTTTAGACAAATCCTATTCTAGGGTAAAACTACTGAAATGAATTCCTTTCAGACATAAAGGCAACTTTTCAGTGTTGTCTTTGAGCTGCCTCAAAGCAGTTGTTTGCCCTGACTCATCCTTTTTAAATCAAGGCTGGCATGTAAGAAAGCAAGAACAGACATTTCTCCTTGTTTAGGGCAGATTTCTCTCTTTGCAACCCAACAACTTTCTGCCTTATAGATGAATAATTTTCCTCACACTTTCCATGGTATTCTGTTCTCTCAGGTATAAATTATTTATATTTTTGTGCATTAAGAGGCAGAACTTGATCACTGACAGAGCAACAGCCAACAAGGAAGGAACAACACAAGTTCAATTGAATGCTCTGCTACCAGTTGTGTGGGAAAAGGATTAATCCAACAGATCTTAACTGGATAAACTGCCAATGAATCCATAAGTTCCAGAAACATAAAATAAATTAATAATAAAGAAGAGCACATATTTTGAAAATAATGATCTATTTACCTACTTGACCTCCCCATCTTCTCCAAGATTCAGGTTACAGCCAAGCTTTTCATATAGGTCATATTTTCCACTTCTGCAGTTCAACAGAGATGAAAAAAAAAGGATTAATGTATTGGGGAAGGGGTGCTTATTATTAATTTTTATTTAAGTTCTCACACAAAAGTAAATTAAGAGTGAGATGTGCACCTATATGTGTGATATCACCCACATAAACTATTTCATGCCACTAACACTTGAGGCCAATTTCAACATCAAAGCACACAATCTGTTCCACACAGTGACACACAGAAATAAAACCCAATCATTACATATTTTCTTTTGGGAAGAGAAAATAAATTAAAACCTGATGATTACCTGATAATCAGCTCTGTTTGTTCCTTGTGAACATCCAGATGCAAAGAACACACATGAGTACACACACAGTACCATCAGGCTGGAGTCGTGTGGGGCTTTGTTAAAATAGAAGATAAACAGTGATTTAGACCATTACAAGGAATTTTCTCCCCCTTTACAGAACAGCTGCATATATCACAAAAAAAAATCAGTTCTATCCAGTTAAAGGTCATAGAAGCTTCAACCTTTTTTATTTCCAGCTTAGAAATATGCAGAATGGCCAGGTCTTTGTGTTTTTATAACTACTTAAGATTTCTCTCAGCCTGTCATACACATAAAAAGCAAACCAGAGTCTGAAACCCTATATAAGGTCCTAATATTCAATGGAGGTTAATGATATTTGCTCAGTGACTTTCAGTAATTCATTATCCTGGTTCACACCATTAAATAGTCCACTAGAGCTAACCTGCATTATCTGGGTACTTCAAAACACAGCAGAGCTATGAGGTGAATCAGATTTTTTGGACTTTTTTACCTTCTATCCGTTCTTTTTAGAAAAAAATTTAAGCTTCCATTTCAGCCAATTTTACTAAGGAGGGCAAACTCATTGTCAAGCTTCACTAAAAAAGTGACAGAAAGAAAAAAGGTCTCCAACAGGTTCCTACAAGCCTTGCAAAGGCAGGTGAATAGCTAGAG
The DNA here is from genome assembly GCA_025584955.1 of Alethe diademata. Classification (NCBI taxonomy): domain Eukaryota; kingdom Metazoa; phylum Chordata; class Aves; order Passeriformes; family Muscicapidae; genus Alethe; species Alethe diademata. The sequence continues at coordinate 29,828,988 of JANRMJ010000107.1, read as the reverse complement.
GAAAAAGATCCTAGAACTGCCCTGGCAGAGAAAAGCACACAGCATAAGATGACATAATATTCAATGCTGGAGAATCAGCATAGCAGGAAAAAAGCCAGAATGCCATGGCTGGACAGCATGGACACATTCAGCTAGAGATTGCAAGGAAGATTGTAGAGTTTAATGAGCACCTGAGAAAAAAATTACTTTTGTTTTGTCTTCTGGTTCCAGGACTATTTTATATTTAACACCTAAAGACTTTTTGCCTGTAGATTTCATGTGGAAACCATACAGCAGAACTGCTCAGAAAATCCACTCATTCTATTTTTTTCTTTGACTCCATCTAGTTGCCAGGCATTTGGTGTTTTCCACAAACCTCCTGGAATATCTCATATTTCTTACCTTTCTCTGGCCACTGCAAACCCCTGCATGTGAACCACAGCACTGGCTGGAAGCCCTGAAATACAGAACTCTAAAAATTAATTCAGCAGACCTGTGATTATCTATCAGTGTAAACAAGTAGAAGCTCTATCAGAAAGTATTGCCTTTCACTTTGACATCTAATAAGCCAATCAAAGTTGCATTAAAACCAAAACACCATTTCTGAATTCCTTCACAGCTGGCTTTCATGCTATAGTAACCATTATTGTCTCACTTTCTCTTCCTTTTATCCCACAGGTTATAAACACAAACAGAGATGAGGAAATTGCAATGTGTGACAAAATGGGGATTCTTTGGCTGTATATTTTTGCAGTATAAATTATTATGCTCTTCTTTCTCTGCCTGTCTCTTTTTCTCTGCTTTTTTCCCCCAAGAAGTCAATTCCCATAGTAATGCTCAGGGCAGAGTGTATCACTGCAGGGCCCAGATGCTTAACTGTAGAAAACTGTTCTCCATCTGGTTCCTTAGCAATATCCTTAAGCAGATAAGCTTGCAGCTCTGAAACTGTTTTAAGTTTTCCATGCAGCTGCTGTCTTTAGAGGTACTTGCCCTCTGTCTGGCTTCAGTTTTAATTTAGGAGGAGGAGCAAAGTTGTGATAAAGTCCCACAAAATTATCAAAATCACTTGGGAACTGGAAAAAAAGTAATCCTAAAAAATACTCCTTACAAGTGTCTTGAGTTTTATAATAAATGTAAGTCCTTTGAATTTTTACACCATTCAGTATTTCTTATTTTCCAAACCAAGGCAGATACTTGTTTCATTTAGCTACATGCCCTTTAGTGAGAATATGGACTGTTTTAAACATCAAGTTGCTAGTGCATAGGAAAAGAGGTGATGCAAAAAATCTGTGGTGATGTCAAGAATAGAGTAAAATCAGGGGCAAAACTTACATCCAACTAGCAACTAGAAAGTCTCTCAGTGCAGCTGGAGGGAAAAAAAGAGATGACCTGGATGCTAATACACATACAGATGGGATGCTTGGACTGCAAAGCAGGCAAAATCCAAGAGAAAACAGAAGAATAATTTTAAGAAGTCCTAAAATAAAACCAGAAAGAGCTTTTCTGCACTCAAGCTGCCAAACTCTTCAAGATGATCCAGTGAGACTGGATCTTTCCTCAGGCTGCAACGAGGTTTGGATCAGGCCACCACTTGGTACCTAGAGAAAACAAAATATAAATTTGCTGGGAAATATTTTAGAAGGATGAGGTTGGATGGTTTGATTCTGTGAGGATTTCACTTCCCTTTATCTACAAGAGTTATTAATGTTAATAGTCAGGAATTAGAACTGCTTTGTGCTGCTACCAGAAATGCTCCTTCATCCCACTGGGGTGGCCATGAGCAGCCTGAGTGCAGTGCCAAGATCAGCAGGGTGGTTTTATTATCCTGAGTGATATTATTATTATTATCTGCAAACCATTTAGCCCTCATCACTTGTGGAACAGAGCAGGAGGATCTGCAATCCAGAGCTGGTTTTGGCTGGAGCAGGGTAACTGTGAAGTGCTGTTTCTCAGCCAGCCTGCTGCCTGCTGCTCCAGCTGCCTCTGGATAGAACAGTGCTGAGCTGGTTGCTTTTTCCAGGCTGGAACCTGAGCTTCAAGCCAGACTCAAATATTGAGTAGGCAAAACCGACAGCTGGTCTCTGCTCCCAGCCTTGGCCCAACACTTTGAGGGTGGTGTGGAGCATTCACAATTAACTGGACTTTTTGTAAGTTTCTGAGGAAGTCAATAAAGAGATAATAAAGGAAATTCACGTTTTTAACTGGTTTATCACTCAAACTAAGCAGAATTTAGCAGGAATTTTAAAAAATCAAGTTTTGAGTGTGGTACTTCTCCCAGCCAAATAGCAGAGGGACAATACACAAGAAAGAGCTACTACATCCCAAAGGAGGAAAAAAACATGCTGAAATTGAGAGGTTAATAGAATTATTCTATAATAACTGTCGGGATTAAAAAAAAACAAAAAAACAAACAACACATAAAATTAATGTCAGAATGCAAATAAATATATAATGGTTTCATGGGAAATGGTGAAGTGGCCACTGTGCTGAGGATGCAGTTTGAACAGACAGCTCAAGGCTGAAATACTGGACATAACAAAGGAACTAGAAATTAAATGGAATTAAGGGGGTAAAAGAATAGAAAAAGCTCTGTGCTGCTGTTTCACATTGTCCTGGTCTCAGCTGGGGACTAACATTCTTCCTATTAATTCATAAAGTGCTGTGCTTTGGATTTAGTATGAGAATGATGTTGATAACACACTGATATTTCAGTTGTTTCTAAAAAGTGGTTTGTTTTTTTCCCTAAGTCAAATACATTTCAATTTCCCATGCTCTGTCAGTGAGAAGTTGCACAGGATGCTGGAATGGAGCATGGCCAGGACAGGAGACCCAAAGTGGACAAATGAATATTCCATACCATTATCATTATTATCATTATTATCATTATCATCATTATTATTAGTAGTAGTAGTAGTTGTGGAAGTATATTTTACTTTACTTTAATTGTTAATCTGTTTTTATCTCAACCCATGAGTTTTACATTTTTCCACTTCTCCCAGGTGTGGGGCAGTGAGAGGCTGTGAGCTGTTTCCAGCTGGGGTTAAACCACAACTCACAGTCTTGGCCAAAGGAGCAAAAAGATGAGAGAAGGGATTCACATTGAATAAATAAATTCTTCCAAGTTCTTCACAAGAAGCAACTTAAGAAAGAGTGAAATAACAAGGAAATATTTATGAATTTTCCTCAAGGGAAAAGGGCATTGTGGATGGGGAATTAAAGTCTTAATGAAATAAATTGAAATATTGCACTTTACAGAAAAATGCAATGAAAAACGCAATGAAAACCATCATTGTTAGAGCTAAGGATTTATTATTTATATCTACTTTCCCCAGTGCATATTTCTAACCAGGAGGGAACTATTCAGAGGCTGATTTTTGTTTCCTTTTTGTTTTTTGTTTTAAGATATATTTGATATACATCCCTATGTCCTTCCCACTTCTGGTGATGTCAATCAGCCCAATTCCTTTGACAAGTTCTTTATTCCACCTCAGGAGTCTGCCCTCATCACCTCATGATGACAGAGATCTATTATTATATTATTATTTGTTCCTCCAAGCATCCTTTTACCAAGGCCACAAAAAATACATTTCTCTAGCTTTTGTATGTTTCTTGAACAGCAATTTGCACAGCACAAGTAAAGAGGTTTTTTTGCCACATTTGCTTTTTAATGGAGCTGTCATCTCAAAGAAAAATAGGAGAGATTAAGATGTGTAAATATTTCTTAAAAATGCTAAGGGAATCTGAGTGAAAACAGACATGCAGAGCGATACTGCTAAGGGGAACTTCTAAACTGAGTCACATATGAGTATTTTAATGAATATAAAATGTCCCTACTGCCTTGAGAAGAAAATTCCCATGTGACAACATATTTTTTCTTTGCCTTATTCTCCCTGATAGCCACGTGAGCTCTGGAGCCCACAGGGAGACTTAGCTGTATGGAAGGGATATTAAAGGCTTGCACTTGTGCTGTTCTCTCTCCTCCTCTTCAAATTCCAACTCTGGACTGGAGTGGATGCTATGGGATGTCTGGCTATCCAGCTGACCTGTTCATTAGAAGAAATTCACCCTGAAAATATAACCTGGGATATTCAACTAGGCAAACATTTCACTTCAGTGTGGGCAGCCACTGAAAAGAATGCAAAAGAACATGAAAATATGCCAAAAAAGGAAAGTCTTTAATAGCCTTTTGTCTCCTGCCCTGGTGTTACATCAACATCAGTCACTTGTATTCTGAATTTTATCCATTTGCAATTCGTCCCACTCACATCAAACTAAAAGCAACAGAATTTTTTTTAAAAGAGCAATATACCACCAGTATTATTTTGAAATTTTTTCTGCCTTTTTTTTTTTAAGTAGCTGACAAACTATATCTGTTCATGGTTGATCTTTCAAGGCCTCTAATTTGTATGAATTTCAAGGAAATGGAAAAAGTGATGTGAAAGCCTGAAGGACAGTAGCTTCTAGCACAGGCTTCTCTTTCCCATTCTGTAAATCTAATGATGCATGCCATCCTGAGCTATGAGAGATGAGCTGGACTGTCACCTCAGCTGTCAGAAACATGTGGCAGTTTCATTTAGTCTGCAGCAAGCTTGACCACTTTCTCCAAATTTCATTAGCACAGATTTGCAGATGATGCAGCTGACACAATTGAATTTCAGCTCCCAGCAGTTTCCCCATTGCTACAGAGGGATAGATGCTTCTGAAAATATAAAAAAACCAAACAGCAGGGTAACCACACAGTGTGAAAATTACTTAATCCCTTTAGCAATTGACCATGAGCAAATCTTGGGGAGCACAAGTATCAAATATGCACCAAAAAAATGAATATTTTTTTTTTTTTATGTGAAAGCAGTAAACTCACTTAGCAAAGGTCACTTAGGCATGAATTTGTCATCTTCCCTGTATCTTGCTAATGGCACTGAATAAAGGGCCTTACCTGCATCTGCTTCCTGAGAGATCAAAGCCATTTCAGATTTAAGTGAAACAACACTCTTAAATGATATAAAGAATTTTAGCTAAGAGGTGCTGGCAATATTTAGAGGCTCCCAGTGACATGCTTGCTCCTAAGACCTCTAAACCAAGACTACTTCCAGTCTTTTTCCATAGGTGTTTTTATGTGTCCACAAAACTCAGAACTTGTGTAGGATTCCCTGCCATGCTTATATACAAGATATATACAGAAACTTCAGGCTGAAAATAATCTAGATTTCAAAATATGTATTTGTTTTTAAAAATATACATTTTCTTAGACACACAATACACTGCAAAGGCACAGCCAGGTGTGAGTCTACCTGAGGTTATTTTGTGTAATACACTTAGTCTCATTCTATTTTTAAATCCACACTTCAGCTCCTTGCAGCTGCAAGTTGTGTCTGAAATAGGAGAATAAATAAATCCCAAAGAACAGAGCTCATAACAGTACATTAGCATAGATTCCTTTGTGCTCCTTGCTCCAGATGCACTAAAGAACAGCAAATCCCTTCAAGTGCTTCTCAGTGGCTCCATCAGTGAATCTTTGCATTATCATCACAGCAGTTAAGGCTGCATCTACATTGAGAGGGAATTGCATGCCAAGCTGGGATGTGAATTTGTGTCATATCAGCTCTTTACTGCCCTGTGTGGGTCCTCAAGACCGTGCTAAGGGCAGATTTGACATCCATTTGTTTTGGCAGCCTGTGCCCTTCTCCTCTCCCTCTCCTGACCACCCAGCTCCTTCCAACATCTCCCTTTAGGCATCCTGCTACAATTGTTTGTGACACTGTGGGAAGAACTGATCCAGAATAATAAAAGCCATTTTTACTAGGTTATTTTAAACCTGTTCTAATCCCCTGAGGTAGTTCAAGGCATGGATGCAAAAAATACCTGTGCTAGCACTGCTGAGGAGGAGGTGAAGGAACAGAAACAGGCAGGCAGAATTAGCAATCTACCTCTCACCCTGCAAAATAAGTACAGCAATTTACAGCCAGCTTACAAAAAAAATGTCAAAATCCTACATCCCCCAAAACAAACAAAAAAAAAAACCAAAAAACAACACCCCCACCACCCCAAACATATCACAATTTTATTTCTGTTTTTTAGAGACTGAAATGGGCTCACCAGCAGAAGCAAACCCCAGCCCCAGTGCAAGGGAAGAAGGTGGGAGTATTCAAACAGGTAGGGAGAGCAGGAGGGACATGGAGGGAGTGACATCATCTGTTTGGCATCTGATTGTAATTTGATTCTCTTCAGCCATGGCTGAAAAATGCCCCATTTGGCATTCAAGTCATCAATTTTTTAAACAAGTGTTGGTTCAGGAAACAAGGTGTTTCTGTGATTCCACTCTTAAGATCCCACATTAGGGCTGCTGACATATTCTGGTTTTCAGAAATCTGATAAGAAATGAGTTCCAGCTGGGCAGTCAGTCCCTCTCTTGGGGTGCAGGAGACTGACAGAAGTGATTTCTGCAAGTTCTTCTATGCTATATATTTTCTGTTAAAAATCCTGAGAAACTAGTACAATATTACTTATTATTTTTGACCAAATGTCACTCACTATGTGAACAATTCACACAGCATGTACCCCCATTGAAACAGAAAAGTAAAAACCAACACCAGTCAGAACTGAGCAAATATTTGCACTGAAATATTTTGCATAAGAAGACACTAAAGGAAAACCTTTTCCCACATCATTTAGAAGAATAAGCATTGTGCTACCATCAATGTGAAACTTTTGTTTTTGATTAAAATTGCTTTCCAAAATCACAGTGTGTGGGAAATAGAAAATGTATAAAATGCTCAGAAAGTTGTGTGAAAGGAAATTTCAGAGTGAAGAAATGTAAGAAAGTTGGGGATGTAAGGTCAGGAGCCAACAACAGTGTTCCCTTGAACAATAAAAATCATTTTGCAAAAACTTAGATATAGAAAATGAGAAAGAGGTACTTGGATTGCCCGAATTTTTCTGGACCCAAAGAACACGATTTGAAATTGCAAAATTGCTAGAAAAACAGAGAGTCTGAGTCGTCCCCAGCTTTAATGACATGGCAGGGAATAGTTCTGGCGCTGCAGAACGTGATTTGAAAGGGAGAATTCCACTGGCAGGAGCTCAGATTTCGCTGTTGTCAGTCCCAGGAAGCAGATGGCACGTCTTGGCTGAGAGGGTTCTCAGGAATCTTATTTCAGTACCCACTTGAGTGTAGCTGACAGCACCACCCATGTGGAACACACTTCCAAAACACAGGCTCTGACAGCCCCAGTGAGATGGGTCCCCAGCCACTGCAAGATCAGTGAGAAACAGGAGCACAGGAGCTCTGCCTGCCCTGTGCAGGGAGGAACTCTCCTCCTGTAACTTGCAAATTCTTCAGGGTAATAGGCAAATTGTTTCTACTGTCATTATTTCATATAAAAATGAAGGATATTATTTCTGTCATCATTGTTTAGCAGTCTGAGAGTGTCAAAAGCAGGAAAAGAATGAAAATAGTCCTCACCTGTCATATCAGCTTAGAGCAACAAAAATAGTTTTAATAACTCCTGCCTCAAGAGGAAAACTCAGAGATTGTACAGGAAAACTGTGTTGGATGTCTTTTGTTATTGTGAGCCCATTACATGGGTGACTTTAGGAGTGCAGTCCATGGTGCAAGTCAGCTCCATGGGAATGCTGAAAAGCCCCATGGAAGCCAATTCCCTGTTGCTTTTGAAAATGCCAGCAGATATTCACTTGGTACATTAGGCACTGGAAAAAATAGTGGCCCTAGAATTCTCACCTACCATCATACACTGTGTGACAATGCCAGGATCTGAGCTCCAAATTTTTGAACACCAGGTCAGTGCCTGCAGCATAAAGCATCCATCCTCACTCCATTAGCCTGACACAAAAAGTTATTCTGGATGTCCTCTTACTCAGTAGAGGTCTGGTTAATACAGGTGTCACCAAGTGATGCAAACATCAGAGAATCAAGTTCCCCATATAGGCATTATGAACCATGTTAAAACCTGAGAGTAACTGTCCAAAATACTCTAGTCAGGGGTAAAAAACCTACAGAACTCGCTCTTTCACTCAAAAAATAACAAGCAGCATAATTTTAAAATGGATTGATTCTCCTTGCCCATGATCATATGCTTGTTCTCTTGTCTGGCACAAACCATACATGCAAATCAGAAGACAGAGATCTCAGAGCACTCACATGCAGTCAAAAGGACACCTGGGGGTGGTTTGAAGTAAACAAGGCATAGACAGATATGCATATGGAGAGTCCAGACATCTGAATTCAATAAAGCCCTGGTGCCCCAGTCATTAGTGCAGAGGTATCACTTCATTTTATTTGCTATATAGGAACTGTGATACACAACATGGTGAGGCCATGAACTTACACTCAGTATCTGTGCTGAAGAACAAGCTCCAAGTATATAAAACACCTGTAGATTAATTGAAATTCTCAGCAGATATACAATAAATCACTTTGCTGACAATATTTATCACTCCATTGGATCTAAACCCATTCATTCTCTTTAATTTCTTTGGCTACAACCAGACTGTAGGTATAAAATTGGCTTTTATGCAAATGAGTGTTATTGACATGAGACATTGAAATTACTCTGTCAGTACCATGCAAAAAGCCATAGACACAGCACAGTTATGCTCTGCCTGTGTATATTTTAATTGTTGATTTTAGGATATTAGTGGATACCCCACTGAATGAAAAGAGAAATAAAGAAATGCAAGGAAATTCGAATGTGAAGTGGAAACCCCCACTGTATTTCATCCGTCTGCCACCTGCACCAACAATAGTCTATAATAAAAAAGACAGATATGGTCACAGTTCTTATCAGGGTGATCTGAGAGGTATTGAGACAGACAGGGATACAAAGAGTTCATGGGCTAATTTCACAGGCTACAGCCACTGCAGTGGTCTTATTAGGCAAGGTTGCACAGAAAAGAGAAAGGCAATAAATCTATATGAGTTTTCTTGCCCAAAAGAAAGCAGTGGCATGAAAGAAAAGTGCAAGAGCAAGATCCTCAGAAAAAATCAAAGTGTATTGACTGATACATCACTCACTGTGAACTGAATTAAAATGAAATTTGTATAAATAACACATCTCAGCTATTAATGTGGCCAGTCATCTGCCCACCCCTTCTTTAAACAACTGTTAACTCTATGAGCCCAGAGGGTGGGAAAAAATACACAAGACCAAAATTAGATGCCTTGAGCCTTCTTTCTTTCTTGCAGAACTGCTGCAGATGATTTATTAGTGAATGAATATCTGCCATCCATTTTGAAATTAAAAATCCCTTGGAGGCTCTGCCGCCCCCTCCATTACATTACCAGCATGTGCAGGTCACAAAGGTACAGCTGGAACAAGAATTGTGCTCCATCAGTTAAAAACTCTATTTTCTTCCCAAGTGCCAAAAGTCTTGAAGTGTGCCGTTTGAATCATCCTTAAATTCCCAGCATGTTTAAGCACTGTGCTAATAGGATAGCATTAAGGTATTAAAGGATGCAGGTTAATCCCAGTGCTCTTGTGCCTTGGTCTCTTGATGGCAGCTAGGGCTTGGAGTAAAGAAGTGATAAGTTCAGACTCCATTCATGAGTGCTGAGGAGGGAGAGTCACAACTGAGATTTCAGAGCAACACTCCCCATTTCATTGCTCCGATTTCACTTTAGTTTATGGCTCCAGTTTCTGCAGGGTGAGTTCAAGTAGGCACAGGTCTGGCCTCTTGTCTCAGCCTGGGTAAACAGGGGAGAGAGACTGCTTTTGTGTGTGTCATATCCCAAGGCTAAGTGCACTCTTCTGTGAAGCCACTGACAGAAATGAAGGGTAATAATGAAGCCTGGGAGAAATAGAAGAAAACTGGAGAGGAGAACAAAATAAATGGGCAGACTGACACACCAAAGCCCTACTCAAGTTCAGTATCCTCAGCTGGGTTCACTCTCACACAAATTATGTGCCCTTCTAGTTCCCCTGTTGGCTTCTTGTGATCACCCTTGGCCAGAGAAGGTGTGTTGTACTTTTATGTCAGGAAATAACAGAGTTCTTAGGGTTAAATAACTAAATGGTTACTAAGGCTCTTCAGGCCTGGCTCATACTGTGTGTGATGTTTATACACAGGCATATATTTTATAGCTGGAATGTAAAATGGATTTTAAGATAGCTTCAGAAACACAATCTGACAGTCATGAGAATATAAACGCCCTTTGCCAGGTTCGCCAAAATGCCAGCATGATGAGAGGGATTTTGTGTGGTTCCAGAGATGGAATTTGCAACATGCCAAGCTGATGGCACATTTCTCCTCATCCCCTGGATGCTGACTCCAGCCTTCTGCTGCAGTTACCTGATGGGATTTGCCCCAGAGCACTGCATGCAGCCATCACACTGCAAAACAGATCAGCTCCTCTCCTTGAAATAACTCTGCAACTGGCCTAGGGAGTCAGAATCATAAACCTTGCACAAGCTGGGTATTTCCCACCTAGCAGCTGTAGATCAGCCACTTTATCTAAGGGGCTGCTAATTGAGAGGACAAACCTTTGACTGGGATTAATTAGCACACCTCAGCCTGCAAGGACTCAGGTCCCACCAGCAGGGAACATGAACATGTACATACCTTATAATTTTATTCAGACTGCTTTGTTCCTTACAGTGCTTGTCAGATCTTAAATAATTAGGGTAAACTACTTCTACCTGATACAACTTGTTAAATATTAAATAACTGGGAGGAAAAAAGACTGAATATTTTTTTTTTTAATTTTTTTTTTTTGCAATCTCTTGTTGACAGTGGTATCCTACATGCAGACTTTTGCCAAAACAGTGATTGTGACCAAAGAAAAACCCATGGAGATGGATCTGCTTTTACACCTTAGAAACAGAAGCTGAGAACAGACAGGGCTTCAGAGCCTGATGGATTTAAACACAAACTGTGCCACCCAAATTTTAATGGATGTATATGCCATGCTTCTAGTTTAAGATATCGGCTTAGAAGAAGCTCAATTAAGAAAGGACTTAGTTTAAGGACTTTTATAGCTTGGCCAGAACAAAGTCTGGACTATTCTTCATCCAGGTCCTTTGAAGTCCATGAAACATTGAGCATCTTTTTTTTTTTTCTTTTTTTATTTTTTTTTCCAAAAGGAAATGATTCAATGTTTTATTTTCTAACAAACAACAGCTGAACTGCCATGTACAGCGACCTCAGTATGAGAAACCCATTCACATCAAGAGTAGAGGAAAAGAAATTGTATTAAATAATAGCATGTGGATATGCTTTTTCATGGACTGTTTCCAAACACAAATATGTTTTAAAACCAGTAAAATAACAGAACTTCTTTTTCCAGTTTCCTTTTATTAAATAATAAATTTGAAAAATAAGGAGATTAGACATATGACAGGCAGCACAGACACAATACTAAAAATGAAGTAAGAACTAACTAAATAAATAAACAATTAAATGAAGAGGAATTTGCATGTAACACAAAGCAGCCTTGCTCTTCAAAGAGGACGAGTTGCATTATTTCCATTTCAGCAAACTGCAAAATATTTGGGCAAGTTAAGAATAAATTAAGCAATTGGAAGACACCAGCCATAATCAAGGGTGTGCAGACAGGGAGGCTTCATTTAAGGGGATGTTTGTTCATTAAATGGATATTAAAGCAGAAATCCTTCTCAAAGCACCCATTGCAGAACCAGCTCTGTGTCCCACAGGAACTGCAAGGTCTGGGTGCCAGAAATGTGTTTTACCTTCTGAGGGTGGGCAGTGAATTTGCTCCATGGATGCTGGAGGAAGCTGAGCTGCAGAATTGCAGTGACTCACACAGATCCTGAACCATCCTCTGAATTCCTTCTGTGTCTCAGGATTTTTAAGGTCTGAAAAATAACTCTGTGAGTATGAAAACTGAGGGCCAGTTGTAAATCTATCTATGTAGATAATAAGGGAATAAAGGAGCAGAAATCTTCATGAGAAATAAATGACTCTGAACCTCTGCCTGCTCTTTGCAGGGGCAGGGAGAAGGCAGAGTTTGCTCAGAAACAGGAGCTCAGCTGAGTTTCCCTAGGGAGCAACCAAATAAACTGAAAAGTAGCTATAATTTGATCTCTGCGCTACTTCTGGAGAAAAGCAAATACATGCTGCCCTTTGCTCAGAGCTGAACACAGACTGCCTGTCAATGCAGAGCCCTGGAGAACATTCTGGATGTGAGCAGCAAACATGAAGTCCAGTGCTTCCCAAGACTCTTGGCATAAACACTTATAGGAAACACACTTCATCCAAAGGCAATTAACAGATAGGGAACAGCACAATTTATTAGTTCTCTGCCTGATCTAATCAAACATAAAGGATGCTCTTGGTCATGTGCACACATGTGTGAGTGGGTGGATGAAGGAGAGGGTAGGCATGCATGGAAATGTGTCCAAGGATACACACAGATCCAAAATCCAGGGATGCTTCACTCCCCTATTATAGCTGTGCAGCAGAACAACCACAAGATTGATTGCAAGATCAATGCAATCAGCTAGGCAGTGAGAGCTGATTGTCTGGGAATTCTGAGTAAAGATTACCCATAATAGAATAAAGTGCTGCTGCCCAGTCAGGTGCAAGCCACAGAATAAGTAAAAAGTGCATTACAGGATCCTCAACAGGTTGTCAACATGTGAGAGTGAATGAGAAAAAAAAATACTTGTGCACTTTTAAGAGAAGTCTAATAAGTGCTGTTTAAAATTTCCATCCATAACACAAGTGGAAGAGTCATGCAAGTTTTGTATTTTTCATTTGTACCAGGTATCACTGGTAATACCTATCTGGTTGATTCTCCCAGCTATCAGTTCTGTCCTTGCCACTAGTGTTTAACAAAAATATTTTCATTTAATTTCAAGATATGGGTTGTTTTCCTCAACAGAGGAATGAATCTACTGAAGTTAATCTGGTGAAGGGTAGAACTGATAACTCTTGTCAGATTTCTAAATAGAACAGTGTAAGTGCAGAGGCCATTTTTTATTTACAGAAATATATCAACTGTGTGTGTAGGCTGAAAATCTGTGAGTCGCTTACAAAGAGATAAATATCACCATTAAAAGTTAATTAACTTTGGTTCTTCATGGTCATTATTGACATAGATCATTATATAGATGGTATTTTTTATCTTGCAAGCATATCATGCATTGAGGTTGAAAATGGGGGTGAGATGAGGTTGAAAAGAGGAGGGGAGAGTCACAATTAGGGGTAATTAACCCTAAAGAATGCCTCCTCCCAGGTGACTGTTATCTTGACATGATGGAAGGCAGCTTGGATTATCTGTGTGGTGTTTTTCCTCAAACACAGCTTGATCCCAGAGCCACCACAGCACAGAGCTGGGAAAGCCGAGGGGTCAGAAATACACGGTGTACAACAACAACAAACAACTCTCAACAAATACAGTCTGTAAAAATACATTAAATCTCATGTGGTGATGGATCACTGAGTCAGGTGGGAAGAACACAGAAATGCAAGAACAAATGCTACAAGGAAGTTGTGAGTCTTTGGGGGATCAAGTGAGCTGCAAAAGATCTAATTTTCAGCACCACATGTCCAATCTCACTTGACATCATAAATTCACAGGGCCTTGGTCTCTTACACACAGTGATACTGAAGGTAAGCAAGGTTGAAGTGGAAGGATGGTTTTCTACTCAACAAAAGAATTTTCTGCACAAGTCACTGAACGTCACTATAACACTTTGTTCTATATGTATATTAAAAGTTTTCCACTAGAGAGACTATCTTGATTCTTATTAAAAAAATTCAAAATAGAAGATCCTAAAATCTGTTTGCAAATATGTAGAAAAATAATTCTTATTGTAAATAACATATAGTTTTATAATCTTTTTTACATGTTTCTTATTTGTTTCAGAAGTCATTTAAAATGAAGATGAAACCCTTGGGAGAGCACTCAAAAAAGATCACACTGATTACTGTGACAAACATTCAGTGATTTCCACTTTTGGTACTTCTGTTATTGGGGTGGGTCTGACCCTACTCTTGTTCCACTCCTGTTTTCTTTCAGTTGAGATCCAACTGCTGCTCTCTGCTCCTGGCTTTCAGTTCTTTTTGTTTCCACTCCACTCCTCCAAATCATTGTTTTCAGCTGCCAGGCAAAAGCCTCTCAGAGCAAAACCCTTCCATCTACTTGAGATGCCTTGGCACTCAGGTCATAAAAACAAGACACTTAAGTGTGTATTTGTCCAAGCTCTAACAGTTGCATTTAGATTATATAAATCTGTAAAACATTCCCCAATATTCAGATGTTTGAGGTCGTTCATGTATTCTCCTTTCTACAAAAATTCTGTATTTGAGATTAGACACCTCTCCCAGTGGAAATTTCATCAAGACCAATACATTCATGTGAAAAGTTTCAGCCCCAATGAACTGACATTTTCTGATGAAAATCTTGCCCCAAACCTCTGAACTATCTCAACATGCAGCCTTGTGGTACCCAGGCAATCACTGCCTCAGGCTCTTTGCTTTAATTGTATACATTTTCATCAAACCCTGATGCCCCTCGTGGGTTTGTGCAATTTCTGAAATGTAGCTAAAACATTTACTGTATATTTCTGTTCGTTGATTTCACGTGAAATTATTTCATCACTTTATGTCTTCTTTTTCCTCCTAGCCCTGACGTATTTTGACATTCAGAGAATTACAGTTTAACCAAAACCCTTCAAACTGGAGTTTAGCAGAAAATGAACGAAAGTAAAAATATTTCAATTGGAGGCTAATAGGCAGAATGAGGGCAGCAACTATTCAGCCATTCAAGTTAAATAAGGGGCTCATTACTGTCCTCTGTGACAACTGCCTAAATGCCAGATTTAAAGGTCCCATTATTTAAAGGTTCAAGGACTACAATATTCATGTAATATATAAGTTTTTGTTTTAAAGTAGCACTTTAAAGTTAAGATCAAAATCCTGTTGTGTGGCATTCTCTAATATGGGTCATTTTACTACTGTCACCCCAAACACCTTCTTAGAAAAGAGATTTCTCCTGCCCTATAGTTTTTCTAATTGTCTGAAACTCTTCCAGGGAAATTGAGCACAGCTCTGGAAAACTGTTTAAAAAATATTATATAGAAGGATGACCTAGAAAAGAGAAGCTGTGCATCCCATGCCTTGGCCTGAAGATACTTTAGAAAATAAAAATTATAAAACATGACATGATGTTGTGCTTGCCTTGTAAAAGGGACTGTATTTAGCTGAAAAGAACTCAACTTATTTAGTAACCAAATGTATGGAGAGGCTCCCTGCATTTGCCATGGGAGATAAATACCAATGGGGAAGAGGAGCTACTCAGAATAAAGCTGACACAAGAAAAAGCAAGTTATTATGTGACACAAATATATTTAGAAGACTTTGTAAGTTTTCTAATTAATTAATGTTCTCTAAGTGTGCTGTTTAGTTTAATACTATGTGATTCTCTTTTCCCTTTACTGAGAGAATATACAGTTCCAAATATTTGCTTCATGTTTTTAATATTGAATCTAAATTTAGGAATCAAATGTCTATTTATCAGTCTGATTGCTCATGCTTGGGAATTTTAATTTCTTATCCATAAAAATTAACAGAATATTTTCATATTCATATTGGTGTCCTCAGCTTGCTTTAAAACTGTAGGGGCATCCTGAAGTGTTTTGACTGAAGTATTCAAGAAAACTCAGCTCAAGGATTCAGAGAACTTGAACTTTAAAATCACCAATTAAAGCAAATTTAATAATTCATTATTTCTAAATAGAAAATAAAGTTTGAGTCACAATTTCTCAGACAAGAAAGGTGGGATATGGAAGATTTCTGGCACTGTAGGCAAGCTCTGTGTATGGATAGATGGGGTAATTTCAGCTGTCTGTTAAAGTCACCCCAACTGCATCTCTTCATCAATATTTTTTGAGGTTTTCGTTTTTGTTTTTAACAAAGGAAGCATAATCGATATGCTTTTATTTAAAACAGAATGCTTTTAAACAAATCGAGGTTGACAGGTGACATAATGAGAAAATGCTACATTCTATTGTCTTTCATTTGGTCTTTACCATCTTTCCAGACACTTTGGAGAAGTATCAATTCTCATAAGAGGATATAAATTCTAGTCTTTTAGAAATGTATTAAATTATCCCTTTCACTTCTCAACAATTGCCCAAACAGCTCATAGATGTGTTGTAAGCTTGGCCTTAAAAGGTAGTAGCTAAGTCATAAAAATATTTCTGGAGTTAAACAGAGCCTAGCAATCAAGGTATAAAGTTCATAGATCTGAGGACCATATTTTCTCTGACTGCTTTCTACATTATAAGTGATAACTGATACACTGATGCTATTTGTCTCCTAGAAATGCCCACATTAACAAATCTCATCCTAAAAGTAATTTTAGGACTAATTAAAAAGCTGAATTTATTTTCAGAAACCTTGATGTTCTAACTTTTAATAGACCTCCCCAAAATACAAAAATTCTTCCCTTAAAAACATACAAACAAATTTAAAATATTATAATGAGAAACAGGGATTACAGTCACCTTTTAGTTCAACCTGTCTATAAAATCAAGAGAAATTATGTTTGGTGTTCTTAAATTTATTTTTTTGATACCAGAATTTGCCAATATATGTCAAAGCACGTACAAAGAGCCCACTTAAAAATACTATATTTCTAACCCATAATACAGAGAATTTTAAATCTAGAACAATGGAAGAAAGACATTCATTTTATATAGTAACTGTGTATATATGGAGAAGGAACACCACATGATTATGGACTGATTATTTTTATGAGGTCTAACTGTGAAGAGATATTTTGACTGTTTTATTTGCAATTTAAGACATACCCAGCAGCCTGCAACCATAGTTCGAAAACCATATATAATTGTATAAAAAACACACACACACACACACACACATATATATAAATATATGCACATGATCATAAGAAACAATTTTGCGGAAAAACCACAAGCCTGGTTAACATGTCCGTCTACCACTGTCACATATTTCCAGATAGCCTTTTTAACATAATAATGTATCAATGATACAAAATCTGCAACTATGTGAGGCACAACAATGTGAATTCAGAGTTGTAAGTATATAAAGTCATTTCCCAAAATGGAATAGTGTTTAAAAATACATCCTAAATATACAGATAAAATTTATTTAAATATATTTAATTTTTGTTAACGTATAAATGCAGATATTTCAAAGCAAGCCGAGGCACTAGGCTCACTAAACTAGTTCTCAATTTGGGGAACTAATGGAGATTTAACTGTTGAAGATGTTTTTCCTTTAGCTGTAGAATAAAAAAAAAAAAAAAAAAAAAAGAAGTAAGAGTTGTCCCATCCAAACAAAGTACAATTCAAAGAGAAAATTTAGATCAAAATGAAAGGATTACAGGCAATGTCATCTTGTAAAACTAATTCTGTTTTTAAATAAATATATCGACTTCCCATAAATATTTAATATTAGCGGGTTTTTAATGGCTTAGGCTGTAGCTTTAGTAGCCCAGTGTGGAAATTGCTATTGTCATCCCTTCATTGGGATAGAGGTAGAAAGCAGCAAAGAAGAAACACAAAATTTGAGCTGCTGATTATTCTTTTCTTTGGCAAAGACAATGAGAACATCCCATCAATCACCTAATAAACAGTACTTTTCTGGTTAAATACCTTCCATAATTTTTAATTACTTACTTACACCAAGTTTTCCTATTGAACA
>JANRMJ010000107.1:29788570-29810064 GCA_025584955.1 Alethe diademata | reverse complement strand
TTGTAACATGAGTTTGCACAGTGTCACAGTAGACTTCTTGGTTGCATGATGACCCTCCATCACTAAATATCCAAAATATCAGAGACCTTGTGTTCAGAAAAACAGAAGGTTTTGCATTTTTTTAATTAAATGAGGTTACACGTGAGAAACACCCAACTCCCTTACCAGCATAACAGAAAAAAACTACAAGACCCAGAGATTTTGACTAATTACCCATATCAAATGAAGACAGAGGATAATACAGCTGTAAGTTTAGTAATTGGCTATTGTAATAAGACTGACATGGCTGAACGTCCTTGGGATCACCATTTCTTTTGGCAATAAAGCATTCAGAATGGTTATGGTGAACATTACAAATGTTTATTAACATAACAGCTCATTTTGGTTCCACAACAGGCAGGATGTGCATAATGGTGCTACATGCATTATTCATACTGTGCAAAACCAAAATAATTCCTTGCTTCAGTCTTGTGGATTCATAATTTAAGATGAAGAGACAGCCTCTCTCTTAGAGCAGAGATGTTTATGCTGCTCTTACTTAGGTTCATTTGGGTCTCGCACAGACACAAAGCAGAGAATGTGATTTAACATATCAATCAATGTGAAAAATTGTTAACAGCATTTCCAAGTGCCCTGATAATCTCAGAATTAAAAGCAACACCACAGACCCTTTTCTCATGCAAAAGATGGTGTTTTAAACATAGCAGCAGGAAAATAATGTTATATAAAATAGCAGATAAATAAATTGAGAGCAGGAGCACAAAACAGTGGGTGTAGCAGCCAGAAACCTTTTATTTCCTCCAGGTCCTCTGTTGCTCTGGTAGCTCTAAAATTGGAAATAAACTGGCTTAAATTCCTTCTGTGAGCTTAGAGAATTTAAAGAACAAGGACTTGTTGTGAATGACATTTCAACCCTGTAACAGTGTCTGCCTGAACACCAAACTTAATAAAGGAAGTGTTGGCAGGTCCCTACCTACAAAATGCTACAATACAATTGAAATGTCATGTGTGGCCAGCCCTGCCTCAACAGCTCCCACCTCCTGCCCACAGGAAGACGTGACAATTGCCTTCTTAGTAGATTTTCTATCTTTATACAGGGCACCACAAAATAAATTTCAATACAGACAATACTGAAATACTTCTTGTGTACCAGAACTCTTTATCAGTTTAGAGTCTTCTGAAGTATTATAGAAAAACAAATATTATTCTTATACATATAGATTGATTTCATGTTAATTCAGTTTTGAATCAAGCATACCATTCAGGAATTTCAGACAGAAATCGTCCAAGGCATACAGCTGAAAAAAGGTCTTCAGAAACCTGGTCAGATACATTATACTATTTCATTCTAATATTTTCAGATATAATATTTGAATTTTATCTTAAACAATAACCACAAGTCATTTTAAAAATAAAAAGTCATCTTAAAAATAAATTGTATCAGTCTGAAAGGATTCCTGTGTAAATCCAGAGCATTTATAAGAAGATTAGCAACAGATTGCAGAAATTTAAAGAAAAGCATGAGAAATAAAACATGAATGTAGTGACCATAACCATAGCATTCACATGGTCAGGTGGTCCAAGATCAAGGCTTTTCCTGATCCAGATGAAATAAAAACAGACCAGAATGTTTCAAAAAAAAGCCCAAAATTGTCTAACGTGTTCTTAAGTGTCTTACCACTTTTGGCCTAACAATTTCCTCTATGAAACTCTTATGAAATCTAATTCACAGGAATTTTTTAAGATATTTAATGCTTCACTAATTTGTCCAGGAATATTAGGTATACACTATATGGCATCTGGCAGCCCCCATGCCCTACAGAGTGCTGCTTTTAAGCAATCAAGGCAATCGCCAGTGCAGATTTGTCACACAAAGCCCCCCACGTTTCCCTTGGTGGCTGCAGCCCATCCCCTGGGGCTGCCCTGTGCAATTCCCTGCAGTGTTTGCTGCCAGGAGGCACAAATCAGGTGCTGCTCAGAAACCTCTGTGAAGCAACACCTCAAGCCCCTAAACCACCTCACAAAATGTGCTGTTTGTACATCCCTCTCCACTTAGGAAATTTGCTCTTCAGCCATTCACTCGGACGGGTGCTCTGATGTATAAATCAGACCCATAAATTATGTCTGAAACCACTTTGGTGCCTGTCAACAAACAGGGAGGAAGGATGGCACCTAAGCAGGAAAGTGATGAAAAATGCCACAAAAGATGACCTTGTTCTGTCCTTGAAGGTGGCACAGAGGTGTTTAGAGATGCTGCCCTGCCTGAGGCAAAGGGAATGGATCTGCCCTGGCTTGACCAAGGCAGAGCAACCCCATGTGCAGCCAAGTCCATCACCAGCTCCCACTCTGTCACACACTCTCTGCTGACAAGTCTCTTCATGTCCCCTTTCTAAAACAAACCTTTAAACACTCTTTAATTTTGTTTCCATCAAGCAGAGGGAGCAGCTTGTATCTACCCACAAAACATTGGCATGATGTCCATTAAATATCAAGCCCAAGCCAGACAAGAAATGGTGAATTCTTTGCATTGCAATAACCAGAACACAGCTGCCCCATACTTCTATTTTATTTCACAGTTTATTCAATCTTTCAATTTTTGGAGCACAGCAGTGGCATTTTTCCAAGTCCAAATCCAATTAGTCTTTTCATTATATGACTGCAATGCAGAGTATTTAAAAAAAAATTGATTGTGTTTGGTGTTGTTTATTTAATCTGAGTGTAAGTAAAACTGCTTATTTGATCATTTATCTAGGAAAGAATGTCATAACAGTTTTACTGATCACACAATTTGATTTTATTTTCATTTGTTATTAGAGACCTCAAACAGTGGAACAAAAAAAAAGTATATTTACAGCTTCCAGTTAAGAACTGAATTTCCCATCTGAGTCAACAAACCACCCTGTGTGAGACAGTGTGGATGTGGAGTCAAGGCTATACTGGAATATATACAGGTGTTTAAATAGAAAGGTATTAAAACTTTGTCAGCAACACAATCAATAACCACTGTGGTGTCTGAGGGAAAAAAAAAAAAAAGCCAAACTCCAGAATACCAAAGAGAATTTTAGCAGAGAATGATGGCAGAGCTGCTGTTCAAGCCCTCAACATAGCACATTTGACCACCATAATAAAATTGAGATGATGCAAGTGGGCATTAATTAATACAAGATGACAAACATTATCTAAAAAAAAAAAAAATTATCAGCATTTTTTATTTATTTTGGCTCACAAGCATTTCTAAGCTAAGATTTTTTTTATGTTGTTTTCTCCTGATAATTTCTTTTTTTGCACAGGAGTTCTATTTTAACTGTTAAAACCTACCACTTCCCCAGCTCTTCAGGATAAGAGAAGTTTTGAACAAAATGCGCATGGTATAAAGAATTAACTTAGGTCTAGTTCTGTAGTAGCCTTACATATTTTTTGCAGCTTAATGTCTGATAAATAACACAGACAAATTGCCCTCACTTTTAAGGAAACTGAGGGCCCAATCTGGAAATTTTCAAATGAGGAGCAAAACACTCAGAAAAAATACAGCGGTCTGCATTTCAGTGTAGCAATATTTCACAATTAAAATAAATTTTCCTTAAAAGAAAAAAATATCTTCCTGAGGAGAGTTGCCTCTCCCATGAGCTATTCTCCATAACAAAACTACAAAGAAATTGAGACCTATAAATCTGACCCTTCAGCCCTACAGCAGTGAAATTCTTCTCTATCCAGTATCATATGCAGTGTTGGAGAACAGTTTGTTTGGCACATATGCTCTCTGAGTGTGAAGTCATTTCAGTGAAATGA
Source organism: Alethe diademata (assembly GCA_025584955.1). NCBI lineage: Eukaryota > Metazoa > Chordata > Aves > Passeriformes > Muscicapidae > Alethe > Alethe diademata. Next base: position 29,806,275 of record JANRMJ010000107.1, on the reverse strand, counting down.
AAGACAGTCTGGTGTAGCTCATTCATTAATTTTCACAGCAGTTGGTGCCCTGTTGGCATTTCAAATTAACGTAAGGAAAAGTTCAAGAGATTGAACTTCATTTCAAATCATGTCTACTATGATTTTCAAGAAACGTTACAAATAGATTAAATTGCATTAGTAAAAGCTAATTGCAGAGCAAAAGAGAAGAATATTAAATGCTAAGTACCAAACTAATTTCAGGGTAACATAATTTTACCAGCTGAATCATCCCCTGCATGAAAGCTCACACCCAAGGAGCTGCAGCAGTGACTGAGTCACAGTGCAGGGCTGAAGTCCCTGAAGATGCTGGTCCGTGAGTGTTAAATGACAACTTGGAATGAAAGGATTTCAGTCCTGTTCATTGCACAGCTCCAAGCCCTTCTCTGCAATTGGATCCAAGGTCTAAATAAACCAGTTCTGATGTGTATAATGAACTCTTCAAGGCTGAAGATAAACAGCAAGGCCTTAAGGACATGCAGAGCTCTAATGATGGGGCTGGGGTTTCCTGGCACTTGCCTTTGCCCCCTCATTTCAAAACTCCCAGTAACATTTCCTGTACTAAACTAATCTGATCTGACCACGAAATAGGGAACTTACACTAAACCCCCTGCAATCTCAAGAGTAATTGCAGCTCCTTATTTATTTCTACACTGGTTGGTTTTGCTGTTTGTCCTTTAAGGTCACAGAAAACTCAGGAAATACATCAATTCAAGGAAAAAGGCCATTTGTTGATGGAGAGCATTAAAACACGTTTTTTCCCCCTGAATAACTGAATATCCAACATATTTTATGCTTTGCTTCCTTCCTGCTGGGTGGGGAATTTCTGTGTAAAAACAGTCCAATTCCAAAGAAAAATCCAGTAACTCAAAAAGAAATTAAGGTAATAACACTGGGGGAAAATGAAAACCATAGCCTCAAATTACCTGATTACAAATCAGGGAGCCATTAATGAAGTTGGATAAAAGCTGATGAAAGGGCTGAGGTGTAATCACCTAATTTAGATATTAGCAGCACAAATAGCTGCATTTAAGCATCTCTCTCCTATAAAATGGAGAGAAATAGGTCCTCAATGCTATAGGTTCTGCTTCTCTGTGAAGAAATATGAAGTGCTTATTTTTCTCCTTGCCTGCTTATTTTCCCAGTGCCCAGAGTCCAGAAGATATCAAAAGTCAGGTAAGGTTGAATCCCACTCCCTGGCTTCATGTTGAGAGGCCAAAACGAGGCACTGGCACCTTGAGAGACTGCACCAAAGGGATATTAGTGAGGCTGAAGGAAAAGTATGAAACTCATCAAATTTCCAAAATTAATTTACTTAAGGACAGGGCATACATTACAGTGGCACCACATCACTCAGGTCCACAAGTGACAAACAGACAAATTTTCACAGGAATAGGGTATTTAACTGAAATTCTTCTTATTTTTTTACTCTTAAAAAACCACATTATTTCATGCTGGAACAGCAGCAGGAGCTGCTGAGACCAGGTGAATTCAAAGCTGAGTCAGAAGCAGAAACAACACATGTCCAATGGCACTTCACAAATCCTGCTTGCAACAGGAGTGGGTGAAAACATCCATAAGGAAGCAATTTTATGCTTGCTACATTCAAAGTGTAGGAGGAACACTCTGAGCACATTTCTGAGCTCAGTAGACACAGAAACACTGCTTTGGTTTGTTTTCAAAGTAGAAGCTGAATAAACAGGATCATTATAATAACTCAGTGTTTGCTATGACTGTAGACCCAAGGAATGAAGTCATGGGATAAAAAAATAAAAATATGTGCATTGTAGACTACTGAATAAGTAAGCTAAAGAACAAGGCTAGGAAGGAAAAAATACAAGATCAGTCCTTGGGACTGAGGATAGCCAACTGCAGTCTGACATTTCAGCATTGCAGTGAAATTCTGTTCCTTTGGAAAAGCCTCTATTTGTCAGCTGAAACATCAGGAATGTTTTCCAGTTGCTTTTAAAATAATTTCAAAGTAATTAAAAAATTGAGTATAAACATCAGACTAAAAGCTTGAAAATGCACAAAGTGATTCAGTATGTGCGTGATGCATTAATTACATATATAATGCTGAGAGACAAAACATTGTTGGCAGTAACTTAGTCCCAGATCAGGAAAGGAACTTGGGAATTACCACATTCAGAAAGAAAAAGAGAGTGAATCACATCTCCCAGAGTCTGATTTCTAAAAGCAATGGCAAGAAATTACAGGGGAAGAAATAGATGTTTTTAACTGCAATTATCTACAAATAAATTGATTATTTCACCAAGGGCTTTTGTCTCTATCAGCAAACGAACAAACAAAAAAGCCAGTAGCAATAGCCTAGATACAGGAAATGCTGTGGCATTTGGACAATTCCACAAGCGTTTTAGTTTAAAGAGCTTTTCATCAGAAGATGTCCTTCTGCAGCTCTGACAACTATTTACATTTGTAATAGTGAACATGCTGAGAGAGTGCACAGTTAATGTGATAAATAACTCACCTCACCTCCACACAATTCCCAATGTGCTTTCTTATCACCCTGACTGACTTACAGATGGTGGTGCATTGCTTGTGTGATGTTGTCTGTTCCTTTTATCAAATATCCAGAAACTATATACAGAAGCTAACAGGATATATTTTTTTCCCTGTTTCTTGGAAAAATATCTGTGTTCATTAAATGGAGACCAGATCTTCGTAGCAACTAATTCAACCACATCACATTTGCTCTTCATTGCAGTGACTCTGAAAAGGTGAATAGAGGCACTTCACCCTCAAAAATTGCCACAGGCCTGTGTCCAACTCAAATTTAGCAGAAGAGTTTACAGATAGATGACCTGGGGACAATCAGTGCTTTTTTTTTTTTTTTTTTTTCTAATCACATGCCCCAAACACACTCTTGATGTAAAACAACAGCAGGCAACATACTAAAAGATGAATTTTACATTTTTCCAAGCACAGCTGGAATCTTTTTCCATCTACTCTCTCATTCTTTGCAGTATGCAAGAAAGCTTGCCATAATCATACAGATCAGCATAGCTTATATTTATTGCCTAATTATGAAAAAGTAATAATAAAAATGAAAAATGGCAATATAGATTTTCAGTCATATAATTCCAATGTTCCACTTTGCTAAAATGATGTAAAACACCTACCCTTATTAGCCAGGAATATGCTGAAGCAATGTTTAAAGACAAAACCCACAGCCAGGTAGAAAGCAAAAATCCTACGGACACATTTTACAGTCTCCAATTAGGTGTTTCACTGCAAATAAGACATGAAAAATACAATTTTCTGTCTCCATAACTTTATACAATGCACAAGGATCTCAGATTAGCACTCATTCTATATCATCAATTTCAGAGCAGTGTTTTGAGACCTCCAAATAAAAGCACAACCCATGACTAGACAAAAAGGATGTATTTTTTTGCTCCTAGATTTGCTATATATCTTCCTTTGTGGTGAAAAGATGCAATTCTCTGCCTTCAGAGGTTCATGAAATACTGTTTACATGAGCCAAGGACCAAAACATTTCTTGTTCTTATGGGAAATTGTAGTATCTAAGATACCACAGTCATTTGGTAAACTAAGCATCACACACCACTGTGTTTAAATTACAGCACATTTTGGCACTTTGATGGAGAAAACTACATACATAAAAATCAAATTAAACCAGCAGATATTAAGGTAGCATTAAGGCTGGGATTTTAATTAACTTTCCTGAAAGTCAGACTACTTAAAACATTGGAGATCCTCAGACAGCTGAACATGGAAGGAGCAGAGAAAATGATGCAGATATAAGAGACACTGTAAAATTATCTAAGTCAAGGTCACAGTAGTAGTAATATAGCCACTGCCTTGGGAGAGGGGCTTGCTCAAAGCAGGAAGGGGTAGAAGTGACTCTCAGACCTGCTGGGAATGCAGTTTCCCCTGATTTAACACCACACAGCAGAAGAACAAGGGATCTACCATATTCTTGTTATACTGGGGAGAAACAGCAGACAGCCTGGGCAGGCACTGGAAGCTTGAGGAGCAGCCTCCAGGAACCTGGAAACCACAGCAAAGGAGGCAAGGCAGCTGACACTTTCACAAGCAGGGAGCAAAATGGCTTTTACAAATCTTTTTATTACTGTGGCTGTGATGGCAGGTGCTTTCCTCAGCAGTGATCTCTCAAAAAAACCATCTCTTCATTTACTTTTAGTGCACCTCTGTTCCTTCAGTGCCACTTTCTATAGACAAGGAAATAACTGCAGAAAACTCCTTTCTTTTTCTGACATGTCCTATCACAGATCTCATTCTGTCTAAGAGGTGTTTCTGAAGGCTGCTTAACCTGACAACTTCTGGATTTAAAGAGTAAGGCAGAAAAATTTCCAAATCATTCTGCTGAGCCAGAGAAGTGTTATGGAAAAGGATGTTTATAATATTGTAAATATAAGTCTCTAAAAAAAAAAAAAAAACTGGAGATAGAGTCGCAGCCTTCTTTCCCTCTCCCTTCTCTCTTTAAAAATTTTAATTAATGCCCTGGCTTTATATAAATCTTATTTTTCTCCTCTCTGACTGGCCTGTCTTGTATTTTAGGTTCAGAAGCTCTTTCAGGTGTCCCAAGTACGTGAACCCATATGACTAAACTGTCTGTGGATACAGGGGATGGATACATGTGAGTTGTTTGGGAGTCTCTTTTCATCATCTCTACTGCTAGCCTAACTAAAATTACTTGAAAACAATTATCACGCATCAGACCTTTCATGTTCCTTATCACCTTAATTTTAGCAGCAGCACACGTAGCATGAATGTCTGGAGAATTTAAAGCTCACATTCCTTCTCCTCTTTACAGTTTAAGTCTTAATTTAGCAGCAGAGATTGTTTATCAATATTTTAGCCTCAGATTTGCTACACTAAAAAGGAGGGGGGATGTGAGCAGATGGCAGTGGCAAGCTGCATGCCCTGAGTGGGTAAAACACAAATATGCCTCTTGATCAACCACTGAACCAACTCTCTTACAAATTTATGTGCTGAGGAAGGCCAAGCTCAGGCTCTGTGATAAGAACTGACTCAATTTAATTTGTCTTTCTACACTGTCCAGACTATTTCATAAGCAAAACAAAGGCATGAGTTACACTGCATCATGTGTAGACACAATTGAATGAGATGCATTAATTTTCTGTGAAGTTAGTTTGACCTTGTACCTGCGTAAGTCAGAACAGAAAAGTCCCAACAGCTTAAAATAAAAAATAATAATAGAAATACCACCAGAGTCAAACATACCAGAAACACTCTCACTGACAAGCAGCACTTCCAGAAGTCCTTTTAGTTTACAACATCATAAACTCTTATTAGCATTCTAGTGAAAATGACAGCAATGAAAGCAGACCAGGAGCATGATCTCTTCCCTCAGTCTCTTTCAGCATCAGAGAATTTGGCTTTGATACAGAGAGGTGCCACCCAGGATATGTTTTTCTGGTGTAGTGCAGTTACCATGAGAGCCTACTGTGTTTAAACTGCTCCTTAAAAGAGCTTGACCAGCCAGCAGAGAATAATTGTGTTAAAATTCCCCAACAAAGGTGAAGAGAAGGGTCAGGCTGTTTTGGAGCACTCCTTCACCTTGTTGTCAGTAGAGTAAAAAGATAAGTGCAGCCAAGAGAAGGTTTTAGCACATCCAGGATTCCCTGGTGTCTCCAGAATTTAAGCCACAATTTCACATCTCTGTAGGTGTTTTTAAGCACATTTTGAGGTAAAACAGCTCTTGGGATGCTCTTTTCCCGGCCAAGGACAAATAGCTGCTACTGGCCTCACAACTGGGCAGTGGCTGTCCCAAGGGCTCTCCTTGCAGATTACAGGCTACTATTCTGCCTTTGATGCATTTTCAAATCTGATTTTTTTCATTTATGGACAAGTATGAAGAATCAAATTGGTTTCCAGTTGTACCATTCAGCCAGAAATCCCACCAAGAGAAGTCCTCCAAGTCAAGAGTATGGCAACTACAGTATTGATCCCTGCCTAAACTATTACTATGTGCCTCATGAAAAGCTTTGTTCTCTGGATCTGTCAATCAGGCACATTCTATGGACATTAAATTTATTATGACAAGTTAAAGAAATAAATGGTGTCCAAGCTGTCTCTGAGATTAATATTACAAGAAATGGGAAAGGTGAGCAGGAGACACCAAGGGCACACCTGTGCCATGCCCAGCTGAATCACAGCTTTTGTATCTCTGATGCACTCAGACCCAGGTCAGGATTCTGCAGACAGGAATTGGGAAAACAAGGGTGGGAGGACAAGTGCAGGCAGGGGGAACTGGGAAAGCTTTTCCAGGCATCCCAGATGGGCCATGACCCGCCCAGCAGTGGCACACACCTGTCTCACACGCTATGCCGACCTACTGCAGACCTCTGCTTATTTTACCATCCTTACACTCAGCTTGAATCTCCAAAGTTACTTGTAAGCATTTAATCCATTCTTAACATCACCTTCAAAGTATTTCAGTATCATTATGCCAGGATTTGATTTTTCTTCTGCCATTTTTTTTTTCCAAGTGTGTGGTAGCAAGCTAAAGTCAAACACAAAGAACATGTTCCTTCCATAACATTCAAAATATTTCTAAACAGTTGGGGGAAGTTTAGCATTTTAACTGTGACAAGATGCCATAATAAACTAGTTGCTTCTATATAACTTAAGTACTCCTACAAATGCAAAAAGAATTTTGTTTCTTTGAAACTCTATGGGAAACAAGAATTTACTGAAAACCACCCAAGCATGGTATGAAACAGCACATTGTTTAAAAAGAAGGTAAATCTTTAGCTCATACCAAACCATGATGGCTTCTGCTCATTCATAAAAATAACAGTTCTGCATCTGCAGCAGGACATGGACTTCCTATATTCCCATTCCAGCTGAACTTCTTTTTTTTTACATTAAATAGGCACTGTCAGGTGCTCCAAAGGAATAATACAATTTTTATTTCTGTTTTATCTTGGAACTGGAATCAACCTTACGTGCATGTGAGACAATGCTTTGATACAAATATTTAGACATACTTTTTTTTTTAACATAAGTATCAACAAAGCTCTTAAATCTTATTTGATTAAGAGTTCTGGATCAGAGTGAACTGAATCACTTCCCCAGAGCTTATTCTTTCAGGAACAGCACCTTCTAAGTAGAAAGTAAAACCTGGCAACTCTCAGCAAAAACAGTCCAAAAAAAAAAATAGATCATAAAGGGAAGTAAATAAAAGAAAAATAAAACTGTGGGGGGTAGAGTATCCCTATCCACTTAGCAGTTAGTGGAAATTTTTGCAGCTCGCCTCCTGTCTTTGACATAAGGAAACCTCATTTTTCGGGTTTTAACAGCCCGAGAATTTTTTCATCTGTTCATTTTGAAACTGAAATAGCTGAGGCTGATCACAACTCTTCTGTTTCAAGCTCCTGGTGAAGAGCAATTTGGTGTAAATGTTCAGATAATAACAGAGTGTGCCAGTGAAAAATCCCTTCCTGCAGCTTCAGTTCTGCCACTTCTCCAAAATGGGCACTTTTTAGAACATGCTAAGCAGTACTTTGACTACCATTACTGACTACTAACAACAACTTTATCTCAGGCTCAATTCTTGCAGTGATGTGCTGAAAAGGAACTTCCCAGTACACAAATATAAACACAGAAATAGGAATGGAATTAACCATGCAATATTTTCTATATGGATATGAAATGATCTAGGCAGAGGAAACCTTCCACTCCTGCTGTATTAGCAGAACAAGATTAATTATGTGAGCCCATAAGCTGTAAAAAGCAGAAGAAAGTATGAAGTTCTGTTACAATTAAATGCTGCTGCCAGCTCAGGTAGCAACAGTGTGATTTTCACCTCTGGGCTCCTCAGGGTGGGTACTTGGGTCCATTTTTCTAATGAACAGGAATCTTTCATGTGTGGGCAAGACAAATAAATATTGAATAAATGCAGCTTTAAAAATCAATGTGCACTGTGGATACAAGGGGTGTTGATTTTCTCCTAATTGCTTCACAAACACACATCTAAAACTTTCTTAAACGTCTGGTGCCCTCTGCTATTGTATTTATCTCAACACCTGTCTGAGGCTCATAAGTCTTGCCCGAAAATCCATTGCTCTTTGACCCATATAATAAAATACTATATCACCAGAAATCAACACTATTTACTCTTGTGCCTTTACAAAAGCTGACCTCTTGCAAAATTCCATGTGCAGGAGCTCAAGGCTGCAGTTGTGACAATGGCTCCATACAAAAGGTCTGCACAACAGAATATTTGCATGGCATGGCTTCATCTGAGCACTGAGACCAGTGCAAGCTCAGCTCAGGGTCTGACACTTGTACTTGAATGGCAGAGATTGTAGAACATCAGGGCTAAGGGGAGGAGAACCATCATCACAGAGCTGATGATTTTCCTTAGGGATGCACGAGCAGTAGGAGTTAAATACAATGCCCCAAGAATGTTCAGCTGCATACCTGGACTGGGCTTTTAGCTTGCTGAGCTAAAAGTCTGCTCAAGATTTTCTGCTATGAAGATGGTTTATCATTCTTTCACTTGGTGGCTCTTCATTGACTTCCAAGCTCCTGTTTCTCCATCCACAGTGGGAAGTGGATACAGACTAATGCAAAGGATGGGGATCACAGGAACTAATTACTATAACCAAAGACATGATGAAGGAATGTGGTCAAACATGATTACTTGCTATACTGACACCCTAATTCAAGATCACTTGCAATGAGCCATTTCCAAAATCAACAAAATAAGATCTTTGGAAAAGGGAATCCGTCTGAAGAGTGCTTATTCAGTTGTGTGTTGTGAGTGCTTGAACAGAGGAAAAATAACACATTGTCAGGCTGTGCAGGGGTTTTACCATCCACAGAGGAACTCTCACTGAAAATCTGGCCCAATATGTTGTGTTTTCTCATTTCCTTTTTGTGTTTTATGGAATACTTATGTTTGTCTAACACCATGGTGTTAATTGTTTAATGTTATAGTGTTAATTAGAGGTTCTCTACCAAGAACTCTTTCACCCTTCTCATATGCAGAGCTGATTAATTCCTAAGTATGCATTATACTAAAAGGTATACTGACATTCTAACATTTTATAATTATATTATGCATTAGCAATATTACATTTAATTGCAATAATCACTGTGACATTGCATGTGGGTGGCACTACAATTTAATAAATTTTCATTTTTCAGTCATTAGAATCATGATCTAAATTTCAGTAACTCCTCTTCAATACCTGATCTAATTTTTAATCTTTTCTTTAAAGAGCACAGCTAGTTATTCTGAAGTTCTTTGATTCACAAATGGAAACTGCAAGTTTAAACTAAATTTCTTTTTCAGATGAGATTCCTACCACACACAGAGATGAGACAGAAGGTCACTGAGTACAAACTGTGCCAACTAAAGGGAAAAAAACACTCCAAAACTAAAAACATCTTTGCCTTTTACTGTTAGTCTGCTGTATTTCTTTGATAGATCTTTCACACAGTAAATGCTATTGATGTCTAGACATCTTATCTTGTTTCTGGCTTATTGTTAAAATGTCTAGTTTTCCTCTAACTTCACAACCACAACATCCTTCTAAAGACCTAACATCAATACTTCTGCTTCTACCCCTCCTCCTTTCTCCACAAGTTCTTCCTCTGATACAGAGACTCACTGATTTTGTGCCTGATCCTAATCCACCCTGTTCCACCTCTGAATGTAAAACACACAGGTGGTATCTCAGCAGGCATGAGGATGGTAAAGTTTGATCCTTGGGAACATGAAGGATGCTATCAGTACCCAAGTGCAGCCCATAATTTTTTTCACAGTTAATAAAAAAAGATACTTAAAGTTACAGGAGTTATTTTCCTCTAAAAAGTAATATTTGCACTAAAAGTTATCCTACATGCAACAGAGACATGTTCTAATGGTCTCATTTTCCACCAATCTGGTACACAACTGGCAACTAAAGGAGATGTCCTGAACATATAATACAAAATTGAGACAGAATGCACATGTGTGGAGCCAGAACCCAAACCCTGCAAAAATTTTTTATTTGAGAAAGGAGACAACTGGTGGTCCTTCCCAAGGACTTTTAGAGAGTCCACTTTATCACATGCCTAGTAGTCCTGTCACTGCTTCATGTCACTTTTTGCTTTTTTTCCCCCTTTCTTCTCATGAAATTTATGTGCTTCTTCATATACAGATCATTACTAGAATGGAAACAATTACTTCATTATTTTTGTGAGGAGGAAAACAATTTCAGGCTGAGGTAAGCAGCTGACATTATCTAACATATGTAAAACAGTTTCCTAAGAAAGTTCTCAAAGCAAAGTTAATTTTCCCTCAGAACAGCTATAGTGCCTATGGCTATGTTTGCATGCACAAATGTTTGTTCTTTATTCCACTGTCAGTAGTGTTCTTTGCCTAAAGGTCACATGCCAGCAAAACATGAAGATAATGGTGTTATTACTCCTTTCCACTTTCACACTGAAGCAGAGAAAGAAATAAGTAACTAGAATATTTTTCCATGGCTATATAAATCCTGACTGCCTTGAGAAGTTCTTGTGTGGGGTTATTCCAGGGAATTCTTGAGGCAAACACAGTTTAATGGATGCAGAAACCCACACACCCTGAAGTGGTGAGGATAAAACTTGTCAGTCCTGAGTGACTCAGTGAAACTGTTCAGGAGTGGGAGAAGCATCAGTGGTGATGATCTACAGGGTCATACACAGCAGTTTTACCATGGCCAGCAGCAGCTAAAAGCACCATAGCTTGGTCTATGGCAGTGCAGATACTCCAAGAGCAGCCAGACTGAAAATCAGGTCAGGATACAACCCTTGCCTGCACACCACAACTCTGGAGCAGGGAGAAGACAGTCTCCTCTCCCAGCAGTCTGAAGGACTTATAATGTCTCTGATACCAGGATCATAATGATGCGTCTAGCCTTTTCAGATTCATCGTATTCTTATTTAAATTAACAATTCAACCTAGCTTTAGAAAAAAAGTGGAAGCTATTTTTCTTTATGCTTGTTCTTTAAAAATTTAAATTTTGTGACTAGCAATGAATATAACATTTAGTATCTAATCTGAGATTTTTTTTTTCCTGATACTTTCCTATTTAATATAAAAATGAATGTGTGGGTGGTTTTTTGAAATGAAAAAATACTCAGGTGCCTTAGAAACCTTCTTCTTTGGAAACACGTGAAATGTCTGAATTAGTTTTGGAAATTCAATTTAGCTCTTCAAGTCACTTGGGCACATCTGAAAATACTACCCTTGATCTAACTCTTGATAGGAAAAGATTGGTGTCTTCATTAAGTAATCCTGTTGAAATCACACTTCTGTGAAGTTCTCCAGTTTGATGAAAAGAGGTGTTTTTAAAGAAAAACAAGTCAACGATGTTTTCAATTGCTTGATTAAATACACATTATGGACTATTGCCAAGACAGACAGCTTTAGCTAAGAATCAGACTTTTCCATTTTAGAGAAGTCAGATTTTTCCATTTTACTACACATAGTCTTTCCTATATATAATACTCTCATTTAGTCATAGTAATCTCCTTCATTCGAGGAGTTGAGTTTGAAATTGACAGAATTTAAGCTGTTTAAATCTGTGAGCACAAACAGAACCCTAGAAAAAGAATCTCTCTTCATATAAAGAGGTTATTACATAATTGGCCATCTCTGTTTAAGTCATTGAAATGATTGTTCCTTACTGCTATTACCCTGTGTTTTCAGCTTACATAGTTTTTCCATTTAACACAAGTAGAAGCTCACCAAGTTGGCAAAGAGTGTTCTGATTAGCAAAAATATTTTGAGCTGAGACAAACTCAATGCAATTATTAGTATAATCTTATTACCAAGATAAATCTTTAGACAAAGTTCAGACAGGAGCCAGTAGCTTGTATATATAATACTAAATTTAATTATACCTAGTTAAACCATTAAATGAGAAAGCCTGGGCTAGGCTGGGAGTTTGTGGATGTTTAAGAAATGGCCCAAGAGAGCTGACAGGTATTAATCCTGTCCTGTTCTTCCTGTATAGGTTTGGCAAGTGATTAAAAGGGGGGGTTTTGCAGCAGACAGAAGAACGAAAGAGATCTGTTCCTGCACTATAATTACAACTCCCAGCATATATAATTCCATGTATTTAGTGTGCCTGAGATATGGGACCAAAACCCCTCCCCAGGAGGGTGTCACAGGCTGCTGTGTATCACTGAGACACTGATGTTTGTTCACTCCTAAATACAGCTCTGTTCCCAAAGCTGCTCCTGAGCAGCTCTGCACCATGGGACATGTCACTCAGGACACTGAGCAGAGACTCAAATCCCATTCAAGATAACCCAAAATCAATCTGAAACCTCCTCCACTGAGCAGTTAAAACGCGAACAACTTCCAGCTAAATGAACATGCATTTTACACATTTTACAGCACTATATTGCTGAAGTTACCAGTGCTGTGAGAACCTCTGGCAGCCCTTCCTTTTGGCATTTTGCATTCCTAGTGATGCAAATCCACAAGGACACAACTCCAAGGTCTGCTCTGCTGAAGCCAATGCAATGTCATCACACAGCCCCAGGACCTGGGCTACAGATCCTGACATCAGATCTGGTTTTCCCACATATGCTACTGCCTACAAGAGCATCCACCTTAAAAAAATAAGGTGATTCTCTTAGATGCTTATTATCTTATTATCTTAAAAGGCCTCGTGACAATCAGAGTCAGTGGTGACCTGCTCTTGGTTTGCAGTCATCTGGCATGGACAGCAATAGCCCTGGCTCACCACAGTGGAGAATTAGACAGAATCTCTTTTTGCTGCTAATTTAAGCCCTGTAGAGGAAAAATGATCCAAATCCTGCCAGGCAGTAGAACTGACTGGGATTTACTACAATCACAAAAATAATGCAGAAAGGACATTGCACATGGCACTCCATTCACACCCCAAGTGGTTCTGTAGTACAGCAGATGTGGATACCTAGAGCACCCACATGCTAAATAACTGATGGAAGTCAAGGAAATATTTGAAAGAACACCTAAGACTCATAAAAATACAAAAGCAAATCTAATCAACTTTTGAGTTTGCATCTGTGCAGATCCAAGCCATTCTATGACATGATAACTATTCTAGGAAACTCCAGGATATGCTGTACAGACCAAGAAGTTATTTTTGAGCTCCTAATGAATTCAGCACAATCATTTCATTTCACTCTATGACATTATTAATTCTCATAATGGATGGGTTTTATTCATTAATACACATTGATGGTTTTAAGACAAGTTTTATACCAGATATTTCAGTGTAACATTCTGGATTTGTGCATAGCAGTTGCTTTCCATTAGGGAAAGAGCCACTGAATGCAGGCTGCATTTGCAGAGTTGTTGCCATTCTAACTGCCGCAGAGCATATAAATTACAATACCATGCTTTGTGGAAAATCAGTCATTAGTGTAATTAACCACCTTCCTTATCACCTTGCACTTTTGCCTTATCACATCATTGACTATCTGCTTGTAATGAGTAACACTCAGGGATTATTGTTACATATACAATTTACAGTAATTACTAGGTTACTGACAATGAAATGACTTATAAAACTAATAGTGCATCTTTGTTTCTCCACGTTCAATTTAAGGAACTTTGCCATTCTCACTTCATTTCAAAACATCAATAAAGCTGTTTCCAAGTTGAAAATTCATTTTCCTTCGTACACAGACTATACATTTCATAGGACAGAAACCCATTTCCATATTAGTCACAGTAGCAAAGTGATTTCTCATTCGTCCTCGAGTTTATTAAAAACAAAGTGCCTTTAATACTGGGTGAAGCTGGATTAAAAGCATATATTAGCTTTTGACATTAAAATTGAGTAATTTTATTTCTTTATTCCACCATCTGAGACACCATTAGAAGTAGACTTTCAACCAATATTTTGGAATTGCAATTACTGCATTAAGAGGCAAATCTGGACTCCAAGCAATTAATGCATTAAGAGATGTATGTCGACTATAAAGGTGGATACACATAAAGGTTTAATTATAATTTCTTTTTAAAAATATTACTGCAAAATACTCAGTCAGAAGCAGCTTTCCAGACATTATAGATATATTTTTCTGTTTTTCTAGCCTCCGAAAGAAGAACACTAAAATCCCTGAAGTTAAAATGTGACAAGAAGAATCAAAGCATCTCATTTGGAAAACTGCTTAGCAGAGCTGCAAACTGATAAAAGTGTTATTTCGCACACAAAATTCTCAAAACTCTCAACAGAAGAACTTTGTTGCCTTTAGCTGCTGGCACTCTCCTATAACCATTCCTTCGTGGATTTTCTGACAGCTCCTTCTGCAGAGAAGGAGGAGCTCTCCTCTTCCCTCCTTGTTACCGCCTTGGAGAAGTTAATAGAAGACACTTCAATGCCTCTGTCTCACCCTGGGCCACCAAGTCACCTCTGGAGAGTCCAGCAAAGTGACCCACCCTGCTTATGTTCTCTTTTCCCCTTGGTTGCCTTCATCTGTAGCTTCTTGCACGACACAGAAACTTTTCCTGGTCCGGTTTGATATGGCTCTCCCACGCCCAGCAGGGAAGCTCTGCTGACTCCAGGACAGTCCCACCACTCATCCTTCACCAGAGATCTCCCCACCCTCACAGGACAGCAGGTAACTGCCCCATGCCAGCAGTTTGAGTTCCCAAGAAATCCAAGCCAGCCTGCTTCCCCTGGGAAACCACTCACATCAGCTGGGGTTGCCTTTCCTCCTCCTGTCTCTTCCCTTCTGCTACCAGCTCCTTCCAAGCTGGGCTGACACATCCAACAGGAGATAGAGCTGGTTTATTTTTAAATCAGTTATTAATTTGACCCTGACTCTCCTCACCAGAGATAATTTTCATGCCTATGTTATTCCTATTTTTGCATGCAAAGAAGAATTTATGTAAAGTTCCCTTCTAACTCAAATCATACCATGAGCCTATAATAAGCAAGAGAGCACAAAAAAATATCAGCATCCCCTCATCTCCTCTGCCAAGAACTAGTTAATTGATTTGTTGAATTAGAAATGTAAATAAGACTCATTATTTAAATAACCATTAATGGACTTTTCTCTCATGCATTTATGTAGACCTCTTCTTAAACATAACTAATTATGACTTTCAGAAGACTTTGTGGAAAAGTAAGCTTAACAACTTAATTGCCAGTTTTCCTAGGAAAAAAATAATACTTCCTATTGTTGGTCTTCATCTGTAACTTAATCATTTCCTTTTGGGTCCTTCCAGTTGCAAATCCATTCCTCAAAATTGTTTTCAGGTCTGTGTAGCTGCCACATTCAGTTCTGGATGTCTTGTCTGTTAAGGAGTAAAAGCAGATACCCCACAGCAAGACAGTGCCTCAGGACAGTGCTACTCCTCCAGTGCTCCAAGATTACACCAGTTACATTGGTGTAAAATCTGAATTCCATTTCTAAAGAGGTCAATATGAAAGCTACCCTTAGGAATGAATTCAAGTCAAGTCCAAAGTGAATGAAAATCTAGATGGATACATTGTCTCTGATAAGGCAGAACTTTTGTGAATGGAGAATTTAGGGGTTTTTTCCCCATAAACCAACCGATATCCATAGATATCCAAAGGCTGTGCAAAGCTTCAGTCACAAACATAGCAGGAGAAAAAATAAAAATTAATCTCATGCCAGTAAAGTGAGCAAGAAACACATGAATAGCAGCAGAAGGTAAAGCTTACAATTATTATAACCCCACAATGATACCAGGCTGCTCAAAATGCTCACTTTCAGTAGAACAAAAAATCAATTCTGCTTTTATGGAGGAATATTCATCTTCATCACTGTTCATTTTTAAGCACTCAGAATGAAAATAAACAAAACCCAATTATTTTTTCTGTTATGGTACCACATAAGATCCCCTACCAGGGCTCTAATGAGCAAGGCGTCCTTCAAACACAAGATGGGATTTCTTGCTTGAAATTCTTACAAAATGAGTTGCCAGAAAAGCTGACATGAAGAAAAAAAGCAAGCGAGACTGTAGTCATCAATTCTTTAGTTCCTTTCAGTATTGGAAGCTGCTTAATAACTCACAATCATTTCTATATAGTCAGGAACGTGACTTCTGCTACTATTGCAATAGGTAACCATCAGCCCCAAGTAGGTTGTTTGTTTTTTTTTTTTTAATTTTATGTATCTATATATATACACATACAAATATATATGTATATGAGCCAGTTCACGCTTTTTCTCTGCTCTACAAGGAATTAGTGTAGCAGTTCCATGAAAGTTATTTAGTTGAGTCACATTACACTGTGCTTTTTGACTGCAAGGACCAAGAGGGACTTTGAATCACACAAGGGGGCAAAAATGTCATTCCTAGAGCAGTTCCCTGCCCAGGCAGGCCAAATGTGTGGCTACATCCATCCTTGAGATTATCATAGGCTTAGAAACAGCATTCCTGACATCACAGTGCTTTTTAAAAAAAAAATAGTATTTTAAGTTCTACTCTTTGTGTCCAGAGTAAAATAGAAATAAAACACAAAGCAATGAAAAGTGAAGTATAAAACTCAGCCAAGATACATTACAGTGAATGCATTTGGCCATCATAAAGAAAGGTAAAATCAGTTCCAGCAAGGTGTCATACAATTTGTGATGAAACTGTCCTTTATGAAGGATATTACTAATTTTTCTTCTGAGACAGGTCTTGCAAAGTTAAGTAAAATCACTCAACTAAACTGCAAAACTACTTTAAAGAGTCAGGCTGATGGATAAAATCAAGGGCTGCCAAGTGACCTGAACAGACATACAGAAAATACCACTGTAAGTTTTTATTCTGAATTTGGCCATGAAGGTATGTGCAAGGGTGTGATTCTCCCATAAATTGACTATGCTATTAATAGCCACAGAAGAATTACTGGCAAAATAGAACAGGAACCACAATTTCAACAACAACTAAATCAGCAACACATCATTTGAAGAAAGTGCCTGTCAGAAGTTGCTTTCAAAACCTCTTTCAGTCTTTCTGTTACTGACTTAGTGAAACAGGTGATGCCACCTGGCAGCCCTAGCACTGTGATGTGCTTGTTTTTCACTGTTTATGCTGATTCCACACCATTTACCACCTCCCTGGACAGAGCTTAAACAGAACAACCTGTTTATATAGAAACAGGAAGGCTCATGGACAATTCCAAGCAGTGTCTTTTGAGCTGTGCAGATTCACTGCAGTCAACAGAACTGAGCCAAGCTAATCCCTTATTTTAGGGCTCTTCAGTGAAGGAATTTGCACCAAGAGTAAATTTGTGCCAATACCTTTAGGTATGTGAAGCAATTCTGCTTCTGTTGGGTGGGATTTGACAAAAAGCACTGAATCAAAGACCATGGGAGTCAACCAGTGTTTTGAAATTCTAATTGCTGATATTCAGGAGGCTGAGGGAATGAGAAAACAGAACCTGCTTGATATGAACAATGGCCTTGCATTGCTTCCAGCAGAAAGGATAGAACTGCTTGTTTCCCATTTTACTACAAAAATGAATTGCAGAAAGTTTCACAAAAAATAAAGTAACAAAACAAAACACAAAAAACCCAACTCCACAGCACAGCCACTATTTTAGTTTCCTTTCTCATATTTTCAGTACAATCAATGCAAAGCTGACTCTTTTCTACTGTCATCAATAATTAAATAAATTGAAAGCTATATTGATTCTCAGCTGCATTTGCATTTTGCATCC
>JANRMJ010000107.1:29769960-29788470 GCA_025584955.1 Alethe diademata | reverse complement strand
AATTAAATAAATTGAAAGCTATATTGATTCTCAGCTGCATTTGCATTTTGCATCCCCCTAACTTACTTTAGGAATCATAAAACAATATTTTTTCCAAAATGGTTAAGACATACACATACTATAATGTTAGTTGATTTTTGATGCAATCAGTGCTTAATTAAGCCACTCTAAGAAAACACAATGAAGGTTTCTATAAACAAAGATTTATGTGTACAACAAACAAATGTGCTTGAACAAATTCATGGTCTGTACACTGACCTCAGACTCTCAGGTTAATATCAGCATCTTCTTAATAGACTACAGTAGAAAATAAGATTTCATGGACATTACCCCTAGACACCCAATCTTTACTGGCATCATCAAACAATTACAGCATTATGGAAACTCAACCGAGGGTGAGAAGTGGAGACACAAAAAACACAATTTACTGTAATTAATATTATGTTAATAGCATGCATTTCACAAACTCACTGAAGCAGGACTCATTGCTTTATTCCTAGAACACAATGCAAAAGCTGGGGCATTGTGCACTCAGTGCACACAGCAGCAGTGCTGCAGTAGGCAGGGAATAAAGGACAGATTTCCATGGTCAGGTGAGCAACTCCCTCCTGCTCCTGTTATAACCATGCCACTACTCTTCCTGGTACCAGTGCAAAGCAAGAATTCTGTTCATGTTTCCATGGACAGATATTTCTCTCTGTCACTCCTAGACAGCTTCAACTTTGAGAGAAACAATTGTGAAAGGTAACACTAAATTCTGAAATAACAGATCAGGTTGTGAGTAAATCATGTTTTTCTACACATTATCCATGTTTTGGGGAGAAAGTTCTCTAACACAATTTTCTAGTTGGGACTAAGACAAATAGATAATTTCTACATGCTTCATTTACATCCATACCATCCGGTAATTTATTAATCAGTATTGATAAGTTAATTAAAAAGCTTGATAGCTAGTGGAAAAGGTATCATTTTGTATTTAGAATTAACTCCCCTTCTCTGCTGTTTCAATAGTATCCTGTCAAGCTCCTACATTCCTTTTACCTCTTCCATCCTTTAGAGACACTTTTGGGACATTTCAACTCATATGTCCTCCTGGCCCATTTCTCCTGAAAACAAGTTCTAATTTTTTTTTTTTTTCTTCTCAGCATATTCCAGTTTAAATAGTAAACTCAGGTAAAATTACAATACCTTTTTTTTTTTTTTTTTGGATCCTCCAGATATAGCATCAGCAAGAAACGTACTAACCTAGAACTTTTAGACAGGAAAGTCTGCACCAAGAACTTTTGTGTGAAAGTCTCTAGGAAAAACTAAAATGGAAGATGAATTCATGAGCTAAACAAGTGAGTTAAGGCAATATATTACATCTAGTACAGAATAGGCTGTTTCCAGGGCAGCAGATCAACATCAGCAACAAAAAAAACTACAGCCTCACATCTGCAATTCTTGAGTCCAAGAGCTGAATTCAACATTATGTGTATACACAAGTACATACACATAAAATAATGCTATTTATTTTTAAAGACACACTAGAGATCTTCCTTGTTCTTGATCAACTGCTATGAACAAATTTTCTCTTTAGATAATTAATAAGGCTCACAGCTATAAATTGCCAAAGTTCATTTGCTAGTTTGATTCATGGCCAATACTTATCAGACATTTAAATTTCTAAGGTGAATCAAATCATCTGCTCATCTGTTCACTGATAAGTGGGATCTAAACGAGTTTTGATGTAAATGAGAAGGAGGCTGATCAGAGATGAAAATTATATTAAGCGTTAATTACTGTAAAAAATTGATGCAACTGTTTAAGTCATGCCTAAGAGTGAATATTTGAATCCTTTTGTGCTCAAGGCTAGGAGACACCCATTAGGTAGCTTGGGACCACAGACTTCCAAATCATTATTATAACCAGCCAATGTACTGTCTAATGCAAAAACATTATGCCTGATATAATTCTAATTACAGAATTATTGTATGCTCATCCTTACACCTTTCTACAGTACACCAACAAAATCCAGTGTGCTACAGACTCAGAGTTTGCCCTGCAAACAATTACACACTCGAGCAGCCTTCCTCTTAGGAGAGGTTCCACTTCAATGGCTTTAATGAGACAGGTCATGTGACCAAAATTTTTGTTACATATATTAGAAATTTCTCTCCTTAGTATTTAACCCTTGGGATCTTTTTACATTAGCAGTATTGATTTAAATTTTGAGTCTCCCCCAGAAATATTTTGCCCCCCATTTGCTTACCTTTGCCTGTTTTCAGCAAATTGGAAGAGCAGATCTATTTCAAACAGACTTACCAAGACAAAAAACATATTTCATTACCACTGGATTTTAAAACAATATCCTAGTTCATAATAAACAAAAAATGCCAAACATGACTTTGGGGGGAGGAAAATTAAAAATGAAAGTATGAAATAGAAAAAATACTAATACTTCATTTTTATAACAATAATAATAAAGTTACTATCATTACTAAAAGATTCTTCTCTAAAATTTGAGTTTCTTTACATCTTGTGTTATCTTTATGGCGTCCACAAAGCTGAACAGCACAGTGATTTAAATATTCAGGACAAGCTGATGTGATTTCCTTGCTGGCTTGAGATGTTGCAGGGAACCAAGATCTGGAACACAACAGCTACTTTTCCCTCGTTTGGCCCCTTCAGTCTCTTTCTTTCAGCACACCAAGCATCCAGCAAACAATGAAAAATCCAGCTGCCAATCTCAGCATACAGCAGTATAAATCTTGAGGTTGCCCTGGAAGTGAGTAGACATCATCCTTGAGAGAGTGAAGATTTATCAGGGCATGACTGGGAGTTTCAGCCCTGCTCTGTCCTCCCAATGCTTGATTTAAGAGATGTGGCACAGACACAAGGGGCAGCTGTGAGCAGTGGCCACAGAGTGCAGCCAGAGACTTGTCAAGTCTGCCCTGGTATTTGAGCAAGGCTTATTCTGTGTGAGAACTGCTGACTCAAATCTCTTAAAAAAAAAAAAAATCTGAGGACAGGGCTTATTAAGTGCATTTTCAATTTGCACTAGAATATACATCTCTTTAATCAAGTCACTTAAAATTTACATGAAGCCACAGCCCATAAATTGCTCACCATAACTTTTCCAAAATCCTTCCAGAAAGTCCATCCCTGCATCTGAAATATTTCTGTACCACTCCTATTACATTCAGTAGGATTTGAACATTTACATCTGCAGTATGACATTTATACTCTAATGAAACTCCATATTTATAATGCCAAGCTATTTATTTACTGCCACCCATAACTTATAATGGTGCTGGTTTTTATCTTGTATTTCTGATACACTCTCCATTATTGCTTATCTATGGAAATAACCTGTGCCATCAAGAGTTCTATTCCTTTTTAATAAAAGAGTCAGCAACTAAAATTATAACTATAGAGACAGAGCAGACTTGCTGACCTGTGACAGAGTGCAATCACAGGGAAAATACTAGTTTTGAATTATCATGAGCATGTGCAATGCAGACTAATATATTTTATCGTTACTTTTTACACAGTATTTATATGAATTAGCTTAAATGCACTTGAGAAGCACTTAGGGACAGTTCTTATTAATCTCCAAGATAAAACACCTGCATTATCAATGTCACAGGACCTCAATACTGTACCAGGTGTACAGCAGTGTCCACACTGGACAATGTGAAAAAGCATTATTTTGCTTTTTCTCTGACTCCACTGTATTCATATGAAGTTTTATGAAACTTGTGAGAGTAAAAGCCAGAAGTTTTGACTGTGGAATATCAGTCCATTTTTCAGACAAAGAAAAGGACTGATGGGCCCTTAACATCCAGAAGAGGGGTTAATCTCTGCTGGGGAGTAACTGAAGAACCAAGGGTGATTTTAAACTATCAGCATAAAGGCAAGCTAATAAAGGAAAAAATGAAGAACAGAAAAGGCCAAGATTTCATGAGAGTTTATCCAAATTAGGAAAGAAAGGCAACGCTTCAGTTATCACTGTATTAATGACAGGAATCTGCAAAACAAAGAAAAAGGAATTTGAAACTCAACAGTGGGAAGAAATTTCATATAATTAGCATTAGTGAAGCCAGATGGGATGGCTTGCAGTATCACTGAAATGCTAAAAATCCTGTTTTATAATGTGCTTGAGGGCAGAATGGGTGATAGAGGTGGAAGTGTATATTAAAGACATCATTACTTGTTTTATGGTTAGTGATTACTGTGGAGTGCCTGGGTTGAATATGCTGCAGTGTTTCCAGCAGCAGCTTCCCAAAAGAGGCACAGATGGAGCAAATGCAGCTGGGAAACAGGATGGGCATCTCCTCCAGCACCTACCTAAATTATGCAGGAGAAAGCTTCTAACACAGGGCTTTGGTTTGAGAAACACACAAAAGTTACTCGTGCCTCGTAGAGTAAAATTTGTATGAGTTACTTCAAGTTACTCTTGAGAACAGATATTGAAATGAACCAACAGGATTATTTAGCTTTATGTACAGCCACCTCCTAAGCTAAAGCATAGGTTTAATCTTGGTAACAGAGTCTGAACTGATTTTGAGACAAGTGACCACAAAATATAATGCTTGATACAAGCAAAGGTAGAATATGGCAAAATATTAATTCAGAGGTCTGACACAGTCCAAATGAAAGGTGTGAAAACTAACGGATCCTTACATTATCCTCTCAAGATGGGAACAGTCTCAGGAAACAAGCCTACTCCCACAAGGTGTGCAGTCTCTAATATTGAAGCACTTGAAGCAAAATGGAATCAGTCATGGAATCATAGAATATCCTGAGTTGGAAGGGAGCCACAAGGATCAAAACTCCAAAAGTTCAGAGAGTTGTATAAAACAGTCATAAGGCCTGAGACCCACTGGACACAACACTTTCCAGGTAACCCCTACAGAAAACAAGCATGGTCTTCCTAGATTAATACTTTCACCACAGTCACCCACATCACCCAGCTGAGCCCAGAGACCACCTCAGGGACTGGTTTTAAAGGCAGAATCCAGACCCAAGAGCAGAGTCTAGAAAAATACTCCATTTGTTACCATGATATTGCATAGTCTAGCCTGATGTGTTCATGTCAGGAAGTTTCTGTTATCATAAGTCAAAATTACACAGAATGCATCAACAGACAGCTGCAAGGTGTTCAGCCTTTCCAATGTGTTTAATGACACATGTATCTGTGATTAGAACTGGAAAACTTCATTTACCTAGCAGCTTGTTTTAATAAGGGTGTCTTCCCATGATTAAGCAGCCTACATAGAATTTACAAGCAGAAAGAGGAGCTGATGAGAAAAGTTATAACTTCTTACATACTGTCCTGAATTGTAAAACACCCCAAGAGAACTCACCAAGGAAAAATTACTATGCACTGTGAATAAGCACCCAACACAGCACTTGCTCTTTGCATTTCAGATTTGATAATCATCACTGGAAGTCTCAGCTTCACCAGAAAAATGCATTCAGTTCTATAGTTCAAATGTCTACGAGACCTGCTTGCTAAAACAAACACATTTTCAGTCTAGTTTTCCAATGCAATCCCCACAGAGAAAACTCAAATGTACCATTGCACAGAAATGTATTCTGTGCCTTTATCACATAAGTCCTAAAGCATGTTATTATTGATTTCTTCTGTTCAATAGAAGGAAATGAGTTACAGACTGAGTCTTAACGGGAAACCCTGATGTTAAGGTCATTACTTTCAAAACACCAGATATTATACAGCCAAACCCACACAATACTTGAACACATAGCAAAAAGTCTATCTCCAAGGTTATTTTGGAATTCATTTAAAAGCAGCTGAAAGCATCATTTCAATGTCAGAAAACATGATTGGGTACTTTGAAGGCAAAAACTGCTCACAGCCATAAAATTCTAGGATTTTTGCTCCTTTCAGTCCAGCTGTTTGTTATCTCCACAGTGCTAACAAGAATTCTGGATTTTTCTTTGGGATGTTGTATGACAAGACAGGCTGCTCAATGAATCTTTCCAGCATATCTATAACTTTTTGTGAGTATGATTTAAGTGACCAGGAAAAATTGTAACACAAAAAATCAAAAACATCTGAATTGAGAAAAACAATCTGCTTGACAGACTTTTTGTTTTACCCACATTTTCAAATGCCTTAGAAATTAAAGTCCTTGTAGTTGGAACAGAAGAGAACAAATATAAAAAGAGGAACACATGTTCTTAACTCAAATCTAAAGATAATTTAGACAATGAGGAAATTAAATGACACAAGATGAGAGAAAATTCAGTGTTTTAGTAAGAAACTGTCACTTAAGGTTTTCCAGGTCCTGAGCTGGTGCTATAACTATATTCGATCTGTAGGAGCTTCCTGATAAATACAGTCTGAAAGTGGATTAAAGCACTGGAGGTCATACTTAATGAACCAATCTGCTAAAGCTTTATACTACTACCAACTTAGATAAGGGAAATTAAGTGGAAATATAAGCATATTCAGATTTCCAAAGGGTACTTGATGAGATTCTATGATTTAAGATTGCTTAGCAAATTGGGAACCACCAGGTTAATTAGGACAATTTTCTTGACAGGCAAAGTCTCAAGAGCAGGAACTCATACATTAGCAATTCAGAAGAACAGTGGTAAGTACAGGAATCACTTGAAAATTCTAAAAAGTAATAATAGTTTAAAAACCCCTACCAGACCACATCATCTAAAGTACCAAAGAATTGGCATGAACTCATATGGATCATAAGCATGAAAGGCTGAAGAGGAAAAAAACCAGAAAATTGACATTCTAGAAAAGTGATCAAAAATAAACTACACAGTTCACTAAAAACTTCAAACACTTGACTTCAGAGAAATGTGCGCCTATAAAAAGCTGATGGGGAAGAGCTGTTTGGTCTCAGTGTTTTGGAAAAGGACTTATCATGGATGACAAACAGCACTGATACCATGCCATTGTAAGATAAAGCTTTGTAGGAGTGTGCTCTACATCTTCATTACAGATTACATGGAAGCAACAGCTCGAGCCACAGAAGGAAAACATTCAGGCTGGCTATCAGGAAAATGGACAGTGTAATTGGGACATGAGAATCAATAGTCTGAAATACACTCATCACTAGTGCAATGGATGGTTCTTTATCTAAGATTTAAGAGGAAAAACTAAATTATAGAAAATATCTTCCCTACAAACCCACTTTCCCTGAGTCGGGCGGAGTGGCTCACACAACCTGCACAAAAAAGTTGCTCTTCCTAATCCTTACATACACCCAGTGGAGAAAAACAGGCTTCTACACAGGGATAAGCTTTTTTAAAAGCTTTTACTCTGAAATACATTCCAAAAAGACTTTGTCTCCTTTCTGACTAACAGGACTTGGGAAGACAAACTGCCTAATCTGGAAAACCCTTGAATTTAAGCATTGTGAATACTGCACTACAGCTCTACCTGGATCAACAGAATTTGTGCTAATTTCACAGTAGTTAGTGCTAAGACCTTCACGCTTCTATAAATACAAAACTAAGTTTGACTGAAGTAAACAAGAAAAAATGAAAGCTGTCACAACAAGCAGAGGTAAAAAGGCAGAAACCCCACTGCTGGAGAGCTCATCCCAAATCTGCATGGACTATTGAACAGCACAGGCAAAATGCTAAGAGCCAAAGAGATTGCAAGTGCCTCAGTAAAGTGTTCAAGAGAAGGAGAGCACAGTTCAGTGCAAATTAATGCAGAAGCAAACAACCAATCAGCCCATATCCTACCCAAAAAGGGTTTGAAAGAGTTAGTTTATGAGAATGGTTTATCCCATGGTTTGTGAGACCATGTTACAACAGGCAGAAAAAGATCCTGCTGCAGTTTTGTAGGAGTTACTGTGCTTGTAACAGTGGGAGAGCAGCACATCTCTGATACTTGGCATGCTGGACACACAGGACGCTGTCACTGGCTTGGCACCATCTGACATCAAAACCTCACAGCCTCTGAAGGACATAAATGTGAAAGCTTTTAAAGGATCTAGAAGATCCTCTAAAAGATGATTTCTTGTTGAGGGAAAATGAAAAGACTGAGCTAGCCTAACATGAAAGATTTATTTAAACAGTTAAAAAAAAAAAGTTAAAAGAAACAGTCAGGTCATCAGATGGTGTCAGCTGGCAGAACTCCATTGGCTTTAAAAGTAACTGCACCCATTTATGCTAGTTCAGGATTTTTTTGGCCCTTATCATGCTCCATTAAGAGTATCTATTCTTAAAAAGAAAAAAGAACAACCTTTTAGGATTGGTCAATATACCAGATACAGAGAAAGAATAAAAATTTGGAATATAACCAAAGCAAGAAAAATTTCAGATGTAATTGTCTAACTGTTGACCAATGCATTTTGGTAACAAGACAGACAGAGGGAAGATGAAAAATGCAGCCAAGAATATCAAGAATATTGATGATAATGATGCAGCAGAGCTACAAACATTTCCAAACCTAATACAAACTAGAATTATTTAATATATTTAGTTTCAGGTCAGCTTATATAAAACTTCTCATTGCCTATTTACTGGTATTTTCAAACATTCACAGTATCAGGTTTATCTTCCTTTTGCTGAATTTTACAGTAAAATTTCTAGACCCTCCAGTAGGAAGAGCTTATGCTAAACACATCTGGTAGGCACACTCCTGGCCTCTGCTTGCTATGGATAATTTCTCATTTAGTGTTTTTCATCCCCTTCTGGGGGCTCTGCTTTCTTCTGGAAAATGGGAACTGCAGGCCAAGATCTTCCCAGGGATCCATTACAAACAAACTCCATCACCTGAGCCTGCCTTGATGAATGGGATGACCCACTCTGCAAAATAATATAATTTTCTTCATTGTGTCTTTTCAAGTAGAACAGATTTTTAAAGACTTGAAATATTCCACCCCAGCTACATGTAAGTCACTTCCCATTTGACCTCCTGAGGGCTTTTTTTCCCCTTTTTAAATGAATCCTGATAAAAAGCTCTCACTTCTAGGTGGTCTTTTTGCATAGAGAGGTGCACTTTGTCCTGCCCACCAACAGAAAAGTACAACTATATTATATTTCAAGCCACAGGACTTTACAAGCTATACAAGACATTTGCTACCCTTTCCATCTAAGCCAAAGATGTTATTTGTCTTTTACAGTCAATTCCATTGAGAAACATCTACTTCCACACAAACCAGAACTCCTGTGTACCTGGAAGAAATCAGAAATAGGAATATTATTGTGCTTATGCAACTCCAGTGTCAATTCAGCATAAGAAAAGCATCTCTCCATGGTAAGAAAGATTCCTATGTCTGATTTTATTCTTTGTGCTCAGGAACATCCGAGACAGTAATCATAACTATCTCTGTATGAGCTGACAGGCTGCAACAATATTTGCCTCAGTTGATTACTTAGCTGTGCCTTGGATCCTATTACCAGAGTCCCTGGCTCTCTTTGCCTGCCTCTCTTTTGAGAGTTTGAGATATTTCTTTGATTTCCTCTAAGATTCACACTCACCTTTAGGGTTTTGGTTCTGGTTTTGGGCCATGTTGTTGGGTTGTTTTTTTTTTAATAAGTCTGTCAGAGCCCCAGAGCAGGCAGAGTGACAATTTGCTGTAACACTGTGCTCCACAGACACAAACTGCCAAGGTGTGGCTGTGATATGCTGGATACAACCACGGTTTAAGATCAAAAGGAGAATTGACAACAATCAAAACACACCTGTCTGGTGTGAAGACAAACCACAATTTACACAAACCAAATTATCACATGGCCTTGCGCTGTACTTTTGGCGTTCTGCACATAAGGAGACATAGATGATGATGGTGTTTTTGCTAACATCTGTTTCATATAGTTCATGGCCTGATCTTTAAAGGGATAGGGAAAGGGTATTCTGAATTTAAAAGCCACCCCAAGTATTTTCTGTCTGGTTGTATCAATAAAAACTTGCCCCAGGTGAGTTGGCTAGAGGTCAGGTGGGGGCTCTGTGTGGCCTCATTTCAGCTACTGCTCACCCCATCCTGAAACCTGGCACCAGTTCCTCTTTGCTGAACCTTTGCATTGCTTCATGCATGACTGAATTTTGTGTATTCTATGTTACATATTTGCCTACACCAGGATTAGATGAATCATTTATAATGAAAATTGCACCAATGGGATTTCAGCTCCTTTTCTGTTTGCAAATTGCCTGTGAACAAATTGTAGAAGCTTCCAATGGATAACTCAAAAATATTGGCAATTTTTCATAGAGCAGTTAATTGGACTTACAAGCTGCCAGCAAATATTTCACTGAAGTAGTTGCACACTGCCTGCTCTGCTGGCTAGTGTTAAAAGTTATGCTGTACCAACTCTACTCTTTTATTGGGTGTCTTCTGTGTGGTACATTCAACATCATGTTGTTTTGAAGAGCCAGAAATCCTATGAAAGGCAAAACAAGGTTCATGGTGGGAAAAACTGAACTTTGAGATTCTGTTCTAATAAAAAGTTACAGTAACAGAATTGAAGAAGCATGAACAACTTGCCTAGAAAACAGCTGAATTTGTTGAAGATGAGCAGAGGCACAACAGAAAACATACACAAGGAATTCACATTCTGAAGCTTTTGAGTTTTTCCATATTCATACCATGAAAGTCAAGTGGAAACTTCATTGTAGAGTAATTTCTGCTAAAGCCTTAAAAAATGCCTTTTTTAAATAGAAGCCAACCAGTATTTGACTAAAGTCCAGAAAGAGCCTTCCTGTTATCTTTCATTTTGATGTTGTGGTCCACGTAGTCACCTTTCCTGTTACTTGACGTTATTCAAAACACAGGATGGAGAAGGGGGGAAATTCAGCTTTTATAGGTGTTTTTCCAAAAGAAACCAATTCAAGAGAGTATTAAATGCTGAAGGCATTGCATTCTCCCTGAGAGCAGCAAGAGGGGCAAGGAGTTCAGAGGACAGCCAACCCTTCTGCTCTGCAATCCAATGGCAGCAGCTCCCTGCAGAGCCCAAGGTCAGCAGGAGGAAAGTGCAGGGAGCACCCAGGCTGCCATCAGACAGGGGCTGCCTGTGTCCCATCAGAACACAATATGGAAACACAGTAAGAATGCAGAAGATTACTTTGGGCACTGATGAACATGAGCAGTTCAATTTTAAGGAGAACCTGACCCCTTCTCTTTCCTTCCCAAGTAAATGTACTGAGGCAAATTAAAGTAGGGTTCTATGAAAACAGAGGTGTGAATTTGGATTTCCCCTCTGGATTTGGATCAATGCCTGCATTTTCAAGAGGACACATGGAATTAATATTTGGCTATTCAGGCTAAAGAACCAAAGCCATCACCATATTGCTCTTTGTTGACTTCTGAGAGTGGTAAAGTTTTGACATTACCCTCCTAAGCCAAGGTAACTCACTTCCAGGGTAGCTCTTACCTAAGTACATCCTGATTTTGTATCAGTGAGAATTAAAAGCGTTGCAAGTAAATGATGATCAAAAGAAAACACACACGGTACAAAAATTTCAGTATTAGAAGACAGCATACAAACACTGGGAGAAAAAAAAGATATTCCTATTAATTCCTATTTCTAGCACTCAGCCAGATATTTTCCTCATATGAAGGAAAATCACATTTGTACAGTTTATTTATGTGGTAACTATATAAAAAAAATCTTTACTAAATGACATTTTTAAATCACTTAAGCCACCATTTTATGATTACCTGACAATTCAATATTAAGTTGCTTAGGGGATATTATTTCAATTTATTGTCAGTATGCTGAATAGAGCTTTTAGAAAGCTTTCATTTCCCTATTGGTATTCATATTCTTTTGTGTTGATTTTCTTAGTGTTGATTTTTCCATAATACAAAATTAATAAAGGATTATTTCTTTTCAATTATAGACTATACAGTAATGTGAAAATTGTAGACTTGGCACAAATTAAAAAACCCTTCAGTAAGAGAAAGCTAAGTATTACCCTAGTGGGAGTACATAATACACAATCTTTAGATGAAAAGGAAGCATCTTCATCAATTTGGACTGGTTAATAATTACATATCTAATGCATTCTCAAGACAAAAACTCCCACTGAAGATCTGCATCACTATTAGGTTAGACAGAAACATAATAAACATTAGGAAAAAAAAATGAGTCTCTTACAAGCCTGGATAAGAATTTTGTAGATAATTTCTGATTGTGTGTATGACTGCATGTTACTCCTGTTTTGCCAGGAGGAGGTTACCTTTTTAGCTGGAAGTAAAATGAGAGTAGAGTTATATCACTGTAAGGATCAAGTTTTGTGAGATACACAAAGATGATGTCAAGCAATAATACACCTAAGAACAGCAATCTCAACAACCAAGCTAAGGTTTGTAATATCAGTTGCAAAAGCATTTCACCCTTCTTTCCATGTCAGATAAAAACACTCTTTAAAATATCCTTAAAAATAAATTTTTCATGAGGGCAGCAAAGGCACATCTGAAACTCATGGAACCAAAAAGCAGGTACAGAAACTGAGCAAATCAGGGGGGTTTCATAGCTCTGCCCTGAAGCTGCTGACAGAATTTGGACATCAGGATAACAGTTTCTCCCCTGCCCATAACCAGGCAGGGAGGGTGAATTTCTATAGCACAGAAGAAAAAAATGACTACTTAGATTGGAGTTCCACTGAGATGAGAAGTCATCAGAAAAATCAGCAATCAATTAAAATACACATTTATATGAGTGTGAAGTCAGAAACTACTGCAGTGTCATTAGAAGGCATTGACCACTCATTTTTTCAGAAACACTGGCAATTTAAGATCACCTATCTAGACCCAAACAACAACAAACAAATCTGTATTAAAATTTTATAGTATACATTTACTAGTTCTCATGTCCACAGTCAGATGCTGTCATGTGTACACATTATTCCCCTAGACAACAGAAGAAATCTCTATCCTACTGATTTCAAATTTGATGCAAATCCCACTGAAATAAAGACAGCAGCTAAATTACATAGATTATTTATTTCCATTAACTGAATGAAATTAATAGTCAAATTTTATTTTCTTTAAAATATTTGATTATTACATCAAAATTGTTTTTTAACCTCACTTCATATATATGGGTCAGTATTTATCTTCAAGATTTCCATCTTAATAACTAGCTATTACAGCATACTACATAGATTTATTTTTTCTACTACAGCAGAATTACAGTAATTAACTTTGTACCAATTACCAGGGTGCATATTAATATTCATACATTTTTACAGAAAGAATGATCTTGAAATCTCACAGCAGGGATAGTTAAAATGATTCATTAATGTTCTGCACAGGTTTCTTTTCAAATTCATTAAGAAAATATTAGCATAATCATGTGAAATTAATTTCTTTAAAAAGGTTGATATAAGTAAGGGATTAAGGGCACTGGTTCTAATATAAAAAACATGGCTTGCACCATGC
This sequence comes from Alethe diademata, assembly GCA_025584955.1. Taxonomy (NCBI): domain Eukaryota; kingdom Metazoa; phylum Chordata; class Aves; order Passeriformes; family Muscicapidae; genus Alethe; species Alethe diademata. Next base: position 29,775,106 of record JANRMJ010000107.1, on the reverse strand, counting down.
TCTTGGTCTCCAGAGGCTGACTATCATATTTGAGGTATTACTTGCCACTGTACTTTAATAAGGAAGAAGAATCAGAGATAGATGAAGGTAGTTGAGCTGAGGATTTCATTTTCACATAAATGAAGTCTCCTGCACCCTCTTCTTACAGAGACAGAGAAAAAACACATTACTCAACATGAACAGGAGGCTGAAAGGAAATAAAATGAAGTGATAGGCTACAAATGAGAAGATCATCAAGAGAATGGAATGCATGATAACAAAGGGTGAAGAGGAAGTTCAGCAAAGACAAGAAAAAGTAATCCAAATAGAAAAAACTTGATTGAAAATAAGTGTCCATTTAAAAAAAAAAAATAGTTTTTAGGAAAAAGAAAAAACAAACTCAATAACAATTGGCAGCGAGGGTGTAAGAGACCTTATTCACAGACTGGTGTAGAAATGCATAGGGAAAAGGACATTAAGATCTCTTGTGCTATAACTCAAAGTGACTCTTGATGAATTAAACTCTGACATATGCAGTTTAAAAAAGAAAAAAAAAAAAAGTGAATTGTGGAGGCTACATCGAGTGAGAATAACGTCACTGAAACAAGCCCAGGAAAGTGTGTGCTGTGAGCCAAGCCCTGGCTTTTTGTCAATACCACATTATATCTGGCATTGCTGTTCCAGTTTCCTCCTGATGACTACACTTTCCAGTCAGCTTTTAGCTCCATGACAAAACTCAGTTCAATAACACTTTAATGTCCTCCAGCGACAGAGGAAATTTGGTCTTCTACTAAGAAAGTAAACGCAAAGGTTTTAATCTTCTTTGCAAGGACGATATCAGAGGTGGTATTCAAGGAGCTCATTCTAAAGATATATTTGGGGTCCCATTTTTTATATTTGTGGTTTTTATTTTCCTTATTAGGCCCAATAAGCCTTCATAACCCAAATGCTTGAGCTTCATGTCCATGAACGTGCTGTGCCAACCTCCTTACTCCTTTTCACAAAAGCATCTTATTTAATATTTCAATTATAGAAATTGATTCAAAAAACTTTTTTTTATCTCAGTCACAAAGCACCTCAATCTCTGTACAAAAAAGTGCACACAGACTTAACTCTTTAGCTTCAACATCCTGAAAATTAGTATTTTCTAGTGTTTTGCATCAGTGATGTAATAGTTAAAGCTTGGTACAATTTCTCAGTGCATTCCATTATTTACAATCTCTGTAATTATTATTCCATGGCACAGAGAGTCAAACCTTTCACAAGTAAATTATACACACATAAGTCCCACTGATTTATGATGGACATCCATTAATTCTTATATGCGCTCATATTATTCCATCTATTGATGTGAAAGGGCCATATCTCACTTTTAGCAGCAAATCCATACATATAGACAGGGAATGCAGTAGAGTGAGGACCTTAGAATGTGGCAGGGGCAGAGGGAAGGGCATTCTTGGATGAACATGCACTTGAGAGAGAGACAGGGAATGGCCTGTGCAATTTAGCTCTGCTCCACATTAATGCAACTTCAAAATATTTCACAAGTTTTTTTCTCCCCTTCTAATTGCTTTAAACCTACCTTCTTCCACTTTAAGAAAAAATCCTGCATTCTTAAATTTAAAACACATTTTTTAATTTTTTGGAATTGCGACAGAATTGCCCCACTCCCCCTTTTATTTCCACTTTTAATAATTTTCTGCTTAAAATTCATTAAACCAATATATGTACCAATTCAGGCCACCAGGTATCTCTCAAATTTTTTAATGTCCTTCAATTTTTTGTTTACTTTTCTCCTCTAATGTTCTGGTTATATCTGCTATATAAGCAAGATCAGTGAACTCGATATTTTGGTTTTCTGCTTTCCAAAATTTTAAGTAAAGAAAATGCCCTTTAACATAACAAAAAAAATTGTTTTTGCAATTCATTTTTCCCAATTTGTCCTAATTACAAAGGTTTCTTAAAAACCTCAAAATATGATTCCTTTTCTAAAGACTTTTTTCATCAAAATAAAGGCTACAATTCTGAAGGTTTTAGATCTATGTGGATAATGTTCAGCTGAAACATATAACACAAGTCCTCATTCTTCTGTTGCCATCTCTGTCATCAATTGTTCCTGAAAGAGAAAAGGAAATACACTCAAAAATATACTCAGGGGCACGCTTCCATCTTTTTCCCCACATGGTCTTTTTTTTGTAACTTTTTTTTCTTGCAACCAGTAGCTGCTTAGTGGTAGGAAAGTACTTTTTACTGACATGAAAAACTTCTTTGATAAAGGAATGTAAAACCACTTTTGGAAAGCTTTCAAGCTGCTACTGAAAGAGCATCAACAGGAAAAGCAAGGCAGATTAACTTTCCTCATTAATAAATTTTTTTAAAACCTAGTTAGGATGTCATGGACATACCTCTCAAAAAGCTCAATGAAAACTCTTTTTAAAGAATATTAGCTTCTCTCAATTTTATTAGCATCCTATCTTTTTTGTCTCTATTATAAAACTCAAGCTTTTAGCTTTACCTAATAACTCTGTTTACAGGACTTCCAGCCCAACTTATGATTCATTTACTGTTATTATATAGAGATTTATTTCAAATTGCTTTTGGACAACTAGACAGTTTAAAAGGGCGGAAAAAGCCAAACCCAGTTACACATAACAGAAAGGAGACATTTTCAAGAAGTCTTAAAGAATGAAGTTTAGACTCCACTACTGTCCTGAGAAATAGGTCAGGCAGCCACATAGTTAATTTATTGCTCAGCCCTAAGCAGATCTAAACTCTTGTATTGTCTCTTTAAAGCCTCATGGGCACTCTAATTATAGCCTTTCTATGGATAAAACTGAAACAAGTCAAAGGAAAGCTGTAGAGTCAAGGGAGGTTACACAGAAATAACTACACACTGCAAGATACCACCACAACAACAAGCACTTAAAAAAAAATTTAACAAGTAGTCAAGATTTGCACAAATGAAGGCAAACATCTGTGTACAAGGAACAACCTGAGTGTCACACTTTAAGTGCTCCCTGGTGCTCCTGGATGCCATAGGTGGTTTATGCTCCACCCAACATCTGAGAGTTACTGCGTCCTTACCTTGCCTGTTTTGAGAACTAAGATTTGTTCAGTGATTCTGGGATTTTATTTTTTGTTTGGCTTTATACAGGCAGAAAAAGGTGAAGAAGTTTGAATTTCTCTTAAAAAAAAAGGTAAAAAAATTGTGTTGTCAGCGTTCTCCGCCATCTCTGCTGCATATCATAGAGTTTTGCACAAGTCCTAGGCATTCACTGTGCTGCTGTTGCCCTAACATTTTGGGTTTATCTCAGATCTAAGGTTTTAAAATTACTGTACTAAAGTGCTGGCATGAAAACAAGGTTATTGAAACAATTCAATTAAATAATCCAGTCAGAGTTTCCTATAGCTCTTCTATCTGCTCTGCTCGTTTTCCTCATTTATCAGCACCAACGCTTGAAAAATTGGGTTCTCTACCATTCATCAGCACTTCTTTGACAACCTTTTAATCAATTCTGTTTGATCATCCTATTAAAACTGGCAAATCTGATTTCCATTTTTTATGTCAGCTAGATCTGTTCTCTTAAGAGCCTGGACCATCTGTCTTTTCTAACTTGCTATCTAGGGTCAATGCTTTTTGTTCTTTAAGTCTTTTATGAGATCACATGCAGTGTGCCCTCACTCTCTCTGAAGGTTGTCTCTTTTGCTGCACTATTTTCTCCTCACTTCTGTTTGCCATGGGGCTTTTGGTTTTGGCTTTTTTGGTTTTTTGAGGTTTTGTTTTAATAGCACACTTCATCCCACATCTCTTGTCTGAACCAAGCTGGTATCAGCTGCAGACACAGCCTTCTAGAGACAGCTGAAACATACATTACAAAGAAAAGATAAACATTAAAATTATTCTGTGATAAGCTGCACCTAACCTATATAACATTTAATTAACCAGACTTTCACAGGCATGCAAAAACCACCCTATTTCAGAATGAATCAAATCATTCCTTGCTAACATCAAATATCCCATGCATCAACAACCACACTTCATTTATGACATGATCTTCAGCCATTACAAAATGAAATAAACATAAAAGCATAGATATTTGGAAGTTAACCTCACCAAGACACGTGGCAGTAGGGATAGGCTGACAACAATAAATTAAATCCAAAACACAAAAAGTAAAATTCTTGAATTGACTCAAGAGAATACAAGAAATACGAATTATTGCCTGACTTAAAATCTGTGGGGGAATCTTGCTTTAAAACTGGAGACATGAATTAGGCTTGCAGAAATAATAAAAGACAAGTAAATTCAACTTTATAAAACTGAGGATGTGCACAGTAAGTTGACAAGCTTTCCCAAGAGTAGATCCAGGAGACCGGTGAAGGCTCACAGATATGATGCACTTGAAGTAGATTACATCAAACTCATCAAATCCATAATAGAATCATGATCCAGGAAATTACTTTCATGATTAGGTATTCCTTGAAATGATGCTAATGACAGAGGTGTCTTAACACAGAGAAGTGCAGTAAAGGAACAATTTGACCATATGTCATTGCAGACAACCCAATTAAAATGTCTATTTGATGTTCAGTAACAGATGAAAAGTAGAGTTGTGAAATTCTATTGAAAATGAATAAAAATAGCCTAAAAATATAGAACTTTTAGTTAGATTTCAGGTACACTGACACTCAACTAGTGTCAAACTTTGACTCTCCTATTGGCAGAAACCCAGGACTGAAGAAGTTTCACTAAGTTAAAAATGAAACTAAAAAATAAAGGAACTAGGTAAAAAAAAAACCACAAGAACATTATTTGAACCTATTAGTGCAGGAGTTGCAAAGCACAAATCCAGAAGTAGGCACATCTCAGTTTATGAGCATAATTGCTGTTTCCTTGAACACAGCCACCCCCTGCAGGCACTGATTTCTGCCTCTCCTTGCAATATTTATTCCTTCCCAGTTCAGGGCAACAACTCATCGTCCCATTTCTAATGTACATCACTCCCATATAAAAATTAACTGTTATAAAGCATATATGACACTCAGCTTCCAGCCTGGAGACTGTTAGAAATATTCAGTATGAGCTCCTGGGGACCCCCACATGCATCCCAAAACTGCCTGGAAGGCACACAGCTGCTGCCTATTGCAGCATCAATGGGCACCCACT
>JANRMJ010000107.1:29748590-29769860 GCA_025584955.1 Alethe diademata | reverse complement strand
AATCCACACTCCAAGCAGTAAACTATGTGTTATGGAAATTATTGATAAATATACAATCATATTCCTCAAGTAAGAATGGGGAAAACAAACTTTTGATACAAGGCACAAAGGATTGAGAGACTTTAGAAGCACCTATGAGGAAAAAACCCAGAAAAACTGATTCCTCTTCCCCAAATCTACGCTCATACTCTAAGTTCTCTTCCAGACATTTTCTAAAGCTTATTCTACTTTACCTCCTCAATTGTTTGATCAGACCTATTTGCTCCAAAAATAAGAAAAAAAAAAAGGTTATTGGCTTCTAGAACCGTCTCTCTACAGATGGATCAGTAAACTCCAATGGAAAAGCAGCTCAAATCTCATTGCCATTGCTGCATTTAACTTACATCCACTGAGAGTGACCAGAGACACGGGCCCTGCTAATCTCCTGAACTTCCCAGAATGTGTGCTAGAGAGAATTTTGGTGTATGGATAGATGCCTGTACATCAGAGACTACCAAAAACACATAAAAAATTTAGCTAATACATAGCCTACATAGGAGAAAACAATGCCTTTTACACAAATTTTGTTAAGAAGTCCTGAGGATTCTTTGCTGAAGTGGTTTCAGATGTTATCTGTGGATTTCTCTTTTCCTGCTTCTCAGTAATCAGCATTGATTGGCTGGGCTGTGTACAGTGTTGTGCATGCAAACTAGGTACAAAATTGTTCATACTGAAAAATTACCTGCCTTTGAGCTGCACTCTGTGGATGCAAATTTAGCCTGCTCATAAATGGAAAGCTTGAGAGGGGTACAGAATGCCCCTACAGCTACAGCTCAGAATATTAATCAGTTTGAAATATATTTAGACTGCATGAGCTGGGATTAATAACACCTCAGAGATAATAGATCTTTCTTCTTTAGATTATCGATCCAGGTTTTACTTTATTACTGTTTTATGGCAGCATGATGGTCCTTGTGAAACAAATGGGAGGTTCTGAAGTTTCCTAGTGAACAGCTTTGCTCACATGTCAAGGTCTTTCATCTCAAGCAGTATTTGTGGTCTCAGATGAAAGGTGAAATCCTGAGTGAGCAAAAGTAGCACAGGGTGGGATTTTCAAAGGTTGGATCAGAGCACTGTCTCAGACGTTCTTCCTTTTCTTCCCCCTACGCACCTCAGGGTCAGAGAGCTCATCACTGATGGAGAGGGTTGCTCTTCATCACCACCTCAGCCCTGCCAAATTCTCCACTGAACATCACCATGGCTTCAGCAGGGAAGGCTGAGAGGGAGCATTCCTCTGAAATCCAGGGGCTACAGTGTTCTCCTCGGAAGAGGAGAACACATTAAACATTCCTTTACATGCAGAGGGACATCTGCTTACCCACATTTCCTGATGTGTACAGCTTGTGCATGAGGCCATAGGGCTCCTGTCCTCTCTTCTTCCTTGACTGGAAAGTGAGGTCACATAGTAAGAGAAGGTTTCAGGCACTGGGTGGTACAAAACACAGTGCAGCACTGCAGCTGTGCTGGCTCCTATGGATAAATCTGGACTGCAGCATTCCTGTCTCCATGTTGAAATCCATCCCCTCCTCTATTTTATCTATGTGCTTCTCACACACCCTGCTCTGACACTGGCCTTATCCCACAGAAAGCCACTGCACCCCCTAAGCATGAATGCTGTTCAGAAGACACATTTTGAACTAAGACATTGTCTTAGCAGCCTTATGAAACTTTTCCCCAAATCCTTTTATAGGTCTCAGTCCAAGAATAAAAGACGTTCAAATTCTGTGTCCATCTAGGTCAGGCAGCACTTGAAACAGCTTGCCTTATGGTCCTATTTTACTGTGTTTAACTCAGCATGGCTGAACCTCCTGCAGGCACTGGGATATCCATAATCCATATTAGCACAAGTTTTGCCATACTTGCCACTCAATACTCTACAGGTATTTACATGGGTGCCTCCCATTGTTTTCAGCTGAGACAGAAGCTTAAATACCTCTGAAAATGGGATCCTCCAAGCCCTCTTTTTCTAGCCTCAGCCCATCATTTGTTCCCTATGCTAGGAACTATCATTTTTGGTTACAAAAGCTTTACAACCAGACCTTACTGATGACCTAAATACAGGACTTCCATTTCTGAGAAGTGATTTTGAAATACGAGATAAATATGCCACAGCTCTTATGCAGCACGGTTTCCAACTTATTTTACTGCTGACTATCAGCCTAAAATAAGATTTTATACAACCCAACCTAAAAATGGAAGTTTATCATAGAACTGCTGATGGACTCTCTGTAATATGATATATGCCAATGCTTTTTAAATTCCCTACCTAAAATTTAATTTTAAGAAAAGGAGGAAAGAATGAAACTTCATCACTAATACAGTCTTTTCACTGTGAAAAGATCTTAGGGTATTTCCATGCTTTACCCAAGGGTAATTCACCTTTCAGTTGCTAGCAAAAAAATTGCTATCTCCATAAAAAGAATTGCCTCAAGGTATTTGACAAAACTTGAACTATCCCATTAATGAGATTTTAATGAGCTACCCAGTAAAGATAAGGGAATTTCACAAGGATTTTTTTCTTCTGTTCCACAACTACAGTTTCATCACAGTAGACTAAACATATCTCCACAAAAACATCTGTCGTTCTTCCAAGTTTTACAGAGGGCTAAATTAGACCTAATACTTCTTGTTGCAATTCTGTAGTGCTAGTTACAAAAACACCTTTATGCTTTCCTCTCAGCAGCAGAAACCTTGTTATTCCAAACACTGAAAGTTGACCAACTGGTTGCAACTTCCAAGCCATGTTTTACTAGTCTTGGCAAAATAACCTCAATGCAGAATTTCTTTCTTCTAACATTGCATTCAGTTACAACACTTCAGCCTTTAGTCCCAGAAACAAAAAGGGATCAAGTCTTATCTCAGAAATTTCAGATAATACTCGTGATCTAGATTTTTCTGATGTTACCTTCAGGTCATTATTAGTATGTTGGGTATTTCCTTATGTATGAATTCCTCTGGATGTTTATTCTGCACCATGCAGATCCCCATTCCATTAGATCCTACTTTCCAGTTGTATGTCAGCTGCTGTCACCAGCATCCTTCTTCTCCCCTTATTCTCTGCACCTCCTGTACCCAGGAAGGAAGATGGGATTCTGTGGGACTGGACAGCTGTGGGCATGTCCCAACACAATAACACCAAGTTCTTACATGCAGCTATTACATCTCCCCTTAAAAATACAATGGGAACCTGAACAGTCACCTCATTTGCGGCAGGGAAAGAAATAATTTTTATAATATTTATTAAATCAACGGAAAAGGAGAAAGAAACTTTTCTTGAATCTAAGCTACTTTTGACAGTTACAGCTTTGACAGCTAGAGCTTTTACAATCCCAGATCCTCTCATCTCCAGCCATAACAAATTTTTTAAGCAAATAAATAAACATTACCACAGAAGTAGAAGAATGTCACAAACTAATTACAGTCATAATTTGTGAGGAAATTAAATTGTTGTGATCACTGACAGGGAAAACAATACACAATATGGTATTTGTTCAGAACAAATATAAAAGTAAAAGCCAAAACCAAGCAAGAGCAACATTTCTTTTTGAACTTCCAAATTATTTGTTTCAATTAGAAACTAACAGGCAGACACAAAACAGGCAGACACAACAGAAGCTGACCACCTCAAAGAGATCAGAAAGGATTTCTTCAGATCTCCTCAGAGAGAACATTTGAAATTGCAAATCAGATCATGGAACAAGTACAGAGCAGTAACAGAAACCTCCTCCAGTCTGAATTTAATCCAGCTCTGTGACTCTAGTGAAGGTAATTTAGGTATCGTGGTTTAATAACCTCCTTTACAATTAATTAAAAAAAAAGTTTAGCTACTAATTTTTATGAAGAATCTTAATATTTAATTTCCAGGTAAGATTAGAAATTGGGCACATGTAATTGCCTTCGTTTTACCAAAGTTACAGCACAAGAGCAGCAGTGCTGCCCCAGGTCAGGAGCCAAGCTGGAACAGCAGTGCTCAGCTCAGTGATATTCTGTGGTCCTCTGGTCCAGAAGGCAATCAGAAAACAGAGGCACCACTGCCCCCTGATCACCAGTTTGTCCAGTTTGCTATTTGTACCTCTGAAAGCACTCCTGACCAGCTAATCTGGAGGGCACACAGTGAGGAACCAGAATCAAGTAGCATGTTCAAAGTTCTGATCCTGAGCACCTAAGGAAACCAAAAACCTCTTTCACTGTATGTCCATTTTCCCCTTAAATTAATCTAGAGATGCACCCTCTTCACCCTTCTCCACCTCAATCAATGTATATGCACTACTCAAAAAGTCCCAATAAAATCCAAATGTGGGTATAATTTCCCATAAACTGTACAAAATCAGCTCCTTTTTGAGATGACACTTTGTTTCAGTGTTTGGTTTCTCCACTCCCACACACGTTTCAGATAGCCTAAAATGGCACAGGGACTCTTGAGCTTGATTTATTGCCTTGATTTATTGAACTGAGCAATGACAGAGCTCCCACTTGACAAGTTTTCATTTCTTCATGGCAAGTAATTAGCCTTCATATTGCCAAAGGGCCCTTCAGCTGCCCTGTCAATGCTGCTCCAACCTAATGAAAATACATCATCTAATCATAGTAAGACATTTACATTATTCACATGCTGCTTTCCAGTAGCCTCTCATTAGCTCCAGCCTGCTTAACTTTGCTGGTTTATTTGTTGCAGCAAAACAAAAAATATGATGCTCAAGGAGGAAGGGAATCACCCAGCTGCAACTCTGCCTCTCTGCTGGGTTAAAATGAAGTCTGCTGACACCCCCATGCCAAAGATTTTGAAGAGAGAATGTGAGGATATACACCCCATCATACATTCCTGGCTATAAATTTTCTTTTTAGCCTTCACAGAGCTGCATCCTGTCATTAGGCACAGTCACAAATAACAGGTAGTGTTATAATCCACACTTCATCACAGTCATAATCCCTCTCCTGCCTCTTCCTCCTGACAGCTGCTTTACAGCTCTCTGATCCTGATACCGACCTCATCTCCTACCAAGCTGCCAGTGCTCTAGCAGCAAACAAAATCTATAACCACATCCCTGCCTCCTCCCTAACTGCCTGGGGGGAGGATAAATGTCAGTTCAACAACCCTGCTAACTCTTTCAGGCTGGGACCAAGCCCTGCAGGCAGACAGTCCAGCTGGGGAGGAAGAGGAGCAGTGAGGGCATGTGCCCAAGCCACAGTGCTGTCAGGTTTATACTGAGGAACATGGTCTGCTGAGCAATCCCATAAAATCACACAAAGAGTGTTCCCCCTGGAGATTTGCAAAGTACCTCAGCACCTTAGCACACATCATGCACAGACCTACCCAAATAACTTTAATACAGCCAGTGCAGCTGACAAGAGCAATTCTGCCCAGCAGCAAGACCTTCAAACTGTACCAGACCACCTTGGACCCCTGGTTAGGAAGACAGATTGTTCAAGAAAAATCACCTGGTGAGAGTGAACAGACAAGCTGCCACAAAATATAAATTCAGCCAGGCTTTCTTATAAACAAATCATGGTAGATCTTTTCAGAACTCTTCTAGCATTTCAATCCACAGATTAAGATTTTAAGGTGCTTTCTCTATCTTGCAATTATTTTGTTCCTGTTTCTGGGACAGGCAACTCTTCCACATCCACATAGAACTGGTCTGTCTCTTGATTGGGAGTCTGGACTGTCAGAGAGAGAAATTAGAAAGCAAGGCATCATTATGAAGAAAATCTAATTTCTTCATCTAGAATGGATGATGAAGAAAGATGAATTTTACCTTGTAGACTTCAAAGCTATCAGTGAACTGCTTAATCTATAGCAAGCAGTTTCAGTCTGCCACCAGCAAGTATTAAAAAGAGGGATGAATCCTACTAAGAGACAAGCACCTGGCAAAGATATTTCTACAGAAAGCTGATTTCTTCAGAAGCTACCTAATGGCCAGTGGAGTTTACATTTAGAGAGTTTACATTCAAGAAGGAGCCAATTTCTGTCTGGACGGCCAAAGCCTTGCTTTGGTTATGCCAGATAACAATCTAACTCTAGGTGGATGCAAAAGGGTAAAATAGGGAATAAGCCCCCTCCAACTCTACTAATCTGTGGCTTGTGGCTTTCCTCAGACCTTGCCTACTCTAGGAGACATAAAAGAGGGAAAAGCAAATCCCACCATCCTCTGCTTAATCCTAACAGACAAGGATAGTGAGGAAAAGGTAAAGCACATTCTCAGTCTCTGCACTCCCACTGGACTGCACACCTGAGAAATACAATTGGAAATATTCATGAACTGGGCATATTGCTCCCAGCAAATGAGAGATAACAGATAAAAACAGTGTCCTCTAAATCCCACATGCTTCCCTACAGATCCTTTGGGGGATGATAAAGACACATCTAACTCCAAGTTCCAGTGTTCCGCTTCTGCCTTTTACTGTCCATAGAAGGAATGCCTCATCATCAGTCTGCTACTTACTCTTTTGTTTTATTTCAGCTTTCAGGACAAAAAATTCCCTGATGTAAAACAACTGTCCAGTAGAGTAAATGGATGTGGTCTTCTGTTTGCTTGTGTTTATTTTTGCTGGTATTGCCTTTGATACTAACACTGTATCTTTCTTTCAATCTTCAAAGCACTGGAACACTTTCTACTGCCTACTTAAGAAATATGAAATACTCATAAAGCATTACTTGGGAGTAACAGAAATTGAGCTGTCCTACAGCCACGTATTCTGACCAAAAAAAAAAAAAGTTTAATGAAATTCATGCTATACAATTTAAGTGTTGCTATTCCAACATTCTTCATCTTGAGCTTGCTTTTCAAGGCAATGCCTTAGGAGGGTCTTTAGTCATAGTTCCTTGCTCATTTCAGAAGTTTCCCCATGCCAGTGCTATTATGCATAAGCATCCTTGGAAGATGTGGCAGAAAGAAGATATTTGGCTTCTGCTATTAAGGCCAAAGGCTTCAGATAAATAAGGTTGTGGGGACCCAAGGGAACACGCTGTATTTCTTCTTTTTTTCATTTTTGCTTTTTTTCATTTTCAATCTGAATGTACAGTGACAAAAACCTACTGAAATTTCAAAGTAGGGGAAGAAAGAAGGGTGAGAACAGAAAAGTAATCACTTTTTCAAGTTTCCTTAAGCCCTAAGGGACATTCAGTGTGAAATCTTGAAAGTCAAAAAGTAGGTTCTGCTTTTCCATCTGAGTGATCAGAAAAAAGAAATATACTACATTTGCCTGATAATTAAATCCTAAATGTAAAAATGAAAAAAGCAAGAGCTGAGAGTTGGGAAAAAACTAAAGTACATTTGTAAGGACTTTAATGACAAAAGAAAATCCACCTTCTTTTCTTTCCTTTGACCTACTTATTATCAATTTCATTGAAATCTTGCTGTGGGTCATGTAAGCTCCAATGCCTCTCCTTTAAGCAGTAGGAAGCTTTCTTGTAGGCTGAAGGTTGTAAGGTAGATAAAAAGGCTTCCCAAGATGTGGGGGCTTTTCAATCTTATTGAAATTTTGTCTCCCTGGTCTGCATTTCTTTATAGGCTTTGTTATATTTCTGCCAGTTCTGGAATTCTCATTCCTCCTTTTTTTTTTGTTGGGTTGATCTTTTTTTTGTTGGTTTTTTTTTGTGTTTTTTTTCCTTTTTTTTTTTTTTCCAATGGCATTCTTATTTCCTTTCTCTTTTCTTTTATGAGAAATCCCCCTAATATTTCATTACTTCCGCTTTGGTCACATCTTCCTTCCTTGATTCCCTGTGTTGAGGGGATGCTGTCATTCCCTGTTGCATGTAACCCATCCAGGCAATGCTGGAATTTCTCTTCTCAAAGTACATTCCACAGCTCAAAACCAGAGCTGTTTGCAACAGCCCTGGTTTGCTCACAGAACTCCCAAATCCTGCTTAACTGCAAAGAGGTGTCCTCAGAGATGACAATTCACATGCAGACAGCTCATCTCTGAAAAGTTTCTTGTACTCCCCTTGAAGAAGCAGGGGGAAAAGCTGTGTTTCAGGGACTTCTTACCTGAATATTGCTCAGTGGCTCTGAAACTACAGTTTGCAAAGGTGGGGTGCAGCCAAGATGGGAAGCACAGATACAGATGCCAGCTGGAAGGCAGTGGCAGGGCAGAAGATGATCTATTGTTAGATCTTGACAAGCTGGCACCAAATCCTACAAGCTGCTGAGTTAATGAGTCAGGAGAACTGGACTGGAACAAAGACATCCCTCAGGATAAAACTGATGTCCTTCAGGGACTGAACCAGAGGCCTTGGAGAGAGGCTGGGCCAAGAGGAATTGCAGTTAATCAGTATCACCACTTCTTGCTGCAAAGCAGCCGCAAATCCCTTTCATTGTGAAATTTTCTCACCTCAGAGACCTTTATAATACACCTTTCTCAAGCATCTTCAAGCAAAACAGATTCCTCCATGGAGCCCTTAAATACAATTTTCAGCTCATCAGTGTGTTACAGTCCTTTGTGTAACTCATATGAGTCTAAGCAATACAGAGATTCGGCTTGCAGCAACAAAGCAAACACTAAATCTCCTTTTTAATTCATGTAAGGCTTATGCAGAGCCAATATGTTTTTATAGCATTGCCAAGTAACCAAATATTCTGCTTTTCCCTGCTTCTCTTGGTCTTGCTGAGTTCCTACTCTTTGTGTGAATTGTGAAGACTAAACTAGACACAACTGAGAGTAAAAAAAATCACCGTTTTAAACTTTTTAGCAGCGTTTTTCAATATTTTCCTTATTTTTTCCTGCTTAAAACCTCCAAAAGAAGAGTTTAAAAAAAAAAAAAAAGAAGGAGGGGTGGAGGGCAGTGATGTCACAGGCATGATCCAACACCTAGTGGCTTAGATATTCTTGAGATGCACACTTCTCTAGTCTATACACCCCAGTGAAGGCATCTTCCAAAATGCAGTAGAAAGGATTTCTGCTTTCTATTCCTGCATTCTCACACAGAGGAACAACCCAAGAACTCTGACAAACAGAACGAAACCAGAATGGAACATTATAAGGGCTTCAAGATATTACTTCTGATATCCTTTTCTCATCACATTGTCACATCTAGATTAGATGTCCAGCATGTAAGAGGTTGCAGAAGCTACATACAACAAACATTTCTTATCAGATGGTGAGAGATAGCAGTAAAACTGCCAAATGTCATATAACCAAAACACCAACCAGAAGAGTTAATAGAAAACTCACTTCAGTAGACATAATTCCCTTATCTTCTTCACAGACCTGTCACAGAAAGTATATTAGCAGAGTAAAAACGTGACTCTTGCTGAATGACATTACTTGTGGCACTAATATAATTATGAGATCAAGAAATTCAGGGTATAACCTACCTTCTTTGTTTTTCAATACATTTGTTCAATCACAGAAATTCCATTAGAAAACAAGAAAACCAGTGTGAGGATGCTTCTCAGCAGTGCTTGGGTCACAAAGTAGGAAAATTATGATAACATGACAGGCCTTTTTTAAAAAACAAGATATTAGAGATACCATCACAGAGTTTTTATAAAGTGTACAAGACATAGTGCAGCCAATTAATGCATCTAATCTGCATGGATGAAGTCCATTTAATGTATATGCTTAGATCCCCTATTTGAAATGGCTGATATTAAATCCTAACAAGAGTTAACCCAGAAGTTTCTGTGCCTGAGTCTCCATGCAGGGTGGAAATTAATCACAGTTAAAACAAAGCTGAGTGAAAGTGGAAATTACTGGCTCATACACCAGATAGGATGACAGAAAGGGGGCTTAAGTACCACTCTTAAAAGTCTAAAAGTTCTGCTATAGAAGGGAAAGACATAACCCCATGTCCCTCTAAACCCTGAGGTCAGTATTCCTCCCAGAAGCACAAAAGCAGATAAATGCTCCCTGCACTCTGACCACTCTGATCTGTTATATGCAAACCCTAGCTGAGCTGTATTTGCAGCTACTGAAAATCCTCATATCCAGCTTAGAATTTTGGCATTACAGATGCCAGCCCAACATTTAGGAAGAGGAAAAAGGTACACTAATAATACAGCACTGGATAAGAATATTTCAAACGTTTTTTTCATTTCAAAAAGATCAGCTAAATTTGTTCACACCTTCTAATAAGAGTCCCCTTTGTATTCAAAGAATACAAATTGAACTAGAGAAGATACACAGTTTTTATACAATTTATTAAAATAAATCATAATTAGTATAATATCATCTGTTGATTCTTGTTATCTGTTACAACAAAATGAAAGAACAAATAAAAAAGGTATTTTAATTAGATGTTTCTTCATGATAATATTCTTATCAGTACTCATTTCTTAACAAATGCAAGGCAACAGTGTAATTTTAGGAAACAAGCATGGGAAATAATTACATCCTTAAATAAAATTTAAAAAACTCCTTATCCTTTTCTTATTGCTGGAAGGTGAGAAAATATAAAAAATGCACGAAGGTACAGTTGCTCCAGTGCAGCCCCAAAGACTCTTGCTTCTTGCAGGTCATTTTAACAACACAATTATGTGTCAAATCTAAAATGTCAATGCTTTAAAGTGCCAAGAGGGAAAAGAGAAGTAATACTGGAAGTAAAAAGTCAGGGTTCATAGGAACATGTCAATTTATTATTTACTAAGCAAATTGGATAAGGACTTATAAGGACTTCAGCTGTGAAGTTTGGTGAGTCACTTTAAGACACATCTGAAGAAAGACTTCAGTTCCACAGTCCTGCCTAATTTCCATCTGAGCAATGCAAATTCAAGTTACAGTCCTCAGAATCACCACGCAGGTGACACTCCACAGATTCTTCACCTTCCTTTCCCTGTCCTGTGTGCTCTCTTCTCCACCTGCTGAGCTCTGCAAGAAAGTGTCTGGCTACCCCCACACCTTCAAGGGGGACAGTAGATGCCTGGTTTAGCTCAGGTCACAATGTCCTGGATGAAGTGATGAGCAGTAATTTTAAAGCCAGTACAACTCAAAAAGTTTGCGCAAAAAGCAAAGCTAAGTTAAACCGTTGGGCCAGCACTGTTGAGACTCAGGCTTTAGGAACAAAATTCCAGGTTGATGCAAACACAGCTCCATCATTAGAGAAGGAAGAGCTGGAAACTGAAGGACTACAGGAATGTGACCACTAGAAATTGATGGGCCCTGACAGCATCCACTGAGGATGTTAAGAGAGTGATTGGTGTCGTTGTGAGGCCATTCTCCAACAGCCATTCTCCATTATCTTATTTCCCCAAACTTTGAGAAGCAATGAATGTATAAAGAAAGAAACTTATTGTTTTATTGCCACACTCCATGCAGAGACAAACACTGCCTTATTGACCTCAGAAGCCACAGGACAGCTTAAGACATTGAAGAAAACAGTTTTAGAAAGGCAGAAGCAATGGGTCCAGAGGGAAAAGGGGTTGAAATACAATCCTCAGGTTTTGCTCAGATACTCCTTGAAGATTATTGATGATCTTCAAGGGATTGAACACAAAAATCCCCACTAACATAATAGGAGCAGGTAATTGAGAGCACAAAAAATGGAAATAGTGTAGGGAAAGAAGAAAATATTCAGAAGAAAGAAAACAGACATATTAATCCATGCCCAGCCTGTAACAAACAGAAGAAACCCCATCAAAAAAGTTTAACTTCAGTGAGGAAAACAACTCAAAACCAACCAACTTTAAATAAAAGTTTAAAAAGGAAGAAGCAGAAAAGAAATGGCAATTTCACCTTCAGATAAAAGCTACTAAGAGAAAGTACAGAATGTAAAAGAGTATTTTCTTTAAAAAATTATTTTACGTATTTCAATTCTCGTGTTCCCCTTGGGGTTTGTATATTTCAGTCACACATTTATCCAATTAAAATGAAAACTCTGCATTATCCTTTAGGCGAGGACAGCTGCCAACTGCTAAGTTTTATAAAGTCTTTAATCTTGTCCATAAATATTTAACAAGAATTGGTTGGTACACAAGCCAAAGCAAAGTAAGAAATCAAAGGCATGAGCTCTGCAATAACCTCTGTATTGTCTGAATGGAGAGATGAACTACTTGAACAAAATTATTACTTTTCCCTTTTTATGCTAAAATTATTTTTAAAATGCATTCAGGCAATTTTTCTGATCATTTTCCCATTTTCTCCTCCTTGTGTAATGCAAAAAAGAGAAATGAAGAACTAAACATTTCAAAACTGAGATAAATCTCTCTTTTCCAAAGAGAGTTTACAGCACAGCAAAGTGCCAATCTCTGCCATTTTATCCCATATGCTTAAGGGGTTAATTAGCTGTTTCTCAAGCACAGCTTTCAATAAAGGGTAACATCTTCTCATGATGCAGGTGCAATGAGTCTGCAGGTGTAGCAGACAAGGTAAGGAACAAGGATGAAACAGCACCTTCCAATCCTCTCTACCAGTGATGGACAATCCATGCCCAAGACAGACAGCAACAGCTGCTGACTCACACTTGCAGATCTCTTTTTTTTCCAAATATTTGCAAACAGAGTAACATATTTTTGTGTCTAAGTGGATTTAGCCTGATTTCACCTTCACCTCAAGGAATTATTGTAGCTGAATTTTTCCTTGGATTAAATATATACTGCTAAGTATAATCAAACTGAGTAAAAGTCCTTTATCACAGCCTTAAAAAAACAACCATTACAGTGAGGGACCAATTCCTTGCCCATTCAATTGTTTGGCCTGTAGAAACTCAGAATTGAGATACAGGACAGTAAGCAGTCTCAGTCTAATACAAAATATACAACAGCAAGCACTGTTAGTTTGAGAATAGCTCTTCAAATATCACACTATTTCAGTGGGAAGAATATTGAAAACTGTA
This sequence comes from Alethe diademata, assembly GCA_025584955.1. NCBI lineage: Eukaryota > Metazoa > Chordata > Aves > Passeriformes > Muscicapidae > Alethe > Alethe diademata. The sequence goes on along the minus strand of JANRMJ010000107.1, from coordinate 29,757,052 downwards.
AGCACAAGCTCTCCAAGCACAGGCCACTGAAGAAGACAATCACCCAGATGACCTTATAACTCTCTGTGCCAAAAGCAGGTGTCTGTCAGTTGTATCCAGCTCAGGTGAGTCAGAGAGATGCTCTTAAACTGATTGTTTTTTACTAAGGCAGCTGTAGTAGATATAAAAAAAAAATATTAATTTTAATTTCCATAAACCTTGTATCACTTATAACAAAATAAAAAAAAAACCACTGTGTCAGAAAGTCAGCCTTGATGTAAACAGTTAGATATTGGAACTGCACTCAGAAAACCACAGCTGCATATGCTATAAATTGGTTATAAGGCACTCCCTGGCACAATGGAGCAGAGCATGCCCTAGAGCTTAATCCTCTTGCTTTCAGAATCAATAGAAATATTCTTCTCAATTTAGCAAGATGGGATGAAAACACTAGAATCAGCTTCACAGAACTGGCAGAGTGAATTGTAAGGAATGCTGGAGATGAAATTAAATGAAAAGGGTCATTTCCAGGAGCTTTGTGAGTGACAGGTGCTTTTCAGAACTTTGCATTTTCAATTTTAATCTGAAACCTGAAAATAAAGAAGCATGGTTTGCCAAAACAAGATCTTTGACCATGTTGTTTGGGTGGGAGGCTGGAAGGAAGACAGGCAAAAGAAAAGAGTTCTTGTGAGATTTCTGGGGAAAAAAGCCTTGATATATTCAAAATCACCAGCCATTAATGAAGAAATATGACTCATTCTCCCATCTCTGTCACTGATGAGTCAAGAAAGCTTGAAAAATTACGGTTGGAAGTACAGGTGACTGCAAGTCTCTCTGAAGTTAATGAAAGCTGCAGAGACTAAGCACAGTGGGAAAAGTCAGGTTATTAATATCCTTGCACCAAAATTTCACATATTTAGAAGTAATTCTGACTTGCCTTCTTCAAGTAATTAAAATAAGGCCTTCAAAACACATCCATGAAAAAAACGCTTTAATTCTTCTGAAGACAGACTCAAAGTACAAAGCCTACGGCTTATCCCACCCAATCTGTGATTAAAATGCTTTTGAAACTTTGAGTCCTTCACAGGACTGTGAATAATTGAACAAAGGAATTCACTGCTATGGTCAAGGTGAGCAGAACTTGATAAATATTTTCATGGAAGAACTTATCCTCATAAGAAAATTTCATAGTAGAGATTCATTTCTGACATGTATTAATTATAGATGAGTGAGCTCAATGCAAAGATAAGCTAGGCTGGGTAGGTACCAGGAAAGACTCAGAAAATTTGCACTTATCCTAGGGAGCAAACCCACTTTGGTCAGTGCAGATCCCCTCAGGCTCACAAGCCCTTAGGGCAGAGCTAATTATAAAGTTCAGACAGAGCAGCAAGAAGTGATGAGCTTGACAATTCCTCTGATGGAGAAAACAATCCAGGGGATGCCCATGGAAGGCTGAACATAATCAACATGAGGTGAAACATATCAAAACTGAGGAAGGCCATATGAAATCATTGATATCTGGGTGAATAGAGCTGGGGTAAGGGTAAGCAGGAGGCAGTCCCATACTTTGCAGTGAGGGGCAGGAAGTTACTTCTTTTTTCTATTCAATGAAAATTTTTCTTCAGCAAAAGCACAGTTAGTGTGCCGAAGGGCAGCATGACTAACTGAGCCTGAATTAGCTGTGCAGAGCAATAAATACTGGGTGCAGCCATGGCTCTGACAGCAAAGCTGTGAGTGGATGAAAAGGTGCAGTTCAGCTGTAGAGGCTGCCAGTGACACAGTGGCTGCGAGTGAAACGTGTCCCACAGGGAGGAGAGGGAGCATTTCCCCTCCAAGGTGCTGAACTGCCCAGCAGAGCAGGATTTGTCTGCCAGAAGAGAGGCACAGACTCCCCTCTGCCATTTTGGATCTCCCCTATAGATAGTAAAGATATGACTTTGTACAAGACATAAGCAATTTGAAGTGCAGGACACACTGGAATTCTATTTTTACCTGATGCTACATCGGAAAAGATTGCAATTAAGCAAATAGGAACTTCCAAAGCAGCACCAACTGCCTTTAACTGACACTATTACTTTAACTGATTTCTTCAGCAAGTAGCCAGCAATTGCCTTTATTTTCTAGCTTCCTTCCCCACTACGGTAATCGAATCCTTGTTAACAATTTTCAGGAGGAAATCTGAACAAACTAATCTCTGCTAAAGCGCTTCTGCTCACAGCTGTGCAAACTGCAGTGCTTCTGAGAGAGAGAGAGACATATTAAACCTTGAAATTCTTCCATTTACGAGCCCCATGCCAATGAGGAAATGGAACATTTTAATTGACTTTTGAAAGAGTGTTTGCAAACTGCTGATCTAGAAGGAAAGCCCTGCAAATCATTTGCCATAGATTTCTTACACGACTACTGAGAAATCTGCCAGAAAGCAAAACATCCACAGCAACTGAGTAGTACATAAAGATCAAGGTAAACCTTGTTTTTCATAAGCTTCAGCCAGAGCTAAATGTAGCTTTGATTCAGCAGCAACTGAAGCATTTTGCACCAGTGTCATGCACACCATTTAAGTTTTCCTTGAAAAGGGAAAACCCAGGAAAACTCAGGGAAATAGGAAAATATAAACAGATACAGATGATCTGGTTTATAGTGTTTGCCTCTCAGGTAGAAATTCAGGTTACTTAAGCAACTATCTGCTTGTTCTCTAATTTGGAGGAACTCTACACAAATTATCATCAAACTTAGGAATAGAGTGGATACTCTCATCTCACTCTGATAAGAATTGATTCAGCATAATTCAAGTTCCTCGAACAGACCACTGCCACACACCACCATGAGGCAGCACACATAGATCTGCTCTAATGTGAACTTTCTGTAATAAATTGTTTGGATTTCATTCTAAAAGTACATTTCTGATAATGAAATGTGCTACTAAGCTCAGAGATGCTTACAGCTGCAGAGGAACATGCACCAGAGTTTCCAGTAAGGAAAAGTGTGGAATGATACAAGCCACACTCTTGCACTTCCAAACCAGGGAATTATATTTTGGGTTATCTTGACAGGCTGGATTGCAATACTTCATATTTTGGCCAGAATATGCTTGTGACTTATAGTGATGGCTTCCTTCTACTCAGCCCCAACAAGACACATCTGGAGTCCTGTGTCCAGCTCTGGATTCTCCAGACACAGGCATGTGATGCTCTGAATCTGTGATATGGTGAGCCTGCAAATCATCACAAAGACTACTAAGGGCTTTTAGATACAAGTAGAAACGTAGAGAGCTGTTCAGTCTGGAGAAAGGAATGCTCAGGGTGGTCTCAGCAATGCAAAATAATTTCTGATGGGAGAGTAAAAAAAACAGACTCAGTCTCTTCTCAGCAGTGCCTGTGATCAGACAAGAGGCAATGGCCACAAACTGAAATACAAATGTATGTATTTGTAAATAAATGTACAAATAAGAGAAAGCTTTTTCACTCAGAGGGCTCTCATACTCTGGAACAGGTTTCCCAGAGAGGCTGTAAAGTGTCCATCCTTGGAGCTATTCCAAACCTGACTGGACAGGATGCTCAGCAATCTGCTTTAGCTGCCTCTGCTTTCAGAAAGGCAGCTAGATTGGATTATTTGCCTTCCACCATCAACCATTCTAGGATTATGGAATTTTGGTTAATTATCTGCATATCTTTCAGTGAGGTAGTTCAAAATTGTGAGATGTCTATTATTTAATTTAAGAAATGTGTGTATGCCACTAGGCAGGACATATTTGATGCTGTGTTTGACCGCTGAAGTCAGGGAAATGGATTTGAAGTATACTTCATATTGCAGTGCATTAGTGTGACTGCTCCTACTGTCTAGGGACTGTTTTTAGACAGAAGTACCTGAAAAAATGGATGCCATTGCTATTTCCAAAGGAATGTGACTATGAAAGAGTTCAGCTTCTTTGGTAATGCACAAAGAAATTGTAACTCATATTTTATATTTTTTAAAGCTTCCATAATTCAAAGACAGCACTTACATGATATTGATTACACTTACAGGTCCTAAGTTCTGGGACTTGCTTCTCAGAGCCAAGGATCACCTTTTTTTCCCTCTTATACATCCATATTTTTCATTGAAGAGTTGCTTCACCCACAGGCAAACACTTGTACTCAGCTGCTGCTTAACAGCAACCACTGCCTCTCTGTTTTTCCTCTTAGCTTTACTGTGATCTCAACAGCAATTCTGTACTGATTGATCTTACTTAAATATAGTGTATACATGTCTCAAATAGCACAAATATTGAATTACAAAATGCCACCTTCCATTCTGGTATTTCTCTGCCTTGGTTTTCTTTCTGAATCTGTTAGTCTCATCTATAAACTTTTTTGGATCAAGAAGAATTTCAACTAAAGCATGCAGGTGGACAGAAATAGTAGGAAATATGAACAATAAATCTCTCTCACTGCATGCTGAATGAAGGCCTTGGCTTCTCTCTGCATGTGCATCTTCAGCAAACAGATTGAGATGACTGAACACAGGAAGATTTTGCCATGGTGAGGAGGGAATATAATCAGGTAGGACTTGAATAGATATATTTAAAAAACAAACTAAAATGAAACAAAGTCCCATTTTCTCTAGAAAATTCAATATAATGACTAGCCTTCTCCATCGATCTCCTCCCTGTCAGAAGTATTAAATGCTGATATGGTGCCAACTTAGCTGGTCAATAGTGAGTGGCTAGGCTTGGGCTTGGTGGGGTCTCATCAGCATTCAGTAGAACTATAGCATTCTGCAGCAGGGACAAGACAGGAACGGAGAGGGAGAGGAGATAGAAGGAAAAATACTATTCCTTAAATTACACAGTAGGTTTTCATGTTAATGGACATCCCCTTGCAGACTTCATGCTAAGTAAAGAAATTGGCTTAGAAAATACCAGAGACTCAGCATGATTAGTTTTGGTGATTATGCTTTGGCAGGAATTTTGGCAGCCTTATTCCACACAGACATGTAAACATATCCTTCACTCTGTAAACAAGCCTCCATTACAGCCAGAATGACTTCTACTATTGTTCTCTTCTCTCTCTGCTCCTCAGACAACACCAGCCTTTCTTGAGCAAAGAACACAATTCAAGGTCTTAACAGCACCCCAGAGCCAGATTTTGGTTTTTGGTGCTATCAGATTTTATATATTTGTATTACGCATTTTTTAAGGATTATATGTATTTATTTTCACCCTTGAAGCTTTTTCAACTGGGCCCAAAATTTGGTAGTTTATGCCTTTAATGAAATACTAACCTTTTCAAGCAAAAATCCACCTTGTTTAGCACGGACCCTGGACTGTAGCCATGATCAATCCCATATAGAACTCTCAATCTATTTCCTTCTGCTCGTCTGGCATTCCTGTTATCTGGAGCCTTCCCAGTCCCACCCTAACCAGCTGTGCTGCCTGCTGGGGTAGAATGCACTCACAATCCTAGTTTCACCTCCACAAACTCACACAAAATTTGGTTGGTGGGATTAGCAGTACAACTTCTTAAGGATTTGCCGGAAGTGCATTCACTGCAGAACAAAGCAGAGAGATGGAAGTGTGATGAAGATATGAGTTTAGATAGAGTTCCAATTTGTAGTTTTACATGGTGTTAGTGTGAAAAAAAAAACACTTCCATGTAAGCCTCCTCTCTCACTAATATTGCTGGATATGGCAAGAGATTTCACTTTCAGATTTTGCCACTTAGAAATTTATAGACACATCTACAGCTGGTTCTGATTGATTACTTCTACCTGTTTCCAACACCCTACCTGAAATTTTATAAAATATAATGTCAGGAGTTTACAGACATTATTAAAAGTTTATTAAAAGGGACCATAAGATTTCTGATCCCCATTTGTATTGAAAATCAATAACTAGGCATAAGACAAGAGATTTGTTATTAAAATGGAAAGTCAGGAGCCCACAAATCTAGGTTATATTTCTGGGTTGAGTCTAGGTGCCTGTGGGTCCAAGTATATAATTTCATTTTTTTTGTTTCTATCTGCCTTTATAAAATTAAGAATTTAATTTGCAGAAGGCTTGCAAAGGTAATGTATCATTTATGAAGGTCCTGAAGTCTTTGGGTGGAAGAGCAGTCTGGTGTCACCAGACTAAAAATAGGTGGCTGATAAATTGAATAAAAAACAAGTGAAATGGGAAATATTAGGAATAAAGTTAGGCACAAGGCAATTAGTCAAGGCCAGTTTAGTTGCCCTGATTCCTTTCCCTTTTTGAACACTGAATAAGGCAGGTACAGTAGAGAGACAAAATAGGATGTTATAATTGAAGACAGTGGACATATAGTTAATGTTGCACGGACAACCATAAATCTGGCAATTTTCAGCCTCAAAATACTTGATTTTGCAGCCTAAGCAATTGTCTTAATGAACTTCATTGCTCTAAATAAAAGTAGACTGATAACATAGACAAGCTTCATTTTGAAATGGGAATAAATTTAAATAACATAATTTCTATTTAGTTTTCACTTGTCCCAAGCTTACATCCCCAAAGCCATTTGTTAGCCATTCTGTGGACAGTGCTACTAATCCCACAGCCCCATGGGGATCTGCCTGTGTTTGCCTGAAGCTGCTCCTGAATGGAGAAGGTATCACTGAGCCCTGAAAGGCTCCCAACCCATGGGTCACACAAGCATTTGCCAAAGAGATAAAATGGATGTAACACCTCTCACCTCCCCCACATTCTGCCTTTGTGTCTTCCATGACTTTGCCTCTCCCTGAGAAACACCAATCCTGGCATCCACATCCTATGCTGCACCCCGGCCATTAGCACCTGGAAAAGTCCCAGAGACTGCATGTAATTCCTCTTTGAACTGAGCCACGCCTTTCTGCAAAAGAACAGTCCTGCAATGTAGAAAGGCAGAGAGATCTAAAGCTTACACTGGGTTGCTCTTTCTCGCACCACACTCTCATCAAGGGGGAGGCTGTGAGGTCGCAGGAGGTGCTGGTTTCCCTGGTGTAACACCCTGGCTGTCAGTGTATTTGCACAGCTGTGACTTAGCAAATGGGTCTGATGCTAAAGGGAGACTAGGAAAGAAGTGGTTTTCTTTGTGGTATTGGCTGAGCAAACCTCACAGGCACTGTGCTAACAGTGAAGAATCATTCTGAGGTGTCTCTTGTCATGCTAGCCAGTGAGTATTTCTCTGAGTGCAGACTTGTTGAGAAGGAAGAGGCAATCATTACATAGATACTTTTTGATCTACAGTGCATTTTAAGGTAGAATGATGTATTTGAAAGTGAGAACACAAGAAATGCTGCTTTGTCTGGAATGAAACCAGCAATGGCAAAAAGACAAGACTATCATGAAATACTTTATTTTGCAGCATGAACAACCAGCTTCAGCACGTCCTTCACAAAACCTTGATGGCTGACCCAGACCCTATAGAAATGAACAGCAGATTTCTGTGATTGTAACAGATTTCCATATAGAATTTTGCTAGTTTTCACCCTGCTGTGACTGCAGGATATATTTATACATTTCTTGCAACAGACATAGTATTTTGTACCTACTATCAATCAGCCACTGTCATTACCCAGCCCGTGGGACGCTGACTGCCTTCCATTATATATGCAAAATATGTAGAACTAACTAGGCTGTGATCTGGCTGCTTTCACCTACTTGTTTATCCTTGTGGAAGTCCTGTATGATTGACAGCAGACAAGAAACAGCGTAGGATCCTTCCTAAATGTGCTTTTTCCAGGTCTCCCCATTATAATGGTGCATCTGGACTACATATGGTCCACAAAAAAACTGTATGTATGAATGTCCCTATAGGTCTCCAGAATGGGCCATATCCAGCCTTGTCTCTCAGATTCACTCTTACATGCTAAAATAAGCATTTCAGGTTATTTGGGAGAGTTGCAGCAATCAGACAGGTGTCCCTCCTGAAGCAGCAGGAGTGAGTGACACGAAGCCTTTTTAACCTCTGCTGGCATTATGTATATTCACTCTGGAATAAAAAGTAGAAACGGAATAAATGGCTTGAAAAGTACAGCTGCAGTGAGCAGAAGAGATGGACCTTCATTTCCCACAGTTGTGTCCCCAGTCCAGCCCAATCTCATCTCCCCAGACAAACAGAGCACTGGAGTTTCTCTCTGTAACACACAATTTTGCAGTGCACTAAAAGCAGACACAGAAAACATACACAACATGTGGAAAGATACCACCAGCTGCTAGTTCAGTTCATAGCTGCATTAGTAGTTTGCAGTAGTTTGCCTCCAAAAACCTGGCATATTTTGATGTTGCTTCTAGAAATATAGAGGTAGAACAGAATCACAATGAGAAAAAAAAAAAAGGTAATTTCAGCCATTTAAAAAAAATCAAAAATTCGGGATTTCAAAAAGTAGATTCAACACTAAAATGAACTGAAAATTTTTGCAATTTTTTACATGATTTTTGCAAAAATGTACTAGCTTGTTTTGTTTTGTTTTGTTTTGTTTTGTTTTGTTTTGTTTTGTTTTGTTTTTTT
>JANRMJ010000107.1:29737269-29748490 GCA_025584955.1 Alethe diademata | reverse complement strand
GAACCACTGTGCCTGAGAAGCACAGGGCTGGTTCTGCCAGGTGCAGCTGGGCTGTGCACCTGCTGTAGCTGAAGTGTTCAAGGTGGGATGGGCTGGAGTACACCCAGTGCTGAGACAATTTGCACATGAGGATTCACATTACCAAATACCCCAAAGCTGACAGGTTACTGCTAAAACAGCAAACTTGCCTCTGAGGTTGGGGAGTCAGCTGGACAGCCTAAGAAAAAATATATATGTATAACCTTTTGAATTTTCCATGTTCTTTTTATGCCTCAGACTTTAATCTGATGTTTTATATTTATTCCAGGGAAGTCTGTACCAAAATCATTTAAATTACATCAATGTGCAACTAGTGTGAGAACAGAAGTGGGGTTCTTAGAAAGAAAGCATTGTTTTAGCAGTAAATCAATTCAAAATTAACAATAATACATAGTAACACACAATTCATCTTTTATTGCAGCTGGTTACTTGTGAATGTGCAGGAGTTTAGTGCATGCTTTTAGCAGCTGCTTGGACTGCAATATCTAGATGAAGAAGGTTATATCAGTACAAACACTATCTGAACTTTTATATTTTAGGAAATATCTGAAATATTTTCCTAAATATTTCTGTAAACAACCGTGATGGGTTCATGTAGTGTCCAGGCAGCAATGAGGGCTGGCTGCTGAAGCCTTCCATTATATTGCAGAATGGTTTGTGTGCTCTTCAAACAGCTTCAGCTGAGGGAAACCCCAGACCTTGGTACCCTGCTTGCATTACAAAAGGGTAAATTGGGAGTTGCTGTGCCAGTGCCAAGTTACACCAGCCTGGACCTGGCGAGGGGGACAGAATAGAGCCCTCTCTGTTCACTCCTGCCTCATGAATGGGAGCAAGGATCTGGCTCTGCTTTCAAACACAGAAAGAAAAATGCACTGTTCACTCTGAATCTGCAAAACCATATGAAGTGAAAACTGCCAGTTTCTGTTTGCTCTGTCAGAGGAGATAAAACTCCAACGAACGTAAATCCAGGAATTCGAGTAAAAATATGACTGCTCATTGGTGCAGAGCACATGCAAAGCCAGAGCATCACGTTAATTAGCATTAATCACAGACAGATCTTTCTGTCTGATATAAACATGAATAACAAACAGCAGTACCAGAAGATCTCAGAAAGTTAAATCTTTTCACAGTGGTTTTTAACAATACTTTGAAGCACATAGCAACAGATGCTACAGGATTGGACATCTCCAGACCAGGAGAGGGTATCCAGAAGTTGCCCTTCAACACAGATGCAATTTTCATGGATTAAATAGACTTAGTAGCATCTGCTCCTCCCAACATTGCCAGCTTCAGATCAAATTTTTTCATGATACACAAAGTTGATGTCATGAGTGCTTTAAAACTGGACACATCTCCTTGCAGTGTGTGGTGTGCATAAATGCTGGTAGCACTGATTTCTGTTTTTTGCAGTATGAAATGTGATTAACATTTTAAGCTACTATCCAAATCAAGTTGTTATTTTTATAACCCATCAAATGAAAATTATGAGGCTCTTAAAAACCCCTCAACAACAGACTCGTAAAGGGGATAATGACAGAGACATTAGCTGTTTATAAAAGCTAATATCTCATGCAAATTTGACATTACATGTCTTGCTGCATGTTATTAGATGCTCATTTGCTGTGCAAATACATTTTGTAAATGTCTGATCTTCAGTCAGCATGAGGAAACATGAACTTCAATGTTATGCTTTAGCATTTTTCCATGAAAATACAAAAGAGCTAGACTATTGTTTTTGATCACTGCTTAGAATAAAGTGAAAAATACTAATTCTTAATTCAAATGTACTTCTTTAAGGTGACAATTTTTTTTAATGTCTTCTAAATGATACAAAATGCTTTAAATTGTAAGAACGTATGACAAGGTTGGTTCATAATTTCTAAAGTTGTTATAGTTATCATATTAATAGCAGTTTAATAATAAAATTATTAAAGTACCTGTAGATTGGCATAAGGAAGAGCTAACATTGACATCTTTCATTTAATATGAGATTCAACAAGACAGTTCATTTAAGGGTAGCCTTTGATAGTATTTTTCAGCTGTAGTAAATGTATGGTGTCCCATTCTTTTTACATGAAAATTTACGTGGCCAGATGGTGTAGTCTGGAAGAGAATCAGACATGAAGTTTCTTAAGACTGGGTAGACCTTGGTTAAATTTAATTCCTCTTTCAAATACAGCTGCTAGTTTACAGGGAAGGCAGGATTCTGGGTCATCAGAAACAGTTTTCTGTTCTGGTGTGCAAACATATCATGCAATCCTTTAATAAACTAAATATATCACATCTACAAAATATTTCTCCAGCTACTCCTCATGGAGGCTCTTCTAGGACCTCTCTCTTCTGACCAAAATGATCACCTCCACTGCCTAAATGTATTTAAGGCAGTTTCTACTCATTTGTTCCTTTGCCAGTATTTTAGCTATAAAAATGTCTTTTCCCTTCCTGGACTGTCTCTGAAGTATTTTCTAAGAGCAGTTGTACTTCTCTCCAGCTCTTGTTTTGTTTGGCTAAACAGACCAGGTTGTTTTAGCTTGTCTTTTCGGAGTGAAGACTTTCCCCTGTTTATGATGCTTCTCTGTTCTTGTCAGGTTTTAATTCTTTATATTTTAACACAGATAAACCAAATTGTTCAGAGCCTTCAGGGCGTGAACTAACACCTTGTAGAATTCTGTTTTGTACTTGCTGTGTCTTCTTGGTGATATCTCTCTGCCCACACAAGAAATTGTTTTTTTTGCCTTTTCCTTTCCTTTGGAGCTGGCACTTGACCTCTCCAGTTCCGTGCAGTTTCAAACTTTAGGATGCTGCCCTTCAGCAGCTCCACTGAGCCAGCAGAAGTCAGTTTTAACATGGGCATTTTTTGAAGTTTATCCCAGACCACGGGGGAACTCCAGATCAGAGCACTCTCAGTTACCCCACAAATGGAAGAGCATTGGAAACACTGAGGCACTTTTGGGGTAAATTAGTGGGATGGTGGAGCAGGGCACTGAGCTTGGCTTCAGTGAGGGAAGGGAGCACTGGAAATGGGCACGTGAGTTTGAGCTGCAGCCTGTCCTTGTCCCCACCTTTATCCTGGTTCCAGGAGCAGGGTTTTGTACATCCAGTGATCCTGCTGCTGCAGCTGCCCCTCAGCCAGGCAGTGCTGTGAACATCCCAGAGAAGAGTGAGTGTGTTGGCTGACCCAGAGCATGGGCTGTGCCCGCCACCAGGGCTGTCCCACCCAGCACACACAGCTCCCTTCCCTCAAGGAACAGCTCTGTGCTGAGCTTTTCTCACAAGGACATCCCCTCCACCACTGCCTGCACGATTCCTGCTGTGTACAGATGTCAGTAAAGTGGCTGTAAATTCACCTGGCTGCTGCACACAGAGCCAGCAGACTGCAGTGCACTTAGCATCATCACCAAAGCTGCTGTTTTCCTGCTTCCCAGTGGGTCACTGTTCATTCCAGTCCTGTCAAAGCCTCCCAAGTGCCAAATCCAGAAATTTAACATTCAATTAGCACTGTGTTTTGTTCAGGAAGAATTCTTCAGTTGCAATATATAGCAGCCCTTCTTTGCCAACAGTTTGCTGTAATATGTACCATAAAGCACAGCTGAAATAGAGATATAATTATATGCTTTAATAAAAAAAAACTTAGTTTGTAGTTTGCCTTAAATTTCAGCATTTCATGATTTAAAACAAGCTATTTCTTGAAGCATGTTATTTTTTTCCTCACAGTACTTAAACATTAAAATATTTCTTTGTTTTGTTTTTTTTAATTGATAAAAGAATTACTATTATGATCTGCTAATGAGTTTATACAATTGGTGAGCTTATACCTTGGCCTTTGCACCAACCACTATTTTTCGTGTCAATTCCTTCTTCCTGTGGAAGTATTTAGAATACCCTATATATGTGTCTAAAATAGAAAGGATGATGGTGTCTTGGAGCTAAAAAGTGCTTCAGAAGATTTTAAAAAAAAATCTTGAGCAGCTGTCCAAAGTTGAATTACGGCCCATATGAGGTCCATATATAATTAGAAACAAGCACAAGAAATTCCAAAGTATAGGATGAATTTGGGGCATATTGAGAATGCAAGTAACTGAGCAGATGAATTTGAGGCAAAATCTTTTTTCAACTGAGTGGAGTTTCATTGGTTTTTTTCTGGTACTTAATTTGTGTTTCCTCAACCTGATTTGGTCTCTAAAAGCCTAAGAAATAGCAGATAAGTTATTTGAGGAAGATCCAGTTCTCAGCTGGGAAGAGCAAATGAGGAAAGAAAGCAGATAATTAAGAGGCCTACCAAATTATTGGGAATACCAAATTATTCTCCTGCATGAGAGAGCTCTGTGTAGATATGCAAAAGTTCCTTAGTGCCACAGAGGCTGTGCAGGCTGACAGGGATTTATTATCTGTTCAGCATAACTGAGTGGGAGGTGGGTGTTCAAAGAAAAGGACTTCAGAAAAATCATCCCAACATCTCACCTGAGGTTTCAGATTTGCTAGAAGTTTAAATTCCATTCTGACAAAAAACATTACCATTTTCCCATCTCTTCAGTCAGTGACAGTGCCTGTGCAGGCTTTTACTGTTCTCCATCTTGTCAGGTAGTCAGCTAAGAAAATGACTGAGGTTTATTAACTGGCACTGGCAAAATAGATAGGGAGAGCACGTAGTAAAGAATGTTCTATGTATTGTGAGCTGTACGAGTGGGTGGTAAGAAAAGGCCCTGGAAGCCCATCAGTTTTTCTTTGCCCACAACTTCTCATCTTTCCCAGGATCCTACAAGCAGATAAATGGACCCAGAACACACAAATGCCTTTCTGAAGTCTTTGAAAAGGAGTAAGATATTTTCTACCCCTCACCACAGCAGTGACTCACTGAGAGTGTTCTCGTTTGAAAGGTCTCTTTCCTTCTCCTTCTCTACTCCTACACCTTTTCTAATACTTGGGGAGGGATAATATTCCTTCCCCTTTGAAATACAGCAGCTTGAGGGGTAGGTTTGTGTGAAGATGTTCTGCTCAGTATTCTTGTGACTTGTTTTTCAAATGCCTCCTTGTATATCTGGATGAAATTGAGCAGTTTTATTATTCAATCATATTTGTATCAGAAATCACCTGATTGGCATATTAAAAATGCAAATTATATTGAAAGAAAAAGAAAGGAATTTGGCATTAAGTTTGAGGAATAAGTATTTTTTTCTGTCATTTTCCAGTACATTTGGGTCCAACTGTTGGTCCTTGGAACACAGGAATAGCCACTCTGCTTTTACATTTGAAAGGAAGCTTTCCTTCCCTTTTTCCTGGTTTTCTGCTGAACTTCTGTCCTTTCTACTGAGTTTGTATCCACTGAGTGTTGTGGATACAAAATATATGCATTAAAAACATTAAAAGATACTAAAAATCTTCCTAAATTTAAGTAAGATAACATTGTATTGAATTGTTTTGTGTCTGAAGTACTTTGGTACCAGCTCTTGGCATTCCCCACTTGCTGTATTTGACTTTGAGTTTTAAATGGGTTCCAAATTCTGAGGATTTGGCACATTAGGCAGTGAAAGTTTGTGGCTGAAACCCAACTCTGGTGACAAACTGGGCAGTAATATTTACTGGTGGCCAGGAACTAAGGAAAAGAGAATTATTATCATAAAATGCAACACAAACCCTACAGAACAAGAAATTGGATTGGGAATGGACTCATTCTGGGCTTAATGACTCTTCCTGGTAGTATCCTAGAATACCATCATGGAGTTGTTTAGGTTGGAAAAGGTCTCTCAGATCATCAAGTCCAATGTTCTGCCACTACCCATGTTCCTGAGCACCACATCTACACCTTTCCAGTTCCTCCAGAGATGATGATTGCACCACTGCTCTGGGCAGCCTGTTCCAATGCCTGGCAACCCTTTCAGTGAATAAACTTTTCCTAACACGCAACCCAAACCCAACCTGGCACTGCTTGGGGCTGTTTCCTCTTGGCCCTTCTCTGGCTCCTTGGGAGCAGAGAGTGATCCCCACCTTGTTTGTCAGGCAATTTTAGAGAGCAGTGAGGTGTCCCCTGAGTCTCCTCTCCCCCAGGCTAAATAACCAAATTCTCCCTTATTCTCAATGAGAAGGGCTGGGATTCCTTCACTCCTGCATGTCCTTCCTGTGAGAAGCAGCCCAAGACATTCACTCACACAAGTGATGGAGCAAAGGAAGGCACAGCAGTTTCTTAACCCAATTAGAAGGGTTTCAGTAATGAAGGTATGGTGGTGCAGATTTCATCTGTGCCTGCACAGGTGCCTGGAGCTCCTGGATTTCATCACAGATGACCCAGCCATGCCAGAAGGTGTTCACAGGCACTGGTGTCCTGATCCAGGAGCTGCCAGTGCTCCTACGTGGCTCTGTGTACAGGATATTTACTTAGCATCCCCCTGGGTTTTACTACTGTCATCTGGGGCTTGTTTCATCTTGCACTGTGTGTTATCTAAAATAAGGAGGATGGATAGGCAGGAATGGCTGTGGAACAATTCTGGAGAGGAGTATTAAAGCAAAGCATAACTCAGAAGTGCTGGGTGTGAGCACAGAATCATGATCAGAGTGTATTTACAAACACAGGAGTCATGCTTTCAAATAACATTGAGATTCCTCAGCAAATGGAATCATTACCTCTCTTAAAAGTGTTATCTCTGTGTGCCAAAATGCTGAACAAGACCATTGGAAAGAATCCAACTCACATTATTCTTCCCTTAAAGCCTCATTTTTAAAAGAACCAAGGGCACAAGCATTACTTCAGTATTTCTTTTCACTTTCACGAGGCAAACAGTGAAAGTAAAAAAGTTCAAAACAGTGTTTTCCAATGCCTAACCTGTCGTGTTTAAACTCAAAAACAAGTAAAGATGCTTTTAAATAGCCAAATCATTACTTATATTTGGGATAGGATATGTTCTTAAGGAAAGGCAGAAAGATCATCTGAGCATTCAAAATCTCCATAAACAATGAAGTGTGAGAAAGATCAGCAACCTTTGAGATTTTTTTTTTTTTTGGTCTATAAACTCTAGACTTCTTACTCAGTTGAGTCTGATTTTTTTTTTTTTTTTTTTTTAATATTGAAAATCAAACAAATAGCAGACAGGTGCACCATTAACCTATCCCTTTTACCAGCAATTATTCTCCCCAAGTACTGAAAGAGAATTGTACCCAAAGGAATGAGATTCAATATTTTATCCACACCCTCATCATTTATGTACTAAGATGGATTAAATGTTAATCTCTTAATAATCCTTAATGAAGCAGGATCTTCAGAAATTAGCCCTGTTTTACTGTCAGATGCCACCTCCAAGGAAATGCTATTTGTTAGTCAGGACAGGTCCCAGTCATCGCTGGGTTTGAAAACAGAATGTTTATTTCTTTAGGACAAAGTGCTGCTGCACCAGCTGGAAACTCCATAGTTTAATGCCTGTGGATAAATGATAGGAGTGGTGTGAGGCTGCCTGTCAGAGACAGCGAGATCAGCAGCTTGGGAGCTGTTGATAAGCAGTCCTTCCTCACTTGAAAAGGGAGGTCAAGGGAAAAACAACACTGGATTCCTAAAAGGAGTGAAATGAGAGTGCAGGGCTGGGTACATAAATCAGAGCCTCTGTGGGTGCCCAGGTGTGGGGCTTGGGGGAGTGAAGGAAGGGCAGGGGCAGCCCTGGCTCTGCAGACACAGGAGCTTCAAGAGCAAGAGGGATTTAGCCAAGATTTTTGTGGTTTTCAGTGAACCATTTAATATTTCTGTTAAATGCAGTTAGTTTGAGCTCTCTGAGCTCTGATGCTACAGAAAAATATCAGAAAGTAGCAGACTTGCCAAAATAAGTCAAATTGCCTAAAAACTTCTTGATAAGTGAAAGGAAATATTCTTAGAGGTACTCCTAGCAGGGGGAAAACTTGTGACTAAGATGTACATGGCTGCCTTAATTTTGCTTATCAGCCATGGAGGCTTTTGCACACAAAATAAGGAATTACATATCTGTCACAAAAATATTCTTGAAGCTACAAATCAAAAATGGTCTGTTTATGTTATTTTTATCTAATCCTGAACAATTTCTAATACTGTTATCTAAAATACTTGTCTGGTTTTGGATTAATTCACGTCAAAAATGAAATCTATGTTTGCCTGACTTGAGGCAGCTGTTTTCTCAAATACATTTTGGTAAAAATGGACAAAATATTTTTGTGTTTATAGATGGAATGGAGTCCCTTGGAGTTGACTATGCAACTTTTATGTTTTATTTTAAAAGTAAAGCAACAACCAGAGGAATATTCAGTATAAGATGTTTTTTTTAATTCCAGACTCTTCTATCTTCATAGCCTAACAATAGCAGGAACACTGAAAATAATGTTACAATTTGGTAGGACTAAGAATAATTTAAAAACCTCCAAAGTGCATATGTAAATACAATGCCCATCTTCAAACCTCATTTTGTGACACAATAGGCGCATGAAAACCAAGCACACACAGCAGAGCCTTCCTAGTACTGAGTGTCCCTCATTATTGTTATTTTAATGTCACCCAGTTATTTATAATTTTTCTTTCTTTGGGAATGCATGAAGGATTTAATTCTTTTCTGTCATAACCACAGGAGTGGGAATTACACAACTGTAATTGTTCATCACCTCTTCCATCTCTAGAATGGGCAAGTTGGTCTCCCTTTTTCTCCATCTACTTCCAGCTAAACTTCTTACATCTGAACCTTTCAGATAATCATCTAAGTTGAACAGAATAGTTTCTGTCATAAATAGTATTCGTTAATTATTTTGTAAAAAAAAAATCAGAATTAAGGTCATGTGACTTTAAATATTTTCAGATCTGTTGCTTATAAGCCTATACTTTCTAAATAAGACATACTGGAAAATAACACAGTTCTACAAGTAAAGGTACATAACTAATCAAGGATCAGATAGGATAATTCAGATTACTTACATTGTAAAAGAAAGAGGTAAGGAGGGAAAAGAAAATGAAGAAGGAAAGTTTCTTAGGTGTGATACTATTTAAAAAAGGCTCGATGATAAATGTTACTTGAGAAGAAAAATAAAGGCATTTTTGTTTGTTGCTGAATTGCACAAACTGCTGTTTGTTATCTCAGAAGCTTTCCCACGCTGTGGTTTAAAAGAGGCACTGCAGAGTGAGTTATGTGTCCGTGAGCAGAGGGCTCACTCACATCAGTCAGGCTCTCACCCTGCCAGGACCCAGGAGCATCAGGATCGTTCTTCAGTCACAGCCAGGCTGTGAAGGCACAGCACTGATAACAGAAGGCAGAGAAGGGGCTGATGTCAGTATAGGAGCTGTAGCATGCTGTGCTCTGGGTGCCCTGGAAACCTGCACAGAGAGCAGAGCTGAAAAGGAGCCCCTGTCCCACAGGCCCTGGGGTGGGAGGGCTTTGCCCCAGGTGCTGCTGACTCACAAACCAGGAGATATCACTGGGTATCCCATGGAATTGTCAATTTGGGGACAAGCCCCCAGGATCATCAAGCCCAACCTTCACTCATATGCCAATGTTTGCATTGCACCCCTTACTGTTGCTTTTTGTAGCGGACATAAAGGACAAGAACTTCTTTCACTGACAAGTTCAGTGGCTGTTCTTCTGTAGCAGATATTTCTAAATAAAATATCTTTGTGTCATAGCTTCTATTATAAAATGCATAAATAATAAATCCTAAAGATGGTTTCCAGCGAACTCAAAATTTCAGCTGCAAAGATGACTTTTTCATTCTCGTATTATGAAATGGTAGATAAATAGAATTTTATTCTGATTGAGCTGTGGGTTTCTTTTAAAAGGTTCATCAATACATGGGCCTTGTCTTTCCACTAAAATAAAATTTATTGGGTAGCAAACTCTATTTCAAACTTAAATGAAAAAATTAAGATTTAAAAAGTTCTATCTGCAGATGTAATTAATGATCAAAAATGCAATTAAACATTAAAGAAGTTTTAAATTTTGCGGAATAGATTCCATAATGAGTTCCTAATAATAAAAGATATTGAATAAGTTTGAGAATAGTTTAAGTAGGCAGTTGCTTTCAGCAAGTGCAATGCTATAAGGCTTTTTTTTTATTCAGAAGATATCCAAGAGTGATCAGTGGCATATTTTCAGTATCTATTAGCTATAACTAAGCTGCTACAACTAGAAATGTACAGGTGATATTGGCACAAATGCCAACACTTTGTCATTATAAACAGCATGATAAATTAATTCCTTATTTATTTTCTTTGAAATATCCCCAGGATAAACTTTGATCAGTGAAATTGTCCCTTAGCTCAATAAGTAGACTAAACATTTAGAAAATGCTTAAGTAGAGGCTGCTGGTTTTGAACTAGGAATGATTGAGTGAAATGTGTCCAAATGACAATTTTTAGTGAAAATGCAGTTTTGTTGGAACCAAATAATTTCAATAGGAATATGACCTTTTCAGTAACAATTCTAGAGGTAATTTTTTCTCAAATGTAATTATTTGTTCCAGTTAAGTAAAAAGAAATTGCTAAGATAATGTTTTTACTTTGACTAGTATTTTTTTTGGTTTTACATTTAGAGTCTCATTATATTTCTGACTTTAAAAGACTGTAGTGGGATTGCATCTTGTCATTCTTTTAAGTTATTTTTTTTAATGAGAGATCTCTATCACTAATAGCACATTTTTCCATTAGCCTAACAAAATCTTTGGGAAGATCAACATATTTCTAGGAAGAAATGTGCATGGCAAATTAATTTCAAAACCATTTGAGCTTTTGGCAAAATTTTTGATGAAGTTTGAAGCCCATTACAGTTAATATGACTGAAACTCTCAGCACAGAAGATGCAGACATGGTGGTGAGCTTTGTGCCCATCTCTATTACCTCATCCTCTTCTGTAAGATGTTGGATCTGAATTTTCATGGTATACCTGGTATTAAAACCTTGGTTTTAAAAATCCTACCCTTCCAAAGAAAAGTGTGTTAGACTGAGAGCTTGTGCTGTGTCATATGAGAGAGAAAAGAGAAGAGAGGGGACAGGAAGGAAGGAGGTGAAAATCAGGATTTGCTTTGTGAAGGGTGTCTGCATGGTTTCAAGGCTGTGACCACTGTTTTGATGTCACTGGTTTTGAAAAATAAGGTTTTGATGGGTTTAAATTTGTCATGCCCACATTTGCCCTAAAAGTTTTCCTTGAAAACTAAAATTTGTGAAATATTTATTCATTTTTGTAGTGTCCCCTTG
>JANRMJ010000107.1:29721032-29737169 GCA_025584955.1 Alethe diademata | reverse complement strand
CCGCGCCCGGCGCTGATGCGCGGCCGCCCCCCGGCTCGGGCACGGCGGGGCCGGGCGCCCCCTGAGCGCTGGAACGCCGGGGCACTGCGGTAGCGGCGCTGCCGCGGCGGCGGCTCCGCGCCCCCCGCCCGTCCTCCTCTTTCTCCTCCTCCTCCTCCTCCTCCGCCGCGCCACTTCCAGGGGAGGCTGGTGTCATGCGGCTGGCGCCGAGGGAGGGGTGCCCGGGGCCGCAGCAGCAGTGAGAGGCGCCGCGCCGAGCCCCTGCGATGACAGCCATGAAGGAGCAGCCGGCGCACCCGGGCGGCAGGGGGAACCCGCCGCCGCCGCAGCCCGACCAGGTGCGACCTGCGGCGGGAGGCGCCGAGGGGCCGGGGATGGACGGGGATGGACGGGGATGGACGGGGCGGGAGCCGGCCGCCGTCCCGGAGAAGTTGTGCGGAGCTGGAGAAAAGTGTGCGGGAGGGGATCGGGAGACACGGGCGCCCTCGGGGCGGCTCGGCCAGGGGGAAGGGGGTTCCCGGCGGAGCTGTCTCGGGGATGCGCTGGGATGCTGGGATGCTGCCCGGAGGGGACCCAGCCTCGCCGGGGTGCGCATCGGGGCTGGTGTCGGTCAGCCCGGCCCCGGCGGCAGCGGGTCCCGCCGCAGTTTGCGCTCCGCTTCGCCGCCAAGCGCCGGGGGAGCCGCACGGCCGGGGGATGCTGCCCTGCCCCGGGGAGCGGCCGGGGCTTGCCCGCGATGCGGAGCGCTCCGCATCGGGGCGGGCACGGAGCGGCCCCGGAGCGGCCCCGGAGGCCGGGGAGCTTTCCCGGCGGGATTTTGGCCGCGGCCGGGCGGCAGTCACGTCCCTCGGCCCGACGGTGCCGCCCCGTGGGCTGGCGAGGCTGAGGCTGGCGGGCTGCTGGTGCCTCTCGGTTTGGTGTCTCCCGCTTCGGGTCTCGGGCGGTGTCCGCATAGGGGAGGTGGTACCGGGGAGCAGCCGAACTTGGATGTCATCCTCACGAAATCGAAGTTTTCATCACCAGATCGCTGCGCCGGGCGACAGGAGCTGAGGCATCGGGAGGGATGAGGCTGTCCCCGGGGACCCTCGGGCCGCCGGGCGGGGCGGGGGTCGTGCCGGAGCCGCAGCCGGAGCCGGAGCCTCGCAGCTGCCCCCGGCACCGGGCGGGAGAGGCCCCGGGCAGCGCTCCGCTCTCCGGCTCCCCGAGCACCTGAAAATACCCGAACTCCATCGGAGGGGGTTTCACATTGTCCGTGCGCACCGCTTGTGGTTCGGAACTCCGGCGCGCTGAACGGGCTCGCAGGACGTGGGGAGCTGCGTTTCACGTTTTCGTTCTCTGCTACAAATCCATCCACGGAGCTTAATTTTCCTTTGATACGCTTGCATTGGATGGAAAACGCCAGCAGTGGAAGCTGCTGGGCTCAGATGTACTTTAGCGAGTCTGAGTACCCAGTCCTACAAGCACAGCCAGGCTGCACGTTCAGCTCTGAGGAGTCTCTCCAGTGCCAGTGAAGCCATTCATTTAAATAAATTTAAAGATGTATGCTCTCTGCTCAGAAATGTATGCACTACGGCACATTTTCGTGTCATGCTGATAAAATAATACATTTGATCCTTCTTGAATAAATTAGTTGCATAAGTTACATGATCTGAAATAGATGGGTAACTTCCATCAGTGCTTAAATTCCATGCAAATAGTAGAATTTATGGAAAAGTGAAGATTATTTTAAGTAGGCTCAGAGGTTCATGGAGCTCATAAATTTCAAAGACACTGTTTTGCTTTAGAGGGATACTGCTATTAGATGTAATAAAAAGTACTTGAACTTAACCAATCTCTATTTCTTTATATTCAATTCAGAGGTGTTGAATTGGCCATTGTTGTTGGAGGTAGAAGTCTTTTGAAAGCAGGATTAATATTATATGAACAAAATTGCCAGTTTGACTGCTTTTTTAGGTCATAATGAGGAACAGCAGTAAGATATCAATTTAAAGCACACTAAATGTTAAGGTTTATCCTAAATACAGAAATATGGTTGCCTGAGTGCTCTGGAGTTCCCAGCTTCTCTCAGTGGTGGATGTGGCAGCTGCTGGTTTGTCTGTGGGCCTGGCTGAATGAAGTGTAGGTGTGAAATCCTATATATTTGGATTGGCTTTTCCAGATAAACTTGCTTGTCTTGATGAAAGCTAACACTGAATCAGCTTTGGTTGCCTGTTGTCTTAGATGCCAGGGACATCATGCAGTGTGTAACAGCATGGCATGCAAAATATTGCTTTTAGTGGATAGCAAGTCTTTCTGTGGGTTTGAATGCCCATCATAAGGACAGAGGTCTGAATCCTGCAGTGAGCTCTGTGCAGAATGAGACCAGGATTTTGGGTGTCCACTCTGCACCTCTGCAGCAGCCAAGTTCCATGGGACATGCTCAGCCCTGGGCAGGGCTGGGCCAGAGTCTGTGTCTGACTTCAGGTTTGTGCTGGAAACCATTCCTAGTGCAGCAGTGTGATGTGGCTGTGATCCTAACAAAAGAATTTCATCGTTTCAAAGCTTTTTGTTGACTTCTCATGGTTGCAGTTGCAGAGTTGGTGCTGTGGTGAGCATGGGGGGAAGAAGAAAAGGGGTTCACGGGTTCACTCTGCTTTTCCACACCACACAGCACTCTCATGGACTTGCTCATATGGAAAATGCATCCTTCTTAGGACCTTCAATAAATCCATCTCTGTCTGTGTGCTCATGTTTCACGTTGCATGTTGCTGGTGAGCTTGTGTGAACTTGTAGTGTCACTACATTTGACATCTGGAGGTTATTGACCTATTCATAACAAGAAGGTGTCTGCTCTGAGAAGGGTTGGCTGAGGCAGCAGGGCTGGCAAATCTTTTCTGGTAGAGTAGAAAGTCTTAGAGAGAATTGTACCACGATCTTCTAAGTGTAAATCTCCTTCCTGATTCCAAAGTCTGTTTTACAGATTTCTCTGAGAGCAGTCATACCAAAGGTGAAGCATTTCTGGTAAATTTATAGGCTTGTGACCCAAGATGGGATTTCAAATTACAGCAGGCTAGTGCTGGGACTCTCCACTTTAAATAAAAGCTTGGATTGACTGACTGAAGCATCCACAGCCATCACCTTATAAATAATTGCATACAACTTCATATCTAATGCTTCCTGTGATAGTACTTTTAAACCAAGGCTCCCCTGGGACAAGGCATCCAAGAACAACTTCCATTAACAGTGCTATTGATGTTTTGGCATTCAGTTTGATAAATTAGCCAGATTTATTCTCACCTCGCTGCTAAATGATGAGTCATATGTATTGCAAAAATTACAGTTTTATGTTCAGGTTATGTATCTGTAGGAAGGAAAATAGCTGTAAATTACCTGTATTTCTGGAATGCTTTATACAAGTGCTCAGACTTCTGTCACTTGAGCTCTGTGTCAGGAGTTAATGTGGCTCCCTCAGTTCCCCTTAGAGGACAAAATGAGTGGTTTTCATCTTGTAGCTCTTAAGAGCTGTCCTGGGGTCTTGGACAATGATGTTTAGGGATCTTTTTCAGAAGCTACAAACCATTTGGTAGTCAGTGGACACAACATATTTGAAAAATATAATGTACCTGAATGACTTGCTGGTTGATGAATGTTGCTGTCTTTGCAGATGAAAAACTAAGATAATTCCTCTAGGTATTACCTTTGTGAGACTTCAGTCTGTTTACAAAAAACCAGATGATCTACACCACCTGGTGCTACTCACTGTTCTTTGTGTGTGCAGAAGACAGACCTTTAAAATTTATAATCGTTTTCTCCTGAGCCTCTTTTACTCTCCCAAACTGATGCCTTTTAAAAATTGATTTTGAAACAGAAAAATGGTGGGTTTTTTGTTTTTTGTTTTTTTGTTTTCCTTCTGGTTTTGTTTTTTTTTTTTTTTTTTTTTTTTTTTTTACTGTGTATAATTTTAGAATCTACTACATTATTCTTTTTAAAACAGGCAAGGTCAAATCAAACATGTACTAAATCAGGAGATTATTTCGTCAATAAGCATTTAAATTACATGTTTAGTAAAAAAGCAAGGACAACTGGTTACTGTTTGCTTGACTGTCCTGATTTCAGGAGTTGACTTTTTCTATCTCAGGACCAGTTTCTGTGGTCACCAGACAAGTGGCACATTCTAAAACTACATCTAGAGAACAAAAGAATGAAAGACAATTATCTTTATTTTATTTTGCAGTGATTAAAGCCAAAATAATTTCTGCTTTTATGTCTTTCTTCATTGCTTTGCTTTTTTTTCCCAAAACCAGACTCTGATCTTGTAGTGGGAAAAACATTGATGGATAGCTGTGTCTCTGTGCTCTGTGTCCAGAGCAATATTCACCTTAATGAGGTTTTATCAGGGTGAAAGGGCTTTCCCTTGCCCCACTCAGGTCAGTTTGAGCTCGATGGGTCAGGCAGAAACTTAAACTCTTGATCACATACACACAACAGCTGCAGTACTTGAAAGATTTAGTCAGGTGGTCAAGCCCATGTCCCCCACTCCTGTTTGTGTTCAGAGCAGGCTGAAATAAGAAATCCAGTTCTAGTACATAATGCAAAGTGACTTTGCATTTTTCCTGCTTACCAGCCTAGTGGAGCTTTTACCTTGTTTTGTTGTGGTGCTCTACCCAACTTTCTGGATTCAACAAGGTTCAACACAGTGTCACAAACAGTAGGTAAGGAAAGCCAATAGCAGTGGTGAAATAAGGTTATATTATTGTGCCCAGAATATTTCATAAAGAGCTGTCATTTGAATCTTAACTTAAACTTTTAAATTCTTTTTCTTACACTCTACAGAGGCCACACAATATCTGTGCTGAATTGATCAAGGGGGATTTCAGGCTTGCAATATCTGTTGGCTGTGGGACCAGCTGCACAAGAAGCTTTTAGGAAAATGTATTATCTGTGGAGGTTTGTAATACTGTTCAGGATTCAGACTCTAGAGGAAGGCCCAGGATGTGTCATCTTTCAAATAGTACATGTGGCCTTTATTAGTTTTCTCTTTGCCTGGTGACTGTTTCGATGTAGTTCAGCCATGTACCCGGTCGTGGTGATTGGCACAAAAAGCCTGAAGTTTGTCTTCCATCTTCACTGCAGTTTTTGTCTTCTGCTCTGAGCTCAGTGGGGCAGGGATGAGCAGGATCTTGTTTTTGGTGAGATGCTCCTGGTGCTAATTGAGGATCATCATTGTCTGTGACATCTGGTACCTGCTGTGAGTGCGTGCACAGCCTGGGGGAGCTTGAGCCACCCACGTTTTTCAGTGTCTGCAGAGCACACGAGGGTATTTCTCTGTACCTCTCAAATTCAGAAGTGATGAGTGTCAGAAACTTTCCTCATGCATCTTCACCAAGACCCTTCCAGTCCTTTATCCAGCCTCTGCCCTGGGGCACAACCACAGAGAGGTCTCTGCTGGTGGACACAGGGTGGGGTGATCATGCTGATGCTCTCCTGCTCTTGGTACCCTCTCCTCATGGTTCTGAAGCATTTTTGCAGCGTGCCTTGCTTGCAGAACAGTGTGTGGGAACCTGGGCAGCATCCTCCAGCACCTGGCTTCCCAGCATGTAGAGCCCTCCGCTTGCAGGTGGATTAAAGGGATTACTTAGTGCAGTAAATCAAAAACTGTGAAACGGCAATCTTTCTGGCTCTTCTGTGTTAGAAAGAGTTGCAGGCACGTTGTAGGTTACATAGTAGCCTCAGACATTTCAACATAGTATTGTATTAGCTATTTTTAAAAACCCTTTCCTTGTTTTTTTCCAGCATCTTCCACTTGAAAGTATTGCTTCAGGCAAACTGTTTTGATAATTAACAAGAGGGAGGAACTCTTTAAGCAAACAGAGATGCTGTTTGATGTTATTCTCAATTTTGAAAGCCATCATTTTAGCACTTTTTAATTACTTGGAGGCATTTGGAGATCATATGCATGTGTTAGTGACACACAAATGTGACCACAGACTCTCTTCTCATGGTGTATAAATAATGCAATAAGTGATCCCTAGAGGGGTATCATAGTTGTTGTTGTGCTTTATTGTATTTTTTTTAACTTAGAGAGTTTTGAAATTTGTCTGACCTATGGAAGGACTTGTAGGTGTACAGATTTGCATTTCACATTTTTTACTTTCTTTCTTTTCTTTTTATTTTATCTCAAGACTCAGGTAGTCTCACCTGCTGCCACACCTGCCTGTGTCCTGCCAGCAGGTACCTGTAATTTGTCACTGTCTTTGTAAGTCTTACAGGACCTGTGTCATATTTCAAGTCCATGCATCAGTCACAAAATCTTGGATGTCTCAAACTCTGTCCCTTTCCACTTTAATCATGCACTTCTTTTACGCTTCACTCAGCTGCATCGAATGATGTTCATGAATATATGATAGTAAAAAGAACAATGCTGGTGGTGACTGATGATGATAAATTACTGTATTTATCCATTAGGAAGGACATTGGATGACCTACAGATCTGAGGCTGAAGCTAAAAGACCTTTTTTAATCTTTCTTAACACTACTGGCAACAGCCACATAACTTATTATGTGTTATTTATGTAGAGAATCTGTAAATAGTTTTGACTGGTTCTAAGATAAAATAGATAAAACCCCTCTGGCGTTTGGAGGATATTGCCTAAGAAAATCAATTAGGGAGTATTAAACAATGTGATAATTTAAGGAAAATAATGATTCTTTAAAAGCTTTTGGGGGCATATTTTTGGACTGCCTGGGGCAATATTTGCAATTTGCAATTCCTTTGGGGAGGAAAGAAAAGCATTTTGTAGCTTTTCAAAAAAACAAACCAGGCCAATATTGAAGTTTTATTTTTGAGAATATGGAGAGAATTCCAAATGCCAATGGAAAAACCATTAAACTTCCTTGGAGTGCTGGGTAAGTGCAAGAAAGTAAATCAAACACTGCTAGTGTGACTGATCATTCATCCTCTGTGTTTGTTCTCTCTGCTCCTGGTGGTGCAGAGACTGCTGAGCTCCTTTTCCATCCTAAGGCTTCAGAACCTGGTTAAATCAAAGCATTTAAGATATATTGGGGGAGTCTTTCAGAACAAAGGTTTGAGCATAAGTCCACCTAAATATGAGTGGTGTGCTGCCATTTTGAGTCTTAAGGAAGAGCTGTTTAAATCAGTGGTCTAATAAGAATTCTAAGTAAACACATAATTGCTCTAAATGTTGGGTGACCTGGGTCAGTGCAGTTCAAGAAGAATTTAACAAACAGAAGATGATGGATACATGCATATATTTCTATGCAGCTCTGTAACTTTGGTTTGTTTTTTTCACTTGGCTTAGTTCTGATACAACTACGTTGCATGACACTGTTTTTTCATTGCAACACTGTGTCCATTTCTTACATGTTTGTTACTATCTGTTTGCTCCTTTTCAAACATCCCAGTGTTTATTGCCTCTCCAGTCAAGACAGAAATACACTGACACGAATGAGTGAATTGCAGGTGGTGGAGAGGTCTCAGTTTCACAGAGGTGCTTGTGAGGACCACTCAGAATCTGAAATAAACAGCAGGAAAGAGAAGGAGTGTAAGTCTCGCTTATAAATCATAGGATCTATAACTGAGATTTTTTCCTAGCTCTACATATGTGGATGTATCTGAAAGAGTTCCACTAACTTGAAAGAGAATGGAGATTATGAAAACGGAGGTTAAAAACCCTTGTCCTGTTCTTGGCTAGTTGCAAAATTTCTGTGTAATTTAGGTGGGTCTTTGAAGGCTGCAATTTCAGAAATAATGTCGGTATTTGAGGTGTGTTGTTGTTTTGGGAATTTGAAATGTCAGAGTTGCCTGTGATGGACCTCCAGTGTACATTTAGGGAAAGCTGGCTGTGTTTTTAAATGTTCCTGAGCAATGCCATAGGGAGGTAGCTCACGTGTGGTGGTCTGTTAGTAGGCCAGTGATTTGTGGTCAGCACGAGTCTGGCTCACTGATACTTGTGTACTTCTGTGAGAAAACCACTGAGATTTAGGAGTATCCTCACAATCCAGAGGAGTGGCAGGAAGGTTGGTGTTATTGGTAGCTGTCTAAGTGTCTGGATTTCTGCCCTTCAGGCAGCAACCTGAGATGATGTGAAATGTAGTGGTCACAGTGGTTGTCATTTGGGGTGCAGTTGCTGCTACCAAAGTGTTGCACTCCCATCTGTGTGTGTTTGCTGTGCCAGTGGAGCACCCCACGGGTGTCTGGGATAACACATGTGCTGCTCCTGCTCAGGAATTATGGCATTTGGTTATTACTCACCCCCAAGACCATCTATGCAGCCTGGAAATTCCAGGTGGAAGATTTTCTATTGATTTCAATACAGATTACATCTGTGAAGGGAGTTTCATATATTAAAAAAATTGTGTAGTCCTGAAAAAAAGAGACTATATTAGAAAATCAGTTTAATCTGATTTGCTTGTACTATCCATTCTCTATCTATTATCCCAGGAAAATGGTAAATAAAGAGCATACTTAGGAATGTTGGGTGTGATCCAGCAGAGCTTTCAGTGATTATCTCTGAAGTGGTTCATAGTGCTAAAGGTAGCATTTTATCTGCATGATTCTTTGATTTTGGGTAGAATTAGTATTTCCTGTGTATCTAACCCCAGCAGATTTGGGCTGAAAATTCCTCCTCTGTTCTTTCTGCCAGAACAATCCCGTGTGACTCAGCTGAGCAGGATGGACTCTTAACCACTCACCTATTTTTCAGTGATCTGTGGATGCAGCACTGAGTGTTGCTTTCATACCACTGTGAATCTTTCCATCATTCTAGGAACTTGAACTTGCACTGGTAATAAGGAGGAAAGGAACAGCACACCAAAATTGTCAGCAAATTGCAAAAGGCCTGAGAAAAACAAGGTTTTTTTGCCTGTGTGGTGCTTAGTGTGCTCAAGTAGAGTGTGGAGTAATGAGCCATAGTCACATTTACATGGAAACCACTTCCCCTAATGAGGGGAATTGTGTTATCTATTTTACTGTAGTGGATTTCCATTAAAAGCAGGACTTCAGCACATCCACCATCTAAAATGTGGGCTGGGATGAGCTTGGTGGAAACAAGATGCATAAATAGGAGGGATGGGATGGATGAGATGGAGATCTCTGTCTGTGACCAGTTAAGGGGGAAAACAGAGACAGTGTGGGAAATCCCTTCCAGGAGCTGTTCTGTGTTGCAGTTGGGTGCCTGATCTTGCACAAGTCATAACAAGAAACAAAAATAGGTACATAAAATGAAAAGAAAAGGAAAAAGGAAAGTGAAATAAGGAGTATATTTTTCAAGACAGCCAATTTAACCCTTAGAATAGAAATGCTGAGGTAAGTTTTGAACTCTGAGCCTTTTGGTGTCTTTAAATGAAAAATGGTTTCCAGAAAGATGCCCAAGCAAAAATTTTTTGCTATTGGAAAAAGGCAGTATCCTAGGGAAGTGTAATGGGTTAGAGTCTACAGGAGATGGAATGATGGGGATGCCTTGGTGAATCAGTGAATTACTGGTAGTTTTACTGTTGTTGATAGTCAATACAAATGAACTCCTATGAGATAAAAGAAACAAACCTTTATTACAATAATCTCTCTCCCCCCCCCCTTCTGCTGCTTGACAATGATAGAAAGTTCCTCCTTTCCTTTTGATGTGCTACTGTAAATCTTTGTTATAATAGAAAAGGAATAATAGATTATCTTATATCTGGGCTACAGAGAACTTTTCCTGAAGAGCTGCAGACTGAAGAATGGAATTCTACTGATTTCCATGCAGCACTTGACAAAACTTAATATATATTTGCTTTGGATCTGAAAGCTGCAGCTGTGACTATGGAAAGGATTTCAAAGGCTGCCCTTTGGCTGGATGGGGTCAGCATTCATCCATGACCTGGCATTAGCTCTTATGCCAGGACCTTGATCTGGCTTTAAGTACTATGTAAATTTTTTTTTGTTTTGTTTTTTCTTTCCTTTTTCTCCTTGAGAGAGCAAGAATTTCAGTTATATGGCCTCTCACTTGCTATAAAGATTTTGAGGAGAGGACTTTTTTTTTCCCCTTTCCTTTTTGTTGCATGGGCTATTGCAGTGAAAGCAACTTGATGTGTGCCTTCCATGTGAATGTACAATATGGTGGTTGTGTTAGAGCAGGCACAAAAACACACAAACACTTGTTTGGTGGCTTTAGCAGGTCCATGTTGGGCTGTGCACATGCAGCAATATCCACCCAGCTTACCTGGGGTGACTCCATCTGTTGGTTGGATCACTTGTTCTGCACCTCAGGGAGATGTTTTCCTCCCAAAAAGTCTTGTTTTACAGCTGGTATGTTGGGACTTACTCCTGAGACAAAGTCTGTATTTAAAAGTATTGTAGAAGTAACGTTTAGTCACTGAAAATGAGTTAACTGGTTCTACAAAGGCTCTTGGATTTAGCTGACGGATTACTGGGAGGCTTTTGCCCTTAATGAGTTCCTTGAGGTTCTTGGTATGGAAAGAGCTGTGCTTTGAGATTAAATTATTCAGGTGTTTTTCAAAGTAATTAAGATTTCTAGCATGTAATGTTTTATGTATGCAGGTTAAAAACGAAGGTTGATTAAATCACAGGAAAGGGAAGTTTATTCACAAGCGACAGACGGTAATGTCTCTTTTGTGACTGGTGGAATGCTGTTGAGCCCACTTCATTACACTGAATATCGAACCATTATATGAGTGCCATTTTTTCTAAGTGATGGCATTGTTAAAAAGCAGGCAGTAGAATTTGATGCAGTACAGTCCTGGCTCTGCTAAGTAGTGCAGAATACTTCTTTTTTCTGTCAAGTATCTGATTTATAGAAAATTTTTCAGCTTGTGTTTTTGAAATGGCCAGGTGAGCTATACAAAACTCAGCAGGACCAGGAGGCAGGCCAAAGTAATGATTTTCTTGTTGGAAAGTAATAGACATGCCAGTATAGCATGTAATAACAGCAGGTTTTACAGAGTGCTGCAGAACAGTAGGAGTGTGAAACACACACACATTACATAAATTATCTGTGCAGAATTCTGGAAAAGAAAGTTCATACTTTCTTTGTTTTTTTTCTCCCCTTCTTTTTTCCAGTCACTGATGGTATCAATGCATGAACTCCTTCAGCCTTTTAAAAACTTTACCTGTCTTATGTCCTTTGGATTGAGTACCTATCCCTCTGTCTGTGATCCCTCCAGTTTATCTCTCACAGCATCCAGGGAGGTCTGGGGCCTCTCCAAATAATTTCTGTAAAAAAAATAAAGAAACCAGAGTTGCTCAAAATTATCTGTGCAAAGCTTAGAATATAGGTTAGAAGAACCCTGGTTGTTGGAGAGAGACATTTCAAGAGTGTAAATCCTGTAAATTTCTTGGACATTTGAGGCAAATCCATGAAAAACTAGTGAGGTCTGTGAAATAGCTTAAGGGACACTTCATCAGTTTCCACTGGTTCTGAAGAAAGCATAGTAATAGGTGTTTCTTAATCAGCAAAAGTTTCACTTTTTTGTTCCACTGAGATGGAAACTTCCAGGTGATATTAATAGACTTTTTCCACATTGGAAAATATTCTCCCTTGCTTTTGCCCTAACTTGCATAAAGTTGTTTTTGTTTTTTATTTTAATCAGTTTTTTTAAAATTTATTTTAATCCCATCATAGAAAAGGAATGTTCATGTTGAGATAATATTTTTATGTTAAAAAAGTGTTTTCAGTAGCAAGCCTCATGTAAGTTGACCTGGATGAACCAGTGACACTGCAATGCCCTTTCTAGTTTTTTTATAATTTTTATTTTTATTTTGTTTGTTGGGTTTTTTTGTGGGTTTTTTTTGTTGTTTTGGTTTTTTTTTGTTTTGTGCTCTATCATTATTCCTGTCTCTGTGACTCTTTACTACAAGAAAAATTCTTTACCCGTTATCATATGAGCATTTCATGCACTTCACGGATTTAGTTTTTAATAATACTTCTGAAAAATACCTCTACTTTCTGATCATGCTACAGTCTTCTGAGACTTGGAGGTGTTTGTGCCTTACCTTGAAGTGTTTGAAAACATCTCTCAGCTATCAAGATTTAACATCATTTGGGAAAAATCAGAAGTTAGTTGGATTTTAAGATATTGCCCAAAGGCAATATTCAGCATGAAGCCTTCTCTGATGTTGATGAAGCGCAAAATTCGAGACTCTCCAGAAATTTACCTCAAGCATTAAACTTCTAAGTAAAAACAGGATTTGGAGGGTGCCAAGAGGTTAATCTGGGTGAGAGGGAGTTGTTTTCACCAAGTATGTTCCTTTATGGACATCTGAACCAGGGCTCTTGGTACTGGCTCTGAATCTGTCAAGAGTCACTGAAATATCCCATATTTTTAGTGTACAGGGTTGTGGGACCTTTTATTATTTCTCTTCAAAGCAGCTACTGGTTTTTTGAGGGCTCAATTCTTCAGCTGCATGGCACCAAAAATTTTGTTTCCGTGGTTTTGTGTTGCAGCAGTTATAGTTCATTTCTAAGCATTTCTGAAGTTTTATTTATATTGTGACAAGGCTTCAGTCGTCATGCAAGATTGAATTGCAGTTGGAATATCAAGGGGAACAAAAGCATTTTTCTGAAGTCTAAATAGATAGGATAAGTATCAAGTGGATGGAAATTAATACTGTTATCTCCATTTTCCATTTTTCTGTTTCAGTTTTTCTAAAATAGCCATGGATTGGTGTGATTTGACAAACCCACCAGCAGTTTACATTGGCTGTGTCTGAAATGGGGACAGAGTGTTTCCAAATAAACAAGAACAGAGGGAAGAGCATTTTATTCTCTTGAAGTGATTAGATTTTTAAAAAATCACTGCATAAACAGAAAATTTGCAAGCAATCCCATCAAATTGGAAAAAGAGGCAGCAAATTTGTGTATTAGGAAAGAAAGTGGCTAAGGGTATCCATGTGATTTATCTGGAAACATTTAACCAGGCCTTTAGGATTATTTTCCTGGTGACTTTTCTTGCTCAAGAACTTCTGGTATTAATAATTCTATGGGTAAAATGAATTAAATTAGTTGATTATCTTTAGCATACCATATAGTGGTAACTTCTATCTGCTGCAGTCTGTGTTTTTGTATATTCTGACTTGGAGAGCTCATTCTGAATCCACTGCTGGTATCTTGAACCCCAGGATAAGTTCCTGTTGTTTGGGCCATGCCAAGCTTTGAGCTGCTGTTGTCCTGCTTTGCTGTAGTGCCCCAAAACCTTGTGGGTCAGACCCTAAGCATGAACCAGTGAAGGTGGAGGCTGCAAAAAGCCTCTGGAAACAGTAATTGGAAGATGAACCAGTTGGCACTTCTGACAAGGATTGGGAGTGCATTCATCCCATTTCAAATCTTTGACACGACCTTTTCTCCCCCTTTTTGGGTCTATGCCTGAAGAGTCTTTCAGAAACTTGCAAAGAGTCTAATTCTGGAAGAAATATAATGGTTTATTTTGGGTTTTATTATTTTGTCACTGACCAAGAGAAGCCTTTTTGTGCCAGGATTTATGATTTATGGACATGTATAAAAGCTATTGTCTGCGCTTCCCCCATGGATTATTCATCTTTTTCTTTCAAAATACACTCATGTCTCTGGAAGTTATCCTAGTGCTTGCAGTTGAATCTGGAAGTTTGGAGGCATCAAATCACTTGTGATACTAAACCAAGCTGTGGTTGGATGTAGTGATACCTGCTTCCCAGGAGGGTTCACATTTCGGGTAGTGAACATTTGTGATGCAGTTTGAAATGGTACAATGGCAGGTGCTTTGAAAATGTTCCCCAGAACACTAGAAGGGCTCATAAACACACAGAGAGTTACTTGTTTTCATCTTGGGAGATGTGTTGTGTAAATTCAGTTGGAGATTTTATCGATATCTGCTTGAATATTAATGAAACTCTTGGTAGTGCTGCTGCTCAGAGAGTAGCTGTGTTCTAATTCACCATGCTATGGCTTTGAAGAAACCACACTTGCAGGAGTTTCTCTGTTCTTACAAGACACTGAACTGGTGAAGCTGGATGTGATCCACATTAACCTTTGCTTCCAAGCAATGCATCTTAGAGCAAAAAACACCCTCTAGCACCCCTTGTCCTCTACTGGATAAACCAGTCTTGGGAGGAGTAACAGAACAGTGATTAAAAAACTTTAATCCAGTCATCCCCAACCCCTGAACATTCAGATAAACCACCCAATCCCATTTTCCTTTTCAGAGATGTTCCATAATAGAGCCACCAGTTGTCTGGATGTAATCTGCCTCTCGCTGCTGTGCTGCTGCTCAGAGTGAAGTGGCATATGGGATTGGAGAGTGATACACCCATGAGATAAATGCAAAGAAAATATTGCAACAGTTTGTGGTGGTTTTATAGTACTGTAATCACAGATTTTAGACAAGGTGTTGGTAATTTAACAGCTGGGAAGAGAGGTATGGTATGGATAGGCCACCCAGTGTGCACCATGGCACAGACCAGTGCATGCAGAGAGTGTGTCAGGTCCTGTGAAATTGGGTTTGTGCCAACACCCCGTGTTATGATCCTACTTGTGACACCAATTTAATGCTATGGTCTCACCTCTGATACCAATTAATGTTAAGATCTGCTGCAATAATGTTAGGATCCCACTCCTGAAATAATATTAGAGTCTGAATTAAAGTGCAAATGAGACCATATGCTAAAGTCTGTGGTAAAAGTTTTATTTAACAGCGAGGAATGAGTGAGAGAGATTGAGAGAGAGAGAGAGGGGTAGGAACAGGAGGAGAGAGAGGGGAGAAAGAGAAAAAGGCAGATGATATTCACCACCACATGTTGTTCTTGCAGTGGCCAGCTCGCCCTTCTTCTTCTGGTCTTCTTGGTGATCTCCAGTTTTCTCCTAGAGGCACCATTTTTACACAGCCCTGGATATCCAGAGCCATTCCCACAATCTGGGATGGTGTCTGTAGCTTACTGGGTAGACAGTAACCAATTTTCATACTGCTGTGACAAAGCCTTTTCAAATAATTGCATGAAAATACAATTTCGAAATGTATTTTCTGTATTCCTAGTGCTATTTATCAGATATGCATCAAGTTGTAAGAATTAATCTTCATTTGCAAATTTCTTTGAAGCAAAGCACTATGACTCTGACTGCATCATTATTAATCCCTTGAGTTTACCAACATGTGGACATCAGAAGGGATGCTGTTTCACTTTGATTGGGCTTTTGTGCAGAGAAAACAGCACATGTTCTGTCCATCTGCTTCATTAAACTGTAAACACAATTCAATTTTGTAACATTTTAATGCACGGGCATTAAATATTTTGTGGACCTTGAGTAACTGTCTGGCTGTTGTATTTTTAAAGCAAATTTAACCTTCAGTTCTAGATTTCTGGGCTGCCTTCTTTCTTCTTCTTCCTTTTTAAAATTTTCTTTTTAATTTGAAAGTCTTCTTACCTGACTTTAAACCTTAGATGAAGTTCTTAAACCAGCAGGGAGGATTA
This sequence comes from Alethe diademata, assembly GCA_025584955.1. NCBI lineage: Eukaryota > Metazoa > Chordata > Aves > Passeriformes > Muscicapidae > Alethe > Alethe diademata. The sequence continues at coordinate 29,721,736 of JANRMJ010000107.1, read as the reverse complement.
GACAAATTTTGGGTATTTCAGCAGAACAATTCAGGTCATCAGTCCTTCTCGGTTAATTATAGAGGGAAGCCTGGGTGACTTTGCTCTTAAATTAGATGCCTGCAATGATGGTGAAATGCACCTGGATCTTAGCCTGGTGAAACAATTTCATATCCCAGTAAGATGGGTTAAATATCTAATTCAAAAATAGTTTTTTTTTTTCTTCATTGCTATTAAAAATACATTCTCAGAGTCAATTTTTATTAACATTTCCTCTGCATAAAACATAGCAACATCTGAGTTGGATTTCCTTCAGATGCATTTCCTTTGAAATGGAGAGCAAACAGAATTAGGAGGAACCAGGCAAGACCATCCCAGGCAGTGAAAAAAGGGGGGCTTGGTCTGCACTGCCTTTGAGCCACTGCTGGGATGGTGTAAGGCTGCTGAAACACAATCACAGGATCTGCTTCTGGGCTCATTTGTACCCAAATAGTGCTGGCATAATTCTGGGGATTTATTAGAGTTATGTCATGATTTCACAGTTGTCTCAGGCTGCTGGCTCTCAGGAGAGAGAATGCATTGTGTCAGAGAATTCTGGTGGCACAAAATATAAACCTTAGTCAAAGCTGATTGACAAAGATTAATGTTTTGTAATTGGGAACAATAGACATAGCTAAAGACCTTTGTACTGTGTATTTTTTAAATACAACCAGCAAGCTGTTCAG
>JANRMJ010000107.1:29675328-29720932 GCA_025584955.1 Alethe diademata | reverse complement strand
TAGTACAAATATTACATTTTTCACTTCTGAGATGTTTTTCTCCCTGCAATTTGAAGGAATAACATTTCCCTTATGCAGCATTGCCCAGGCTGTTAACAGCCTTGTTTTATGTTTTTGCTGTCACATGAAGAGAGTGGAAATCACCATCTTAGCAACTATATGGCTTCAGAAGTGGAAGACAAAAGTGTTACCTTTCTCCTGAAAGCATCAGCTGCAGGACAGGTGTTTGTTGCTTTTTCCAAGTGTCCTCATCAAGTTGCAGTAAAAAGCTTTTCTCCATTCCATTTGTGTGCCTGCTGTTGGGCTTCAAAGCTGGTTTTACCCTCGGATGGCTGAAGTCAGGAAAACTGTTCTGTACAGACCATGGCAAAGTAACTGCAGCAAGGAAGGAGAGAGGATTAAAATGCTGTTTATCAGAGGAGAGAACTGACCCCAGTGCCCTGAGCTGTTACACTGTCTGAATGGCCTCACTTGTTGGCACCAGGGTGAGCTCTGTGTTGACTGCAGCTGCCCAGACCTCGCAGGCTCCGTGTGCTGAGCTGCCTCTGCTTTGGCACTGCAGCCCTGGGAGCAAGGAGTGACAGAGGTGAATTATTTCTGACCTGTGATCAAACAGCATTTTCAATGAGAAAGAGCAGCAAAGAGAACAGGCTGTATTGCAGAGTCCTGCCTTCCCCTTGCCTTCCTCACTGTCTCCCTGCATTTTGCTGTGCTGGAAAGCAGCGTGTGCTTTCCTCCCCTGGTGCTGTGGCACAGGCAGGTGACAGTTTCTGCTATATGAAGGTCTGTGGGCTGAGCAGGGAGCCCATGAGATAGAACCTGGGAGAAAACATAGCTCAGATACTGTTGACAGTAGTAAAGGGTTAAGGAGAGATTTCTTCCTACCAGCAATGTTTGTAAAAATTTTTGTTCCTTTTTGGTGTAAGTGCATCTTCAAGATGCAATCTCTATATTTTTTCCACAAAAGAACAAAAAGAAGATTTATGTTCTATCAATGTGTGATTACTTTTAAGTATTTATATTATTAATAATCATTTCATAGTAAAAGATTCTTTAATGAAGAGCAATAATAATCATGTAAAGTCTTTCTGCACAGTGATGTTGCTGGGACTTTTTTGAAAAATGTCTCACAGACAACTCTAGGTGTCAGCTGGTAAACCCAAAAGCCATTTCAGCGCAATAGTGCTTTTATCATTGTGAGGCATAAAAGAGATTCTGATGGAAGACATTTATGAAAGGTACATTTCTAAAACCTTTCTCAGCAGTGGAGCCTGCAGGATGCTCTCAGCTGATGCAGGATGTTGTAGAGCTTCAGACCAAAGCTGTATTCAAGTGAATATTGTTTCACCAGCCACCCTTTCTAAGGTCCTAGCTCTGTGCTGCTTTCCACCTGTGTGTCTGCTGGATTAGAGTGCTAAGAAGATGAAAGGCTCCAGGTATGACGTTCTGGAGATAAAAACGTTCTCAAGTGTCTCATGTTTCAGCTATTTTTCGTTTGCCTCTGGAATCCATCTTCTCCATGCACCAGTGTTGGTTTCCCCAGTATTTTTTTCATTTTCTTCTTTTGGAAAGTGGGCAGCAGGAGATACTTCACTCATAAAGTGCTCTCAGAAATGACAGGTGCCATGCTAGTGCCTTCAGGCTGCATGCAGCCTTCATCAAGGCAAGAGCCCTAAGACACAGACAGTGTCCCTCTGAAAATCAGGACATTTTAGGATCCATTTTAGCATCCATGGCCCTTGTCATCTTCCTTGTGTTTGCCATCCATGTGCTGCAACAGCTCTGCTGTGCCAGGGCAGGTGCTGGTGTGATTGTCTCTTCCCATATGTTTTAGGGAGTTGAGGTGTCTTGTTAATCAGATGGGAAGCTCTATAGACTGCTGTTTGTGATTTGGGAGTGGTGCAGATCATGTGTCCCTTCACATTCTGCACATCAGACCCATGTCAGGATGTGCTCCTGGCACCTTGTCCATGAGCCCCTGGGGCTCCTGTCAACTGCAGCATTTTCAAAAGTTACATGAACTTCTAAAGGCAGACAGGAATTCTCTATGTGCCCATTTCTGAGAGTCTGTAATTTCCTGTCAGGGAGTGACTGAGAAGGAAGGTAGCAGGGCATGATCTGTGGAAGTGCCTTTGTGCCCTGCTGGGAGTAGCCTGGGAGTGGCTTTGCCCAGCTATCCTGGGTGCAGATGTTTCCAGGAGACCCTGATGCTCAGGAAAATCTGCTGGGTTTGTGTTGCAGCCATCCCAAGTGTGTGAGCAGGCTGTGGCTGAGAGGGAGAGCCTGGGCAAGCTCAGCTTTGGGGTGAGCTGTGAGCTCGATTTGCAGGTTGAAGATGGAGCTGGGTGTCTCAAGAGGAGTGCAAGGACAGACGCCCCCAGAAATGCAGCCCCTCCCCTGGCAAAGCACAGCACTCCTCAGGAAGCATGAGCAGCCATCTAGGAAATGGCATTTTAAGAAACTGTAAAATCAGCAGTTGGAAACAATTGAATTGTGCCTCATATATTTCTTTTTTCAGTACCTCCTGTATTAAGTTGTTCAGTTATTAAGAGAAGGAAACCCTCCTGAGATCTCTGCTGCTTTCAGAAGTGCTGGGCAGGGTGTAGCTGCATCCGTGGGGTGCTGGCTGCCTGGAAGGTGCTGGTGCCATAACACAGCAATCTGTATTCATGTGCTGTGCTTTCATCCCTAGATCACAGAAGGAACAGGATCATTACTGTGTATTAAAGGAATTAATTGTGTGGGTTAGTTCCCTGGCAAAGCTGTGTATTGAGTGTAGAGAGCATTGTCTTGCAGGTAGCAGAGGTGCATGACCTAAGTTCATGGAGTTCATTTCTGCAGTCGATCCTGCATCCCATCAGAACTTCCTTCACCTCTGGAATCCCTTCTGTGCCCACAGCAAGGTGCAGAGCTGTGACCTCCAGAAAAGAGCCCTGTGATGGATATCATACCCATGGGATTTTCCCAGGGAGGAAGGTGTTCATGTTCTCCTTTTGGTCCTGCGCTGAGGTGGGAAGTGAGGAGCAGGGCTCTGTCCCCCTGTGTCTCTTTGGAGGTGCTTGCTTCAAAGCCATAGGGTGGGTCTGCTCCTGAACTTCCATCCCACTCTGGCTTCTGACTGTGGAGGGCTCAGGGGTCCTCCTTGTGCCTAATGCTCCTGAAAGAGGTGTGCTCCTGCACTGTGCCAGAGCCCCAGACTCTTTTCCCCAAAGACTTGTCAAAGCTTCCTCAGCTATCTCAGCAACACTTTTATCTATTTATGTATAAGCAGTATTTAAGGGGAACAAATTGCCTGTGTGATCATTCCAATGTTCATTTTTTAATGCGTTTAATTCTGGTGCTGACACTTGGTTTTTCAAAGCGGGATTAGAGCTGCTGTGGGTAAACGTTGCCAGCATTACGTACAGCAGGAGTGGGGACCTGTGTAATGCTCAGCCAGGCTTTATTATTGACAAAGCCTAATTAAAAATGGATAAAGTTAAAGATTTTTTTTTTGTTGATAGTCAGATGTCCTGGAATGAACTATTCTGTGCAGCTGTTTTTTTTGTGGTAACACAAGGGGATTTAGACTGTGAGTTGATTCCAGTGTCTGTGGTCTCTGGGCATTCCCAAGAGCCATGGGCTGAACATGCAATTTCCATGAGCAACACCTCTAAACCCTGCAGCACAGCTGCCTTCTCTCTGTGTATTCTATTTAAGAGTCCTAAAAAATTTCCTGGAGCATTTCCTCAAAGCAGGCAGGGTGAGCATCAAAGGGTTGCCCAAAACCCTGAGGTGGATGTTTTTATCAAGGCTGATTAACACAATGAATGTGCTGCATATGAATTCAGGGCCCCCTGTAGATATCGGACTTCCAAGGATTATAGAATGATTTTGGAGAGGTGGTTCAGAAGCAGTGCTACAGCCATTGCTTTACATTTATTTTCGGCCTTTTAAATTTTTTTTTCAAAGTAGATTGTGATTGCCATGAAATTACTTTTAAATTTTAGTTTTTATTCAGTGTTTAAACAAATATCAAGCTTATAATAGTAAGAGGTGTACAGGCTGTCTTTTGGAATTAAAAGCAATTTTTTTTGCTTGTTTGTTTCGGGACGGCATGAGTAATGACTTGGGGACAGCTTTGTGGTATAGTGTGTTTTGCTTTAGGTTTACTGACGAATGGTGTTTTCTTCAACCAGCAGGCTGGCAGGGAATTGCAAACAGTGACCTCATTTATCCTAGCAGAGCTCACTCTCCCTGACGTTTTCATCAGCCAGTGGAGGAAGACGTTTGCTGTTCAACTGCTGCCAGCAGAGCTGGCGCTTATTTTTGTCTCGGCAAACTCGGTGAATATTCTGAACGTTGTGTCAGTTCAAGCAGTGTTGTGCCTGTCCTACATGGTGCCACGATTTGTGTTGAGGCAGGAGCAGCAGCAGGTCCTCAGTGACTGAGGCAGGTTGGCTCAATGAGGTATTTCCTTACAGGTTTATGCAGCATGTGCTGCAAGGGTGTTTATGAAGCTCTGTGTCATTTGGACCTCACTAGCTGGAAATCATTGGCAAAAATAATGCAGTGTACTACTGATACTTTTCCTCTTTCAATAAAGATGCAGGGAAGTCTACCCATATGTAATGTTATTGTCTTGATCTTTAGGAAAGAAGTTAATGAACCTACTGCAGTCTTGTCATTTTCTTGTCTTTTTTCAAGTTTTAGCAGGGAACTTAGAAGAGTGTTTTGTGAAACAAAGGGTTAATAGATGAAGCAGTAGTGAAATGCTGAGAGAAAAGAAATTATTCCTGTATTCCTAGAAACAATAGAAACTCTGAACAGTTACCTAAAGTGTCTCCTACTCTAGACTAGTTGTTTTCATTTTGTAAAATCAGGCTTAGACTTTTCCTCCAATACGTGAATTGTGTAAAGTACAAAGCAGCCCAACACACTGCTATGTTGGATAGCAGATACTCAAGTTTTCCTTTTCTTGTTGTAACCTGGCATTAGCAATGCAGACATAATCCCTACTGTGTGTGTTTTGGTAGAGAGGGGCAGAAGTGTCCTGGCAGATGCAGGCTTGTAGACTGCCAGGTTTCTTTTTGTACAAGTCCTGGCAGTGATTTTGATGTGCATCTTATTTAATGGAATGCCTCAGATTATTTTAAAAATTAATTAGTGCTGTAAGAGTTCATATAAATAATATTTACTTATTATTCAGTAGTTTAAACAAAATAATATCTATTAATTACCATAATAATGGTAGTGGTAATGATAATGATAATAATGTTATAATAATTTCAGCGAGTTTCCAGACTTTTAAAATTCATTGTTAATATACATTATGCCTTTTCTGCCTCATTTTGTAGCAAGTTCCAGCAGGATGTGTAGAGGCAGGTGTGATGCTGATTGGGGTACCTGCAGCTTGTTTTGAGTTTGGAAGAGTTTTTTTTTTGGAAGCTGTTTAGGTATCTGCCAAGAACATCTCTAGGTCAACTGAGAAACAATGCAGTGGATGCCCTGTGCAAAATAAGTAATTAAAAATGTATAAGATGGAAGAATTAGTGGCTTCTTGTGATATTGTTGGCAAATTTGAGTAGATTTTTGCAGCCTTTAAGGTTAAAGAAAGGCAGATAGGGTTTTTTGAGTAACTGAAAGCTCATTGAATTTGCTAGCAAGTTTTCTCAATCATGTAATTAATTAATAGTAAATACTATTGGAAATTGCTGCTGTTATGCAGATTACCTTTGCTGATTTCAGATTCTTCTGGAATAGGTTGAACTCTGATATTTACTCTGCAGTGTTCAACTGAGAGCAAACACATCCATCTCAAAGACAGGGCAGGCTGGCTTGCTGCAGTAGCATAATGAACTCATCCTGAGTACTCGTTTATTCAGTATCTCTGCCCATATCACTGTATCAGTGTTTAATCTTTAACAAAGCTGCTTGTTACTGTTCTTATTTCCTGATTCTAGAACACGCTGCAAACAGCATAAAGTTCCTGTACTGTCATTGCACTGGACTTGCAAAATCATTTGCTTTGCTGTCCTGAAAACAGTACTTTCATATAACTAAGCTATTTTGATGGCATTTGTTGTCATCTGCCTCAGGAAATGATAGTGGCATCTTTGACATCTGAATTATATTTCGTGTTCCAGTTTTGTGAAAAATCCCTATCATTATTTTCTAGTTTTAGCTGCTGCTTGTCCATAGCCCAAGCAACACGATTTTTGGAACAGCGTTCCAAACATCCACAGTTACATATTGCTTATTTTCAGGATATTTAAGTATCTTAAATATCAGACTGATATTATATATCTAAATATAGATAAATACTGGCATTTAAAATACATGTAAATACTTTTTAATAGATAAATAAAGACATATAACAATGAAATGTATAAGGCTTGCAATGCCATCTGTGCCCAGCCTCCACGTGTTTCTCCTCCACTCCAGAAGCACCATGGAGATGGGTTTTCAGCACTTGTTGTGTACCTCTCCTTGATGCTGTGTGCTGTTAAAACAGGCTTTTAACAAAGCAGCACAGCCTTCCTTTATTTTGGGCATCTTCAAGCAGAAAAGTCCCACACAAGTAAATAAATGTGTTTTAAGGCACCAGAGCTGCCCAGACCTGTGTGCAGTGCTATGCCCCAGGGATGCAGCCAGCAGAGCTGTGTGGGCAAAGCCTTTCCCTGCAGGATTTTTTATGGACTAGAGAGATTGGTGTGGTCAATAATTTAATATGCATTTTGAACACTTAGAATGATTTAGTGTATTACATAAATGGAAGAGGGAAAAGCTATGTCTATTTTTTCCGGTTCATTGTTCATGACAATAAGAGGAGTTTTATTAACTTCACAGTTGGTGCTACTCTGTTAATGCTTTTAATTTTTACTGTGTTTTGTTTTAATCCATTAAAAAAAACCAACAAACCAGGGTTATACTGGTTTGGTGGTTTTTTTGTGGTTTGGGATGTTGTCCCTTTTTTTTTTTTTTTTCTTTTTGTCTCCCCTTTCTGGTCTTGTGTTTCTTATTAGAAAGCTGCAATTCTTCATAAAACTGGCAGGTGCAATTTTGGCTGAGTATTCAAACCTGAATACTCTGTAATAAACATGCAGGAATAATGTAGACACTGAAAAATGGGGGAAGACTCCACCTGGGGCTGGAAAATCATGTGTTCTCTGTTAGCTTGAAGGCTAAGAATGCCATATAAATCATATTTCTTGCAGTAAGTAATGCAATACTAGAATAGTAGAGAAGGGAAAAGGCAAACATTCATTACAGAATGTAATTACAGAATTCATTACAGGAAATGTGGACAAAAAAAGAGCTGAAGAAAAGAGTTTGAGAGACGTCCTTGTCACTTACCTTTGCCTATGAAGTGTTGCACGACTGCAGAGGAGTAAGGCAGGGGTTTTGTCTTTGTGCTCTGAGGGCTGAACTGGCACAGGCACAGTTGGTTGTGCTAATTTACCTGGTTTTTAAAGCACAGAACAATCTTTATTTCCATTAGATTCTTGTTTTGCTCTTTGGAATGAATCCATAGCAGATGACCCACAATTCATAGAGGTCTGGAGGTGCTTCTTATTATTTACAGACATTGATAGTGTGGGTAGTAGAAAGCCCTGCAAATAGGTAGGAAATGTAAAACCTGAATTAGAAACCAAATGAATATGGCATATTGATAGGAAAACTAACTTGATTAGACAGTTCTTTAAGACAGGTGGTGATATTTGGTGGACAAAAACAGCGACAATTTGCCACAAAAGTGTGTTAAAATATGGGAAAATGTGGAAAATTATGAAAGGATGGGGAAAGAGCAGGGAGGGATAGGAGTAAGAAAATGAGTAAGGAGTGCAGACAGACATTACTGTCAGAGAGCTTTCTCTGTGTGTTATCTGCAGACAGTTCATTTTGGACAGGACACTTCTTTTTGGTCCAAACAATAGCTGTAGAAACCATTAGAGGTGATTTCCAGGGCAGCTTTGTAGGATGCTGCATAACAGATTATCACTTGAAATTACTAAAACTTTCTGAGTGTAAATGTCACAAGTAACAGTTCAGCTTTATGGTACATCCATGGAGAGCATAATTAAATGAGCATTTAATAAGAGGCTTGGAGCTGCATTCATGTCCCAAGCAAAGTTTAAATGCAGAAGGATTCAGATGAAGCATTGAAGCTTAACCAGATTTTATTAGAAAACAAATCAAAACAAACCCCAACATTTTGAAAATATATTATTGGTATTGAGTCATGCTTGGTTCACTCTTGTGATGAACACTTATAATCCAGATACAGGTTTATCACACAATTACAGTTATTTGTTCAAATGAGTGTGTATAAATTCTCAGCAGGTATGAAGATACACTGTAGGGCATTTTCTATTGTCTAAATTCCAGAAGGATGCTTCATTTATGTTGAGAGATCCATAAAATTTAAGAGAGCGTTTCAGGATGTGTGAAGAAGTCGATAAAGAATTGTCTGCTTCAAAAACTTTCTTTGTTAAAGTACTGTATGAAAAGAGCTTAGAGAAGTAAAAAATCTTCAGTCCTAGAAGGTTTCAGGGCTTACTCAACCAAAGCAATAGCAGCTTTGAGGGATCATCAAGGGCACAGCTTCAGAGGATGGTTTATACAGAGCCCTACCTGGAGATTCAATGCCCATCTTCTGTGTGTGGGGTGGTTGGTGTGTCACCATCAGCAAAGCCCTCATGGAGGAGGAGAGCCTTTTGTAATGATCCCTTCAGCAGGGCCCTTTCTGCCTTTTCTTTAAAATGTGCTCGTGTCAGTGCACAAATCCTTGATGTGGGTTATGAGGTGCTGCTGGACCACTGCTTATCATTCTCTTGGAAGTTTATATTTGGGTGACTCCCGTGCCTTAACCTGTGAGATACAGAGTGCATCACTAAGAGAAAAACAGCCTGGCTTTCATCTGGAGTCATCTCTGATTTTGGCTTTGACTGGTGCTCCAGAGCTGTAGCTGAAATCAGAATCTGGGGTAATGTGTTGTTTAAGAATCTATTAAAATGTAGCCCAAACCTGGTTAATATTCTTGTGAAGATTCACACTCTACCATACATCCTTCTGAAGCAGGACCAACCCTAATCTTCAACTCTGTCTTTTTTGCTTTAGTTTCTGTCAAGATGTGGCTGTTAAACCTAAAAGAGGGTACTAATATAAGGTAGAAAGAGAATTATTTTCACAAAATTGCAAGAACATTTCCAGATTCTGAAATAAGAAAAGAAAAATAGAAAGTCATCCCATTTTTCTGCACTCAGAAAGCGAAGGAGACTGTTGTGAAAACTCATACTGTTCGCAATCCTTCTCAAAAGTCATCTTCTTAATGTTTGGCAATATTTAAAATCTTAAGCATGTGTGTGGAATACTAACTGAGGCAGTTTTAAAATTAATGTTACATCAAACATGTTTTGAATCAACTTCCTGTGAATTTAATTAATCATTACTTCTCTGGCAATTCAAATTTACATATTTTTAAGGCTGGCTGTGATCCATGTTGGCATCTGAAGTAAAGAGAACAGAACTCCTCTGAGTAACAGAGTGCGGCATCAAAAAATACTGAAACTTGAAATACTGTGTGAATTGTTGCCTTCTGCCTAAAAATAAAACTCTGGGTTTGGCAGGCTGAAGAGACACTGTGCAGCCACTGGAAAATATTTCATTTCAAAACCTGCTGGGTACTCTAAAAAGGCAGCCCTGTAGGGCACCTGTTTGCCCTGGAAACCATGGCCATGGAGAGCACTCAGAAAGTTTCCTTGAAACTTGATAATTCAAAATGTTTGGAAAGCAATACATGACTGTTCTCCTCATATTATCTTATCTCTGTCACTAACAGTCCAAGAAAAATATATCTTTTAGGTAAGAACTAAGGGAGAAAAAAATGAATGAAAATATCTGTTCAGAGATATGCCGTGATAGATGTGAGGTGGATGAGTAATGGTACCTCTTGTTAAATTGGAATTAAGGAAATATTTATAAAAAGAACTTTCTCAGTGGGAGAAATGTTTGAGGGCTGTGTTTTATTGCACTGTCTTCTGTGATGTGCAAATGAGCATGATGTGAGGTAGATAATTTTACTGGCTTAGCTGCACTGCCTCAGCTGCAGAAGAAAATTTAAGAAAATTTAGTTATGAATTCTCTCTTCCACTACTGCCATCAAGAGCAGAAGAAGAAAAAAAAGAGACTTTCCTCCATTATAAGCTTCTAGGGAAGATGAAGCATCATTCCTGCTGGACTGCTGAGTGCACACACAGGTTTGGGATTGGAAGCGGTGACAGTGTCTGTGTAGGGATGATGAAAATTGCCCCATCTCTGGGTGAACATCAAAGGAAAATCAGCTGCTGGAGTGGAGGTTTTTTGCAAGACTCCTTAGGAGATACAGCCTGTGTGCAGCTCAACCTCTGCTGTAAAAGCATAGGGTTCTCCTTTCCCATCCCCTCACCTGGTGGATGTGTGGTGGGAGTGACTACAAGGGAGCAGAGCTCACCTCCTGTTCCTGTAGCTGCTGTTCTTCTCTTTGTTCTTGCTAGGCAGTGCTCTGTCAGGAAGCGCAGAATCAGGGAACTTTCCAGGAGGAAATTGTTGTTTACAAGGCATCCTGCCTCGATGAAGAGGCACTGGCTCCTGTTTCATCCCAGGCAGCCCAGCTCTGTTTGTGCAGGAGCCAGCAGGATGAGCCTCCAGCCTTTCCTCCCCTGTGGCTGCAGCCCCTCTTCAAAGGCTTTCCCCAGGAGCACATTTTTGTAGTAACTTGCTGAGTCTTTGCTCAAGCCAGACACTGACCTGTTACAGATCATTTCTTCCCCCTCCCTTGTTTTTTCTGAAACTCTCCATTCATAACATCATCTGCTGCCTAGAAACCAATATCCCTTCCAAACCCCAAACTGGTGTATCCTTTGTGAAGGGTTACTGTGACAGTTTTTACTTTGCGTCAAATACAGAGCATTAGCAGATTTTCCCCTGAGCTCTAGCTTGCTCTCCAAGCAGCTTTGACTCCCCAGTTAGGTCTGTCCTGAGCAGTGTTCCTGCCCCTGCTCTGAGCCAGAACTCTCCATGGTACCTGTGTTTAGGATAATGCTCTGCCTGGAATAGGGAAAACACCACAACTCAATTTTCTGCCACCCTCCTTCTTCCAAAAGTCCTTCACAGCTGTTTCAAGAATGCAGCCAGCCAGTACCTGTGGGTTTGTGCTGGTGGGAGCTGAAGGTTTTGTTGTCTTTCAGTGGTGCCTCTGTTCAGCTTTGAATAAGTTTGTATAATTGTGATACACTATGAACCCCACTCACCATACAAACAGTGCGATTTTTCTCTTGAGAATGAAAGTAACTTTGGCCACTACTTCTCTCTTTTATATTGTTTTAAAGTAATTCTATTTCCAGTGTTTTCAACTGTTGAAATATTCTTTTTAATGATCTGTTGTATTTTAATTAAAAGGTCATATTTGAAGACTGAAGTCTATTTTTACATGTATAGAATCTGCTTCTTGAGTGCCTTTGTTCATTAAAATCAGAAAATTAAAATAGAAAAAATAGACAAGGGAAATGAGGCATATTATACTACTACTTTCATGTTTGGTTTTGAAGGTAAAACTGTATCTAGATGATAATTAGGCTTTGCCCTCAAAATGGCCTTGCTGCAGTACATGCACTGATTGAAACAACTCTGGGGCTTCTTTCTTCCTGGAGTTAGAGGATTCCCATCTGAGTAGGCTCAGAGTAGGCTCCAGCCACTCTGCTAAAATAAGATTATCATCCCTGCAACCTGGATGTGTGGGAGATGGAAATTCCTGTGTAAGGAGTTAGAGGCATCACTTGGAAGACTGACAATAGAATTTATTTGCATTGGAAAAAATGTTTGCTAAGGAAAACTACTATATACATTAAAACTCTGGATTTGTGTCTCAGCAACATGGCATCCTTGCAAAACTCATTTTATGTTTCAATGCTCTTGGGCACAATTTTAAGGATTTTTTGTTTGGTTTTTTTGAACTTACATTACATATTTTTCTTTGATATCCAAATGTGTTTTATACATCCATTAAATCATATCCACTAAATTACAGAACATACTGCCTTTGGTGGAAGAAATTATATATTTGGGTAACTTTCCACTGTCAGAAGACTTTTCATCTCTGAGCTGAGTGGGTGTTCTTCACATGAGCCCATTTTCAGGACAAATCAGCATTTATTCACTACTTGGGCACACAGCTCTTGCTGGCTGCTGCGGGGCCCTGTGAACCTTTCCCAAGTGAGGAGTGGTATCTATTACATTTCTTTGTCCATTCCTGCATCACTTCAGTTTTCTGTGATGTGACTTAATTACTGATTCCCAGATGTGCAGAATGGCTGATCCTCTTTAAGTCTTCTAAGCTTTGTAAATAAGGAATGATTCTAAGCAGGTAGACAGATCTGCTCTGATTATACAGTGGGATTATCAGCCCAGAAATCTGCGTGCTAGCTCAAAACCGGTTTTGAACTGGTGTTTACATTTGCTTTTAGGCTTTCTATTTTGTTTTTGGAAGGACAGTGTCCAGGTGGTGTAAGGTAGGTTTGCATGGTTCTGTGTGCAAAGACTAAAGTGCAGGGAAATTAAAATGCAGTGCTTTTCATAGTACTTTAAATTGATTAGGACTTGAGTGGGACTGTTGGTACTGATTTAAAATAAGTCATCTCCATTGAAATAAAGAGACTTAATTAGGTGCTATTAAAAGCATCACCCTGAGAAACTGCTGAGGACTTTAGAGCAGATCTGAGATCCATCCATGGTTCTCTGTGATTAATTCAAAATGGGTGAACCCTTACAAAGCACCTGGAGTACAAATACAGTTACAGAGTTCGCACTCAAAATCAGTAATTCATGTTTAAAAAAATGAGCTGATTGCCTATACACATGAATTATTTTTATCCTATTTTATGGTTACAAAATAGTGCACCTCTGAAGTTTCTGTGAAGCTTTTATGTTTTGGGAGAGAATTTTTTTGAATTCTAATCTTATTAGATTACAGCAGAGTCCACACTCAAAACCAATACTCAAAATTCATTTCAAATTAATGACCTGTCTTCAGGTGTAATTTTTACCTTCGATTTGAGCCTGTGGCATCTGCTCAAGGTCAGTCCACAATTCATTTACATTTTTTAAAGCTCCTTGTTTTTACCATTTTGAAGTTTTGGTTGTTGCTGTGGGAAGGTGAAGGCATATCATCTTTCTAGGTTAGTTGTGCTGTATTTTAGTTATGCAAATGTTCGTTGTGGGTGAATGAAGTTCTAGTATAATGTAGTATTTCGTTGTAAAGGGTGCAAGGACCCATAATGTGCTTCCTTCATTCAAAAAATACAAAAAGCTCAAAAGAACAGGCTGATAGAAAAGAGTTTGGTCTAACACAGCAGAGAATTGTGAGGATTTCATTTGATTGGCAGTGCTTCTTGTTTTTGGCAAATCCTTTTTGATGCGAGCTAATAGATGTTGCAGCAGTAAATCCTGGAGATTATCAGGTGTTTGGAGAGAATGGAAATTGTGTTGTGCATTTTGTGCTTGAGGCACTGCAGAGGTGCAGGAGGTGCTGAAGGTCTGTGAGAGCTCTGGGTGGTTCCCATGGGGAGCACTGTGGGCACATCCCTATGGACAAACCCCAGGTCAGCCTGGCTTCTCTGCTGGAATAGCTAAAGCAATCTTACATGTCCATAGGCATTATAACTTTGAAGATCATTAAAATAATGGTTAGATCTTACTAGTTAAGATTTTTTTTTTTTTGCATAAAATTTATTTTGACCATGCTTCACAAGATAGCATTGTTTATAAATAGGGTAATTATTTATTTATTTTTTAATATAGTCCTTTTCAAAGAGAGCTCTGTTTGCTTATATATGTTTAGAAATGTCAGAAATTATTCCTATGGCCACAGACATTTAATAAAGCAGAGTGATTTGGCTTTACCTTTCCAGTTCTTAATGGTCACTGTAGTTAACAGAGCTACTTAAACCTCTAGACAGTAAAACTAATGCATAGAAAATGAGAATTGTGGAAGGCAAGAGATAGAGTTATATGGTATCTGTAAAATGTGGGCAGGTAAAATGAGAGGCAGTGTAGAGCTTTTAAAGAAAAGCAGATAATTTAAACTCTCTTCTACCAGTGTTAGAGGTAACAAAACCAAGAGTAAGTGTAGAATAATGGGCTAAAATGGGAAGGGGATGAAATTTCAGTCACCTGCTAGAACAAACGTTCTCTGAGAATTATTCCAGTTTTACCAAACAGAATGAAAAATGAATTTCTGAAGGAATTGAGTGGCAATGAGGATTTTAGTAATTTAAAGAGAAGTCTTAAGACAGTAGCGGCAATTTTCAAAAGGCTGAGTAGATACTCCTGAAGACTGAACTCAGTTATTGTATTGCAAAGCAGCAGGGATGAATCTGAGAATTATTAAAAACTACTGGTAGTAATTGCAACTCAGGTGGTCATTTTTAATGCCTCATTTGTGAAGAATTGAGTAGACCAGGGTTGTGATGTTCCTGAGTCTTTCTTCTGGATGATGACTTCTGTGGCAAAATGACAAAATGAAAAACCTTCTGAGGACTTAGGAAATGAGTCAAAAAAACCCTTAAAATAGTACCAAATTAATTTTATTATATTGACTTTATTCTGCTGAGATGGACAAGCACTCACTGTTAAAGCAAAAAACTTACACTATTCTGAAATACACTACAAAGTGATTGCTGTTCTCGGCCTACTGAAAATGTTCTAAAATGCTGTGATTTCTAGAAGCTTTAGGCACCTACATTTGCCAGTCTTGCAAAATTTTGAGTTTCTTAGTGCATGTGTTTTGTCTTCTAAAGTTTTTTCTTCCCAAGAATTTTCCATTCTTTTGTTATAAGAAAACCATGATACAAGTTTGGATGTAGACATGGACAGAAATCTGACAATTAGGATTAAAAGCTTGTAAATAAGAATAAAAAAAAAAAAAGTTGAAATGCGCTACATAGTCACATTTTGCCACTCTTCATTTTTAGATAATCGTGGTGCTTCTGTGATGGAAATTTTCCATACTCCATGTATTTTATTCTCCTTTGACCTTGTATTGTCTCTGTCACCTGGTACATTAAACAGCAGTCAGGTTCAGAGCCACTTAGAACTGATAAAGGACTTAGGAAGTTTTACCCATCCTATGATTATCAGTCTAATTTTCAGGTGTGAAAATTACTGTTCTAATCTCAGAAGACAGTGACCCATAAAAGGTGTATGATTGAAAATCAGATTATAATTGAAAATGTGATCATTGTTTCTTTAAATACCCGCTAATGTGTCGGTGCCATCTGGCAGTACCTGGCTCTGCCCTTGGTTGGCTCTCACTGACTGGCTGCTCAGGCACAGGCATCAGGATGGATGTGGGTCGTGGAGATATTCTCCTCTGGGATCCCAGTGGCCTTATTAGAATTCATTTTTTTCCATAAGAACAAAAGGAAGGGATCACAGGGGAGGGAGAGCTGTTCATGGTTACTTGTGCTGTTGGAGCTGAGTGAATTTCCACTTTTCCTCATCCTCTCCACTCCTATCTGACAAGGATTTCAGAAACTGGACATTTAAGCCACAATTAGTTGTCTCTTCCTCTCACCTGCCTAATTCCAGACACTGAAGTCTGACACCAACCTGGCTGCAGCCAGAATTGCCCCTTCAGTTTAGGGCACAGGTGGGGCTTGGGGAGATGTGCAGCCCCATGAAGAGAAGCTGCCAAGGATTGTTGTGAGCCCTTCCTCATGAAGTGGCTATAGCTGAGGCATTATTTAATTCTTCCATCCTGCAACAATAGCTCAACTTGTAATCTGAATAATGTGTTTTTCTTTTCTTTGTAACCTTCACATTAACGCAGTAATTACTGAGGGGCTGGAAGAATTGGAATGGGTCTCATTTTTTTTTTTTTAAACAGCTTATGCCCTTTTCTTGCTTGGTATGCTTAAATATTTGAAGTTGCCGCTTTAAAATAAATTATTGACAAAAGCACTATGGGTTTCTTTTGTTACTCACTTGCAGGGTTACCTAAATATGCAACTAATCACCACAGGCAGTGCATAAAAAACAAAAAATAAAACATTCTTACTGCAGTGTCTTGCAGTGTGTTGGCTACTGATACAGATATATTCAGAGAGGGGTGGTACACTTGGGGGTAGATAATGAGTGGTAGTGAGACAACTTTTGGATAAACTGCAATTTTTGATTCCCACTTTGGTAAGGGCACCCCGAAGAATTACTTCATATATTTTTAGTAGCTTCTTGTTTCAGAAGTTGACATATAGAATTACTGTTGTTGCAGTTGTACATTGCAAAACTCTTCATTATCCCCTTGGATGTTTTCAGATTTTTGCTATTTTCATTCATTTTTTCCATTCTTAAAAAAACAATCCAGCTTTCTGCTTGTAGTAAGAAGTAAGCACTCCTCCTAAATTCTCAGAATAAAATTACACAGATAATAAAATTATCAAGTTAAAATTTCGGACTTCAATTCTATTACAAAATCCTGTTTACAGTGTGAAGTATAAATAGAACAATGTATGATACTCCCCTTCTAGGGGTAGTAATGGAATAATTACTACCAGAACATTTTTTCCTAGGTCAGAAGAGCATTTACTACATTCCAACTATGGTTCATAAGCAACCATATTGATATATTTTAATTAGGAACAATTTTAGCAATGTAGATATGCAGTTGTTATACTGGATAAGAAACTTCAAATTCTTTTCCTATAAGATGTATTGCTTCAATTTCTCTTGCTGTATCATGCTGAAACATCATGTAATTAAAGCACTGTGGTTCTTTGCAGAATGTTCTCTTGTAGACAGGTAGCCTAAACTGATGAGATTAATACTTTTATTTCACTTTCAAATATGTGAAAAGTGATAGGTTTTGCTCTCAAAGGCTCCTGTAGAAAGCACTAATGGAAATAGTGCTCCATCATCATTGACTGATTGGATTCTAGAATTTGAGCTTTTTACTGATGTTAATTTTCATGACAAAATAATTTAACAAAATCACAATTGTCCCCATTAACCTCAGCCAAGTCTGGGTGAGCAGACTGTGCACAGAAAAATGCCTTGGGGTCCTCTGTTGCTAAGAGTGTGATAGAGTGATTTGTAAGGCTTGTGATGAGCAGTAACTCTGGGGGCAGAGGTGAGCAAATACCAGATTTCCAACCAGCTGCTCCATCAGACCAACTTGGGTCCGAGTCAGCTTTGTCAGAGCTGCTGCTGGCTCGTTTTGCTCTTGGGGTTTTGGTTGGTTGGGGTTTTTCCTGTTTATTTTTTCCTGTGTTCTGATAGAGTAGGTGGAGAAGTTAGAAAGGACGGAGTGCAGTCACTGGGCTTTGTTTTCCCACTCAAGGTGCTGCACAAGAGCTACTTTAGTGCTGGTTTTTGTTTTCAACACCCTGTTGCCAGCAGAGAGCCAGGGGGATTTGGCTGCACATCTCCACACACTGTGATTTGAGGAGTTGCTTCCTCCAAGGGCCACTGCAGTCAGAAATCCCGAGCACAGCTTCCAGCCAGCTGCTGGCTTTGTCACTTGGTGTGTGTCAGGTTAATATTCCTCAAAATTTTGGTCCTGTGGGAACAGCTAGAGCTGCCTAAAGTTGCAGTCTCAAAAGTTGTAATATAGCTGCTTCCAGAAAATTCCTTAAGTTGTTTACACAAAGGAGAAAGGGATGTAAAAGATTATTCAGTGACTCGGGAGGGAATAAGGAGCATACGGCGCTATGAGCTGCAGAAAACAGGAATAAACCCCACAGGTATAAAATCAACACAAAATGTGAAAAAGGAAATTTTCCTACAGAAGTCAGGTATTAGCTACACCAACACTTTTGTTACAGTTCCCTTTTTGTAAATTAGCTAAAAACCAATTCTTGGCAAGTTTCCATCAGTTTGAAAATACATTTGTTAATCACTGCCACTCATCTGTGATAAAATCCAGACTTCTGTTCCGTGGGTGGTTTGTTTGCTTTAATTTTGTGGTTTTTGTTTTTTTCCCCCCTGTGTTAGCTCTGAAAGTGGTTTGTATTTTATGAACATTCAAGATTACCTGTGAACCCATTTTTGCATGGCATAAATCTGGGAAAATTCCTTTTGTAGCTTATTAATTAAATTATCCAGTTTAGTTTGCCATATAGGTCTGGATTCTGACTTCTAGCAGCTTGTTTTTGAGTACACACTGAATATATTTATTCATTCTTGTTAAAAACTAAGCAAGTGTTTAGAAAAAGGCAATGAAGGTTGATACTTTTAAAAGTTATTAATCTGGGGAATCATGGAGTATCACAAGAATCCATTTTATATAAGGCCTGTGGTATAAAAGAAAGGCACAGTGTTTGTTACAGCCTGTCTCAGAGCCCACCACCTTCATTTGAGTCAAATATTTGCCTCCAGACATTTCAGTAGGAGCTGTTGAAATGGATCTGAAGGAATTATCTGGCTCTTATATTAAAGCTCAGAGCCAAGGAGAGATTTTGAGCTGAGTGCCTGTTGTGAGTACTGGATCTGCAGAACTTCCAGTGCAGTAATGGAAATTTCAGTTACAGGGCTGCTTGGAAATTTTCTTTCACTTTGGTGTAACAGCTCTGCCAAAGGCAGGTACCCACTTCTCTGTTGGTAAGATCAGAACTCTAATTATAAATCTTGTAACTTTTAAATAGCAAGAAACCCCGAAGAAATAGATATGATGTGTTTTATAGAGATCATCCTTGCTTTATTTGTCATTGGAATCAGACAGAAAGAAGACATTACTCTGGAGGAAATGAAAGATGCCATTCATTTCTTTCTCTAAGTCAAAACTCCTAGTTTGGATGGATTTCTGCCAAGGTTTCTGTGATACTCAGTGATATGCTTTCACCTTTATTAGTAAAAATATTAAAGCATATATGGAGTGCTTGACAACATCACTGCTTTTCTTGGCACTATTGTTATATTAGGGATTATTTATCCCTACAATCAAAGGTTCATTTGAGTTACTCCTTAGAATGTCCAGGCTTTGCTAGAGCAGTCCTTAGTGTATCTATGCATTTCTTTGCTTTCCAGTAAAAAGAGCATCTGGAAAATTTTGCCAGTAGGAGCAGCTTGGCTCTTATTGGGTGGCTTGCATTTCCAAAAGAAATATAATGGATAAAGGGCCTTTGAGGTGTTTTATGTAGATAGGTTTGGCCATTGGGTAAAATGACTGCAGGGAAAGAAAACCTGGATTTTTACATTATCTGGAAGTATACAGAAAAAAAAAAAATCAATTAATCTGGTAAAACAGCCAAGAAATTCCTGATTTTTTTTTTTCTCTTATTACTAAATTTGATTTTTAATTGAGTGGAATCTATGTAAAGAGATGATTTTGAGACCCATTGTCCTTCTATAAATGCTTTTTTATAAGCTCTATATGTGTGTATGAGTGTTGGAACAGTGTGATGTCCTTAGTACTGTGAGGACTAACACTGCTTTTAAGTGAAATGTGATCTTGGCTTTGCTGGGTCATTATATATATTAACTCTATATAATGTAGCATAATGTGTTAAATCTACAAATTTCCTGATCACCTCTCTGGTCTTTTTCTCCTAAAAAGTGCAGGAGAAAACCATATCTTTATTTCTGATTATAGAAACATAGATCATATTCTACTGCTTTAAATGGAGTTCCATTTCCTGGAAAAACAGGTAATTTAATGGTGAAGCAGACTGGGAAAAACTGAAGGATAGATTTCCAATTAGAGTCCAGTGATATTGACTGAGTAATTTTTGCTTGCTATAATTTTGTTGACAAATATTTACGTAAAGAGTTGCTGGTTTCCCATTCTTACCTGAACTTGGGAAACTCATGAAACTTTCTACTGCTTTAGATCCCTCTAAACACTGAGATTGTGTTTGTGTTCCCTTTTCTGCTACTGTCACTCCTTGGTTTATTTACATTTGTATTTATTTATGGGAATGTTTCCTTGAATAATATTTATCTGTATATATATTCAGTGATATGTGCATGTGTGTACATATGTATGTGCACATAAAGTCATTAAGGCACTTTTGGATTTGAATTACTTGTTTTATTTGCATGTAATTTATATGTAAATCTGAAAACAAATAGAATAATATTGATGTGAATTTGCAAAATAGCATTTACAAATCTGTTCCATAGTTTGATAAATCCTGATTTAATCTCACTTATCTAAAACAAAAGCTTCTGCCAGATCTATTCTCCAGGACTCTTAAATGCCATAAAATTAAGCATGTATACTGATACCTGACCGTGGGAAACTCCAAATGCTGATTTTGTTTTTTCTAATCTAACAGTGAACTTACTGGAAAGTCATACACCTGTGCATTTTTTTACCATTAAAAATAAGACCACTGTGTTAAATTTAAATTGTAAAATTACGTGACATAGATCTGAATGTGACTTTATGGTATTGCTGCAGTTTGGTAACCTTTGCTGTTTATCTAACCTTCAGTGAACTGCAGTTTTGTGTTGTCAAACAGATCTTATTAATGCTGAAATAGTTGATGTCATTTATTAAAAATTATCTCTTATGGGACCTTGCAAATATATCAGGAAATAAAAAGACGTGTTAAAGCCTTTCTTTTTTTTTAAAGCAATCAGGCAAAGAATAACCTTGTTTCTGACCGATGAAAATTACAAATTCCAACAAATAATTTTTTTTATATCTGTAGAAAGATCTATAGGTATGCAACATGGATAGCCTGTGTTCATTTATTTTTAAAGTCTCTTTTTCTGAGATAAGTTATTTTACTTGGTTGAGGGATTTTTCTTTAACATGATAAGAATGGGAGAAATATTTTACTATCTTGTGACATTTCAGTAAAGTTGGGATCAATAGGAATATGTGAAAATACCTTTTTGGCCATAACTGGCTGTGCCAGTGTTTATACAGACTTCTTGTGTTATATCTAGTAACCTGAATAAAATTGTGTTTATGCCTGCTGCTTTGTCATCTTTTTCTGTCCTTGGCCTTGCTTGCTTTAGTAAAATACTTCCAAGAATTTTCTTTAATTATGGCAAATTAACTGTTGATTTCCTGTAGGTGCTAATGATGCATGGCTCACTGGAAATGAGCCACTTTCTTTATTTCCATGTAATCTCCCAGGCAGTCGCCAAGATACAGAGATGGCTTTTCCTAATCAGGCAAAAATCTCATTAGCTTCCAGATGAGACTGGTGTGAGGAAAAGAGCAAACAGCCTGGTGTGAGTGCTGGGGCTTTGGTGTGGTGAGGGCACAAGGAGCATAGCCTGAAGTCAGAGCAGAGCTGTTGGTGAGCCTCAGTCCCTCAAAGGAGTGTCAGACTGCTCTGGACAACCCTCTGTCTGGAGGTGAGGTTTGCAGGGGAGGTTGGAGTCATATTTCATTAACTGTTTTCCCTAGGAACTTGCAGAAATCCCCAAAGGTGGCTTCCTGTGGCTTTCATGTCCCTCCGTACTTCTGAGTCTCAAGATGCTTGCTCACGTCTTGTCAAACTTTGTTATTCTCCCCAACTCTCCAAGTATTTCTGCTGGACTGGAAGGAAAGAGTACAGTATTTTTACTTCTGGAACTTTGTTAGAAACAAACTATAAAAGATTGTGAAGGCAGGATGAAAAGGGATAACAATTGAAATCCTGAGGCTCAGTGAAGTTGCCTCTGATGCTGGCATTGCACCTCTTCATCAAAGTGCTCTGCATTCAGCTCCAAAAGCCTGAGGAGCTCCCTTGCCTGCTGCAACCCATCTCTACATTGTGACTGCTCCTTTTTTCAGATACAAACCATTTCTGTCACTCATTGTTACTTTATTCAAGCCTCTGCCCCAGCTACTCAGCAGCGCTTATGGCAATATTTTCCATGGCCTGCATTTTCCATGGTTTCTTTAATCTGGAGCACTGTGATAGTTTACTTCCCCCCCTCCCTGTATGAATGCTACTATGTTAGCTAAAACAAACATAAAAAACAAACATATGGCCTCAAATTTTCACTTGTGCAGGTGCCACACTGTTGTGTTGACCCATCTCTGCTTTTGTATTTATTACATGCAGGAATAATGACCTAAGGTTTAAACTCATCTGCTGTGATTAGGTCTTGGACAAGGGTTCCAGCAGAATGCTTTGGAAGTTAAGCTTTTACTTGTTTGTCTAGTGTAATAGCTAGCTCATTGTTTCTGAGTAAGTGTTACAAGGTACACTGAAAAATGAGAGGGAAGATGTGGAATGTATTCTTAATGCTGGCCATAATATGTTAAATAGATTGCATAAATGTTTCTGGTCTTTTTATTTATTTTTTTTTAATTTTTATTTATTTTTTTTTTATTTTTTTGTGAGTAGTTGGAACTAAGGGTGTTGACCTAAACTAAAGCTGTTTCAAAATACCCCAAATAACCAAAATCCAGTTCATGAATGGGCACTTGCAGGTCCAAGGAAAAGATCTCTGCTTAGAGCAAAAATGACAAAGCTAAAAGAAAGCACAGAATGTTTTATAAGGTTAATAACCAGTGTGAGTGATCAACACTTCTCAGAATGACTTATATGTGCACATTTGTTTTAGTTTATTTTTATTGAGGAGGGGTGGGTTTGGGTTTGTTTTAGTTGTTTTGGCCTGGGTTTGTTTTCAGTTTGGCTCTGCAAAAGGAGGGCTTTGTTCTACCAGTGCAGCCCAAAGAAATAAAAATATGAAGACAGATTGTTCCCATATCCAAACCCTGCACCTGTTCTGAGCAGGGTAATTGCTAACAAGCTGCTCTCCTTTTAAAATGCCAGTTATCCACACAGCTGACAGAACCTGCATTCCTCTGGAAGTGGCATTTTAACAGTGACTCTGAAAAGAAGTGCCAATGTTTTCATGAATAAAGATATTGACCAGGGAAGGCAATTGTGTGACCATAATCATTGAGACAAGAACTGTAGCAACAGGATCTTATGAAACAGTGGATTGTAAAGGGATTGTAGAGGGATGAAAATGATAGGTACTTATGCAAATGGATTAGAACTATCCTCTGCCACTTTGTGGATTTGTCTTTTAATCTCTCTTGCTATCTAGGCCATGGCATTAGTCAAAAACAGCTGGAAAGGAATGGACACAATCACTTAATCACAAAATCAGAAGGCTTGCTGGGGTAATTTCCCTTCAAATAGCACAGTGCAAACCCAGGGCAGGTAGTACTTAATATTAGTTGCAAGCCCAGCTCTATAAAGAGCTCTGGAAAGACTGCAATCTTTCTATTATAAGTGTATTGAGTCTGTCTTTTAAGACACCTGAAATGTGACATGAAATTATTTGTCTTTTTTCCATTTGTCAGCTTTTCTTTATGTTTGGGGAATGCAAATGGCAAGAGTTTAATGAAGTGATATTGTTGTGATGACATCTAAGCTGCAGAGTGAGACTCATTCTCATTCCTACTGCAAAGCAAATTATGTTTGCTTTTCCTATTCTAATGCACTTTGCCCTGAAATTCTTACCAAAATGAGGGAGCACTGTGATTCTCCTTCGTGCTTTTCTCTGTAGGCTTTGTCCTGGTGACAGAACAGCATAAAAAAAATAAAAGAAAAAGAGACAAAAGAAAGCAGATGATTTATTCGAGGCATCAGAAGATGCCATGCTGGCAGAAGCTGCTACAGCCCCAAACTGCTACAGCCCAAATCTGTTACAGCCCAAATCTCCTTTAAGATCTTTCACCTCAACACAAAACCAGGCGGGCACCAGACACTGTTGGAGCTCAGTGCTGGTGGGTTTTGTGTTCCAAATGACAACAGTATTGGGGTAAACACCAATGTGCATCTGCAGACCTGGACTGTTAGGCAGGTCAGCCTGGTAAAGTTCAATCTGGACTGAATAAATTATGGCAGAATCTCTGCTTTCAGTTTGAGCTGAACCCAGCCAAAATAGTTAAAACTGCTTGAATTCTTGTTCTTAACATTTATAGAAAAATGGATATTTTCTGCATTTGGCTCATCCCACAGTTTATCAGCTGGGCTGATGCAGCATGGGCAGGAGCTCTATGAGAAAATGCAGTTTGGTTAAATGTCAGCTCCGAAAGTTTGGGTTTCACTTCTTCTCCCTAAGGGGATGCTGCATTTTACCTACCCAATGTCTTCTGGAAAAGCCTGGCAGAGGCACTCAGTATTCCTCAGCTTTAGCCAATGCCCTTTCACATGCCTGCTTCCACCAGGCATTCTCCTGGTACTTCTGGCATGATTTCCATGGTGGAAATTGTACTGTGGTTTACACAAAGAGTTTTCCAAGAAATCCAGAAAGTGCTGTTAGAGTAATTCAGAAACTTGACTTACTAATGCAGCATGTTATGCCAATATTTTCTGACCTTTTCTTCTCTTACAACAACCCTAGTTATACACACTTGCTGGAAAAATTGTGTCTTAAAGACTTTTTATTCTCATTGATTAACAATAAAACTCTGAGTTGATAAGCTTTAGGAAGGAAGCTGATCTTTAAGATCCCCTGCAACCCAAACCATTTGTGATTCTGTGCCATAGATTGTGATATTCAAGGCTGTGTCTTGCTGCTTCTTAAAAGATTTTCATGCCTGTAGTGAATCAGTTCATCATCAGCCTGTAAACCCTGTTTGGAGATGGACTATATGTATTTAGGAAACAGCCTAGAAAAGGAGAAAGATGCTTCAGCCTATTTGAATTACGTTTGCTTTGCATATTTTCTGGATATATATTTTTTCAGCATTTCCCTCTGAAATTTGTGTTGCAGCAGCGAGTGGGATTTAGCAGAGAGGGATGCAGAAGATTTGAAATGACTCAGGTTTTCCTCTGACAGCCTCAGCCTGGCCTCCCTCCCACACCCAGTCTCTGCAGGTTTCTGCTTTAGCCTTTCTTTTGGTCACTGCTGCAGGATTTGCAACTTCCTTAATGCTGTATCACACATGTGGTACATGCTTTGGTAAGAGCAGTGCTTCAGGGGTCTTTTCAACAGAGGTTAAATGGAGATAATGACAGAGCAGAAACTTTAGGCTTTGTCCTTTGGTTGCAGGCATTGAGATCCCTGGTGGTGAGTGCTTGCAAGCTCTTGGTAAATGTGGTCTTTAGCATTTGGCAGCAGTAGCCTTGGAATATCTAACATTGGTGTACAGTGGGTTTGTGCATGCAGTGTTGCATTTTTCTCTTTGTAGCTATGTTTTAGTAAGGCATTACTCAATCACAAATTACATTCAGAAATATGAATTACTTAAGGATTGTTCTTGGCAACAACACAATTAAATGGTTTGTGAAAAAGCTACTATGAATAATGAGAAAACTTGCAGTTGTATTATTCTTTGAGCAGCCATTTTCTGATTCATTAGAGTCAGACTGTAAAATCCATAAGAACATTATAGGTAGTGTTACATATAAACCACCATATTCAAGAGTTGATATTTTTTCAAACCACATTAATAAAAAAGCCTATTTAGAAGATTAAATCCTTAAATCTCCATCTGTGCCTGCATTGTTGTTATGTCCCAGTTAGAAGATAGTTATGGGGAAACTACATGGTGTCAAAAGCTTCTCATTGTATGGCTGTCTGTGATGTTTCCTCTTGAATGCCTCTATCTTCTTGTCACACTCAGAAATCACAGCTTCTGCCTTGCCAGTGATACACAGTCCAAAGATCTATTTAACTGCCTTTTGCTTATGGCCATTTTGAAAAGTAGCGCAAGGCTAAAAATATTTTATTGTTCAAGAACTGCAGCTTACACTGTTTTAAAACTTTGTAGATTACAGTCCAAGAGTTGAATTGGTTAGCACGAAAAAAGTTAATTGGAGATGCCCTTGATAATGACTGTGCTATGAATTCACTTTATTATAGTATTTTTTCTGATATTTCATCAAATATTGTTTGTGTACAGTAACTTCATAGATGTCTTACAAGAATGTTGCCTTACATGAATGTTGTCACTCAATATCAAAACATCATAATGACCTTTAATAATTTCTTAATATAATTTCTAATATAATTTCTAATATAATGTGATGTGCTGAGGACTGCTGTGAGAATTCCCTGTGGGGTTGCTTAGAGGTTGTGTTGGGCAATTCCTCTTTTATTTTCTGGAAAAAAAGACCAGGGAGAAAAGTTGTGTTTTATAGGTAGAAATGAACCAGCAAGGGGTTAAAAAAACAACATTAAAAAGTTAAGGGCACTATTGCTGCTGTGGGTGATGTGTGATGCTGGTTTATGTGAGCCAAGAAGGCACAAGAACATTTCCACTTTCTCATAAGACTTACTTACCCATTTCACACTCATTATAACCCAGAAATGCAAAATGAAATAATGTGTATGTGAAAAAATGTTAACATGCTTTTGGAAGCTTGCAAAGCATAGCAGGAGGTGTTTTTTATTTTTTTTACTTCTTTTTTTTTTCTTTTTTTTTTTTGCAATCTTACCATAGCATTTAATTTTGAGATACTAAAAGCACGTGTAATTGTGTCAGAGAAACACTTCTGCTTGCCAAATCTAGGTAGAAAAAAAATGATCTTCTGTGAGGGAAAGTTGGGTTTGTAAGAAACAGTTGTACTAGTTTTGTCATTGTGTTGTTAGATGTTTATGTTCTGTTTGGTCTCACACTGTACCAGGAACGTGGACAATGCATTGCTATTATTGAAAAAATGTAAAAGGTGCCTGGCAGGAGTTAAACGTGTAACCACAGAGGATGTAAGCTTAAGTGCACTGGTACTTACAGAAGCATTCATTTAACATTTGTTATAAGCTACTGTTGTTTTTTTTATAACTAATAGGGGAGCAGTTTACAGTTGATCTACTGCATAGAGAATAAGAGCTTGTAGCTTCAGATGGAATACTTGCCAGCCTCAGGCAGTTTTGCTAATGTTTTCTATTACAAATAAGTTTAATAGTGTGCATTAAAAAGGATGTGTATTTAAACCTTTATGGTCCATACCATGTTAGGTGGAATAACAGTAAATTGCTACATTTCATTTCTGTAATTATCTTATAAACTGCTAGTTGATATTGTCCTGAAGTTTATGTTCAGGACATTTTAACACCAGTTGTATTGTGGACAGCTTGCATAAGATCATTTGATTGTCTCTTATGGGTATAAAATTACATAATATATATTTAAAAAAAGAAAGATCTCTATTGAAAAAGCATGAGAGTTGCACACCTTTGGGTGAGTGTGGAGAAGGGAGGGTTCACGATCACCTCCCGTGCTGTGATTGTGGGCGTGCAGAGAGCAATTCTCCTATCACTAATAGTTCTGGAAATGTTTGTTTATGAAACATGGTCTTTTCCTTTTATTTCATTTTTTTCCATTCCTGTAGGAACTTGGAAGTAACAGCCCTCCGCAGAGGAACTGGAAGGGAATTGCTATTGCGCTGCTGGTGATTCTAGTTGTTTGTTCACTCATCACTATGTCAGTCATTCTTTTAACCCCAGGTAACCTACTTCTTTATTTTATCTTATTAAAGGTGCATGATTCCTAATGCAGTCATCAAAAGCAATGAATGTTAAAGTGTCTCTTGCCTTTAAGCATTTTTGACTTGTAGCTATTGTAAATTTGTTGCCTGTAGGGACTTGGGAGCTGCTGGAGGCTTTGCAGAGCAGAAATGTTTGGGGTTGGCAATAGGTCCTTAGGATTGTGTCAGCCTTGAGGGGGCTACAGAAATCCTTGTGAGCCTCAGCAGGTGTCACCTGACTTCAAGAGTTTGTTGTTGGTTTTTGGTGTAATTTCAGATTCACATTTGAGCTAAGAGAAACTTCTGTGCCAAGGAAAACTGATTCCTAGAATGCAACTTCAACATGGATCTTCCATATATACATTCACAAGCTTCTTCCCTGTTCTTTCTTTCAGAACCAAAAACAGGAAAGAAATGGTTCAGTCACAGAAATAAAAAAAAAATGGAGAGGGCAAGAAGTAGACAAAAAAAGCAAACACTGCACACATTTCAAAGAAAAATTATTCTTTGAATCCTTTTGCCAGTTTTGAAGTTAGAGTGTAAAGATTTGCATGGCATGCCTAGATAAATAATAATGGTCTGCACCATATTCTGTCATTCAAGTGCTCAGTTTAAACCAGAAAGTTACTGAAGCTCTTTTCAGTTAAATAGTGCTTCCAGGCTGTTTGGCCACCTGATGAAATGAAATCCCAGAGGGAAGCTGGCTGAGTCTGTGCATGAGCAAGGACAGCAGCAGAGTGCTGCTGCTTTAAAGGGAGGTGGTGAGGCTGAATGGAAAAGGATCAAGAAGCTTTGCATGTCAGAGCGGATGAGGCAGCTGGAAAGAGTGTGCAGGAACACTATGGATGGGCTAATTCCTCTGTTTTGTATAAATATCTACTCCTTATGCATGGTGCTTTCCAAAATGACTGTTTGCTTATTTCCACTTAGATAATGTTGAGAAAAATAAAAGCAAAAGTTGTGCTGCTGGAGTCTCAGTGAATAGGAGCCTTCTTCAGGGAATAATAAAAAAGAGATTTTGAGAGCACATGGTAGTGTATCCTGGTACACTTTAAGACAGATGACTGATTTTGTTTCGAAGAGAGATAGCTTTTGGTTTGAAGACTTGTGAAATATCAAGTGTTTTCTGGAATCTACAATAATAACTTTCAGTTGTGGTTCTTATATCTATATAGAATTATTAATGATGTTAAAACATAAACTGAAGTCTTTGAAGGCACTCATAGAAAAAGAATAAACAACTTAGGGGAATGTTAACTTTAAAAAAAAATGTTAAAAAAGCTCAATGAATTACAACATCTCTGAGGCTGTTTCAAAATCCAGAGATCTTGGTTGAAAACTTGTGTAAGCTGGGACCTACATTTCAGTTCAAGTCATGCGAGTGAAAACTAGTTCTGTCAGCTCAGATGCTCTAAGATATCCCATAGAGACTGTGAGGCTTGATATAAATATAAATAAAAACCCTTCTCCCAGAAGGATCTAGGTCTGTAAAACTGGGCTTTCTTGTGGGTTGGAAATGCTTGCCATAGAAAACTTTGGAGATGCATTGTAGGATAGGTACTTGCCCTGTTCTGGCCCTAATCGTTGTTTCCCCTTCACTTTCAT
This sequence comes from Alethe diademata, assembly GCA_025584955.1. Classification (NCBI taxonomy): domain Eukaryota; kingdom Metazoa; phylum Chordata; class Aves; order Passeriformes; family Muscicapidae; genus Alethe; species Alethe diademata. Next base: position 29,691,941 of record JANRMJ010000107.1, on the reverse strand, counting down.
TATTAATTTGTTTGATTATTATGAATTATTAATGTGGTTTGGGGAGCAGATATTTTGCTACTCTGTTGGTCTGCTGGCAGGTACTAAGCACTACAGCTGAAGCTACTTTGTCATGGATATGTGTTAAGATCACTTTGGGATGTTCAGTATTTGAGGGGAGGAAAAAAGTAGAGACCCCTTCACACCTGGTGTTGTGAAGTGCTCAGTTCCAAGTTGATGCTAATTTGTTATTATAAATATTTGGGTTTGAAAATCCTTCTCATAAAATATAATAGGTCTGAATAAGATATTCAGTGCAAATGTCCTGTGTTACCTTGGGATGTTTCAGCACTCATTTCTAGTACTATTTTGAGCATCAGAGAGTTCTTTCCCTGTTTAGTTCTGCCTGTACGGATGGGTGCTTTTTAGATTTCATGTAAATTCCCCTAAACACTGTACATCATGCTGCTTCTTTTTGTGGAAATGATGATAATTTCAGATGATTATTGCTCAGAAGCCTGATTGCTTCACTGGTATTTTTTGGAGGCAAGAGTGTACTTACTGATGTGCCAAACACAACAGCAATGATCTCTTTTGCCTGCAATTATTTACACATTGTTTTGTCCACAATAAAAGAAACTCTTAGGTCTTTGTACACTAACAGTTCTCATTTAACTTCTCTCAAATTTTGAGCAACAGCTTTCCTGCTTTTTAAGAGGGATTGATGCTTCCATATGGGATGGCATGTTTTTAAAAGAAAGTGCAATTAATTTGCAAAAGGCTTCAAACAGGCTTTAGCTTCCACCAAAGATAAAAACTATATTCAAACTAAAAGGAAATTCTTGATTTTATTTTTGTATTATCTTTTATTACATGATATGTAACTTGACTACATAATGCTAAGCAGGATCTCAGTTGAAATAAGAGGTTTATTTTGACCTATTAATGTCTTAGCTTTTGTTCAAATCTGAAACCTCTGTGTTACAGTTATGGTTGTGGTTTGAGTAAATGTATAGTACCAACAATATTAGCAACATTTCTGATCATTTTATCTTGCTTTTCATCTATTATCATGCTCAGAATCTTTATAAATGCCTTAGTGTTCTCAACAAAGAAATGGAAAAGTGGAAGAATGAAATATCCAGTGCTGTAAAATATTAGTGGCAGAGTCTGAGTGAACTCTGAGCCCAGTAACCACTTGTTGGGGCTCAGGAACTCTCTGTGTGTGGAAGATTCAAATGCTTTTTCTAGGATTCCCTTACTGATCTGTTGATGTTGGCATTTAAACCATGCCTGCTGATACGTGCACTTACTGTTGAGCAAAGTGGGACCTGCCTCTAATCATAGACTCGAGGAAAACTCACACATGATGGGAAAAAAAGGGACACCTTTCCAGAAAAATTGCTTGAGAGAACATTTAGGTCAGACAAACGGTCAGAAAATGTTTTTTGTGGAAAGGGTTGAGTAAAATCAAGCTCTGGGAAGAGAATTTGGTTTATGTCCAGTTGTAATTATGCAAACCACTTTTTTTTTTTTTTTTTTTTTTTTTTTTAATATCTATTTTCTGGCAAGTTTCCTTCTTTTGTCATGATAACACAAAGTGAGCTATGCAAATTCCCAGTTACACCTGCAAGCTTGCATACAGTTTACTAGTGGTGTTTTTCCACTTTTTAGATGGCATTTAACGTCAAGCCTTTATCCTAATTTCAAGAGTAAAATTATTTTTTTTCCCACAGAAAAGTCAGTAGGGAGCTTCAGTTAATGGCATACTACAGTACATAATTATTAGTTTTATTTGCTAAGTTAGAAGGCAAATTTTATGAGGTGTTTAGATTACATTTAATCTTCAAAAATAATATCCTATAAACTCATGAAAAGTAGCAAGGCCATTAATTTCAAGTTTTGGAGTCTTCTAATTTAGTAAGCACAAACAGGTTTGTCAGTTTGAATAAAAACATGCCAGTATTTGAACTGCTTTTAATTGAATGTACTGTTAAAATTAGTCATTTAGTCTTTAGCATTTGATTTTGTTTGCATCTTCTGTAATGAGTCATTTGCCATACATAAATACATATATACATAATTTCCGACCAAAATACAGAAATTTGTGGTAAATAATGTGAGAACATTGGAAATATCATTCCTTCAAGAAATAATTCAAAAAAATTTACAATGGAAATGAAAAAGAGATAGTAGGGTGTTTTGAAATGTAATAAATACAAAGCAGTAAAAGGAAGTCTTTAAAATAAAACAAGCACATCCTAGAATCAAAGATTAGTTTGGGTTGGTAGGGGCCTTAAAGATCATCTCATTCCAACCCCCCTGCCATGGGCAGGGACACTTTCCACTATCCCAGGTGCCCCAAGCCCTGTCCTGGTTAGGAACACTTCCAGGGATGGGGCAGCCAGAGCTTCTCTGGGCACCCTGTGCCAGAGCCTCACTGGCAAGAATTTCTTCCTAACACACAATCTAAACCTGCACTCTTTCAGTTTAAAGCAGTTTTCTCTTTCCTGTCACTCCATGGCAGTCCCAAACCCCCCTCCAGCCCCCTTGGGAAGGTGCCCTGAGGTCTTGCTGGAGCCTTCCCCAGGCTGAACAATCTCAGATCTCCCCCTGGCTCCACAGCAGAGGTGTTGCAGCCCCCTGAGCAGCTCTGTGGCCTCCTCTGGACCTGCCCCAACAGGTCCATGTCCTTGTCCCTTGGAGAAGAGTTACCAACAGTGCATCCCAGGAGCCTTCTGGGTTGGCTGTGCCCCACTGTGCTGTATTGGGGTGGTTGAAGTCACCCAGGAGGACCAGGGCTTGTGGATGTGAGGACACTCCCCTTGGTCTTCCAGCTTGGGTGGCCTGTAGCCCCTGAGGTGTCTGTAATGTCACCTGTCCCTGTCCCCTCTGTAATCCTGACCCATCAGGTCAGCTCCTCACCCATCCTCAGGCGTAGCTCTGTGCATTCCAGCTGGTCCCTGGCACAGAGGCCACCCCCTCCTGTCCTGCCCTGCCTGAGTGTGAGCATGGTGGGGCACAGGGGTACAGCTAATCTGTGCTTGTGCTCAATAAAGATTAACCCACTGCTGTTCTGAGCATTCCCATGGTGTGTAATTCATGCTGTCACAAATAAACTGGGCATCTGAGATACTGACAGAGCACAAAGGTAGAATTAAGAGTTACCAACACAGCTCTGTTTTGGTTAAAACTCAGCATTAGAAAAAAAATTACTTCTAAAACATCTAGTAAAGTTGCTTGAAGATGCCATTTTTTTTCGATTTACAAATGCTAACCTTAATTTAAAACTTACTTTAAAATACAATTTATATCGAGATTTCTTGCCATGGATATGATAGAAAACAGAGAGCAGAGCTGGTGTTCCTGTCTTCTCTAATAGCCTCTCTGTACTCAGCTGATTTATTGTTTTAGTGATTTTTATTTAAGCAATTGAAAAAAAAAATCTGTCATAGGTAAGGCAGTCTTTGACAACATAACAGCTTGTGTGAGCTTGATTGCTAGTCGGCAAACTGGCAGGAAGTAAAGGGTCACAATAAGTAGAAACAGACTCAGGTAAGGTTAGAAGGGAAACACTTTTGGAATTATAAACAGCATCAGGACCAGGATGTGTTGAATGCAAGTAGGTGATGGAAAACAGCTTGTCAAGGGTAGGTTGTCAACAAGGGTTTGGAGAAGGGGGATAATGGGCATGTGAAGAGCCCAGTGTTTAATGCTGCTAGGTCAGAAGCAGTGTTTTGAAGACACAGGAATGTATCTGTGGAGCTGAATAGAGCACACACAACAACATGTGCTTGCTTTGAAGATAAAAACACAGTGTGTGGCAGGAGCAAGAGCTAACAAGGACCCATGATGTGTAAACAGAGGGATTAGGTATAAATCAAGAGAGATAATGTTGCTCTGCTTTAAAGCTCCAGTAAGACTGCAAGTGGTATATTGTGTCCCATGCTGGACTGGCAGATGAAAAAAAAAACAAACCTAAATAGACTATTTTGATTCCTGGAAGGTAGGAAGAGGGCAAAAAGTTTTTCTAAGGATTAGAGTGTTTGTCTTATGAGAGAGGATTTGGACAACTCTGCATGCTTGGCCTTTCAAGACATGAAGTGCAAGAAGAGTTGATTACAGTGGGTGATGCTTCCCTTGCCTTGCTGCCACCTGGGAGGGAGCAACATGAAAAATGCAGCAGAGCTGGGGTGTGAGCAGCTGGCATGGCCTCGTGTCCATTGGAAATGCATGGTTTTTGTCCATGTAAATTCAGGGAGTTTCTCTTCAGTACACCAAGGATGCACCTTATTAACACCAGCTGAAGTGACTGCAGCAGGCAGTGCTGACATTTAAAGGTAAAAATATCATATTGCTGTCGATTCCAGAGCTTTCAGCTGGCCCTCTAATTGAGAAATTTGGCTGAATAAAGACCAATGACAAAATTATTGATTGACTTTATTCTCTTGGAAGGGTCACGTTTTCATTCAAAATGTATTACAGGATATGACCTTTACAAAGCAGGCTTCTTTGTTAAAAATGTCCTGGTAACATCATGGGTTGACACTGGTAATAAGGTTGCTGCTTGACTGCTGTGATGACAGATATTCTTTTTGTATGTGTCTGTCATCACAGCACTGTTTAATATCAGTAAAGACAAATATCTGCCTTAACACCAAGTTTCTTTCGTGGAGAAGGAAAGAAAAGCTCATAGAGAAGAGAAAGACTGCAGTAATTGATGGTAACCTGCCCAATAATGCAAAATTTAAAAAAAAATTTAAAATTTAAAAAATTTTAAAAAATTTAAAAAATTTAAAAACCTGGCTGGGCATTTGACTGGTTGTGTGGGAAGTGCACAGGTGCATCTTTTTGCAGGGGCACAGGCAACAAAGAGCACAGCTTTTGGCAGCTGCTGTTCCAAACAGCCTAAAGCAGGTGAAGTCCAAGCTGCTGCCAGTGATTATTGCTCGGAATCTTTGTGGGTTTGGCTTTTGACACTAAAACTTTTGCTTTGGTAGCAATGGTTCAACATCATCACTGTTAGTGCAGCAGTTCACTGTTGAATCTTCACTGCTTATTACCTTACAACACAAGAACACATATTTAGAGAGCTTTGTTTTTAGTTTTCTGAAGTGTGGAGATGATTTTAGATGCAGGAAAATGGTTTTGTTTTGTTTTGTAAGTCAGTGTTGGCTAATTGTACTAAATCAGAAGCACAATACTCCTGGGTTCTGTCATGTTTGGAAAAAACACAAGGCATTAGCCAAGTTATCTTGTTCACTAGACAGCAAGCACAGGCTATAAAAGTGCATGTAGATTTTTAAAAATTTAATTTTAAATTGTTGAATAAGTGAAGTTGGTTTCAAATTTACTTGCAGGAGTTTTTTTATCTAATTTCTCTCAGTGTAAGGTACTCAATATGACCAACATCCTTTGGCTGTCCAGAAATTTTGGTATTGGTTTGTAATTTTTTTGTGGTGTGGGCCTGTGGTAAGAAAGAGCTTTGCTGCAAAAATCCCAATATAATAAAAAGCCAAACACTAAATCTTATTGCTTGCCTGTCCAAAAGGTATCAATTCTTTCTGAAGTTTTACTAAACAAAAATTATATTTTTCCTTGTTGTGGAGGAAAAAAAAAAAAAAAAAAGAGCAAGATATTGTTACCAATTTCAACAGGACTTCTGGTTCTATAATTCTATAATTTCTGGCTCTATAATTTTGCAAACAACACTGAGTATACTGTTTTCAATAATTATCTCAAATGATCTTGTTGTGTTTATTTTAGATGAACTTGCGAATTCATCAGAAAACAGATTATCCTTGGAAGATCTCTTCAGAAAAGAGTTCATAGTTCATAATCCAGAAGCCAAATGGATTAATGGTAAGTTTATAAGCTCTCACTTAATTTGAAACTAGGTAAAAATTTATTGAATTATATTATCCAGTCATTGAGAAAAAAAAAAATCAGTTAAAATTTCAAAGCCTCTTGAAATTGGCCAGTGTCCCAGTTTTCCTTGTTGCTCTGAATCACGTCTCTTTCATTAATTTTTGAAGTGGCTTTCTAATTTAAAGCTCTGTCTAGTAGAAACCCACTAAAATTATCTGTTCATGCTCCTGACTCATCTGGAAGCAGTGATGAGGAATTGTGTTTAAGAACTGGATCTTGTTTGTGGATTCACAAGAAGATCAACTCTATTAATATCTGAACTTTGGGATTTGAGAATTGGTTCTCTTCACATCACTTGAATATTTCAATATACTTATACAGTCATAGTAATTTTCTGATAACCAAAAATTGTATTTAGTATTCTGATTTATTAAATGATTTGTGCATGACATGCAGATTCCTCCAACATTGAGCAGTTTTAATGTAAAAAAGAAAACAAATTAAACTTTTTTAACTCATTGACTTCCTTTTCTCTTGATGCCATGCCTGTTCACTTTCCCTGTTTTTCAAGAAATGTACACTTAATGCAGTAGCAGCTGCCTAGTTTGTGTCATTATGGTAATCTGGTGTTACTGCAGGTGATAGAATCCAAGGAATGATGACAGGATTTGTGTAAACCTGGGCAAGGCAGAGCTGTTGAGGAGTGCTCTGTGCAAGGCAGGAGCCTGGCAGGCTGGAGGCTGTGTGTGTAAATTCAGAATGACTTTGCATGGAAATAATGCTTCAATTTTATCAACTTTGGCAGTCAAATATAACTAGAGCTGCTTTACTTAGTAGGAAGCTGAGTGATTGAATTATTGCTTTATGATAAACTCTGAACAATGAGGTGAGTATAATAAGGATAAGTGCATTTGAAAGGAAAAGCATAAAAAGGAGAAAAGTATGGTCAATCTTTTTCAGGACCTGCTCTGGTGTTATTTGTTCCCCACTAGTTTAGGGCTAAGGGATGCTCAGTTTAATTTCCTGCCACTCCCTTTCCCCAGCTACTCCAATGACATCTCACCTCTGTGCTGAGCTGCCCTTGGTTTCTTCTTTGGACTGGTTCCTGTCTGCAGTCAGTGCAAAAAAATTGATACTGGGTAAAGCTGGAACAGTTCTATTGCCAAGAGGAGCAGTTACTTGTGTTTAGCAGAAAACTCTTTTCCTGTAAGAATATTTGGTAATGAAATCATAAAGTGGGTTTCAATTCAATTTTGTTCTCTGCTAAATTCACAAAACAACTGCCTCTGACCCCACCCTATCTGAAAAACACTGCTTCTAATTGTCAAATAAAGTAATCACAGACCCAGTATTGTTAACTGAAGTGGTCGCTGAAAGCAGGTAAGTACATAGTGGAAGAAGATCATTATTCTGGTTCCATCTATTACTTTTGTTACTTAAAAAATCCATGAGATTTTTCTCCTAAGAACTCTGGTAGTTCTTCATAACACATGCATAATATTCTATGCATAAAAATAGTACTAATTTCAAAACCCAGGACAATAAAACTAAAAGGCTGTGGATGGAGTTATATTAGATAACAGTGATGCTATAAAACATGTAGTTTATTGTATTTCTTAACTCTCTTCTACAGCTTGTAATAAGAGCAAAGCTTCTTTTATGAGTTTTCCCAATGTGGTAAAAATAAATGTAGAATTTGATGCTAAACCCTTGCTTGGATACAGGTTTCTCCTGTGGACTTCAAAGTCCATTTAAAAAGTTCCTAAAGTGAAATGTATTTTTATTAGGATCACGCAAAAAATATAATTTGCATTAGTATCACGCAAAAAATTGCTGTAAACAATCCAGTCTAAAAGCTATGAGATTGAACAGGTATGAACTTTTCCATCTCTTGAAAACAATATTAGAAATGCTATTTTTAGAGAAAGATCCTGTGTTTTATTAACAGTACATTTGTAATAATATCCAGTTTTTCTGCAATGATGGTTTTCTGAGTCAGTGTGAAAACTTTTAAGCTTGCAGTTAGGTGTTCTCCTGATTGTATTGGCCAAAGAAACAATGAAGCCCAATAGTACAAAAAAAAAGAGGAAAGAGAGGACATTTTGTTTATTAGAGTATATGTATGTGAGAAATAAAGAAAAAGTGGGAGGCAATTAAGGATTTATGAATTGTTTAGTATTTTTGATAAACACAGGAAAAATAAATGTATAGGTTTGGTATTTTCTTACACTTTCTTTGAAAATAGCCAGTGTCGTTAATGATATCCAATATCTTGGGCAACAAAAAAAAAAAAAACAAAACAAAGGAATAGTCTTCCAAAGCAGCATTTCTCCTTCCTGCTTCTATTTTTATTTTTTAAGACTTTATTTCCTGGCACTGTGGCATTGCAGTGATGGCATTATATGCATGGAAAATGAAATCTATAACTTCAGCTTCATTACTGTGCAGCTGGAGGGGAGCATTTGGCACTTTCTTTGGATATTGGCAGGGTAAGTGAACTCTGTGCAGGACGATTTTAGCAGAAAATAAATAGCTACTTACTACCTTTTGCTCCTCTTGGAATAGGATAATTTGTATCCATGTGGAAGTTTTATCGTCTTTACCTCCTGGGAACGGGTAGGAATAGAGATTGAAGATGGGTCTGGAGCATGTTTTGTAGCAAAACAAAAAGAAAGATTTAAGGATTTCAGGTGGTGGATGAATCACTGTGTCTGTAGGTAAGGTTTGGTATTTAACTGTTGCCCTTTAATGAAACTTCTCCTACTGATCTTTGAATTTCTCTGACATTATGCATTATTTCTTCCTTGTTTGAAAGCTCCTTCACTGCAAAATCCATCCCCATGTAGCTATTTAGAGTGCTCTTTAATAAGACAAGCCCTGGAATGCAGAAGTTTTTACAGCCTATTTCCTTTTCTGCTTGAAACTGAATCCACAATTTTATGTGCTTGCCAGCAAAGTTAATAATTATGCAAATGTCTAAAGTTGGAGAGGAGATGTTGGTCTTTATCTGAGATAATCAGATGTTGCTGAAGAAAATAAAAGAAACATTATGGGCTAGTCTTAAAAGTGACAAAATATATTCCCATTTTATAAAATACTTAAAGATGTACCTGTGCAGATACCCAGATTTCTTCCTCCCTTCCTTTTTATCTCTTTCTATTTTGGTTTATTTCAAAGGCAATTTATATTTTTTTAAACCTGATTTGAATTTTTTTTTTTTCTTTCTTTGAAAGAATTTGCAAAGGAAAGGGTAAGAAAATAGGGAAGGTAGCTAGTAATTTTGTTGAAAATAATTTAGTAGTGTACTAAACTTTGTTAGTTATAAATCTGATCACTTTGGCTGAAAAAGGACATGGTGAAGAGTACACACAACCATTCACCAGTCCAATCCCTGTTGGCTGGAAAAGTGTTTAATTTCAGAAGGCACTCCAGTTGTCTGGCTTAGTTTTGGAGACCTTAAATGAGAGAACATCTTACTTTAGCATTATTGATCTTCAGGTTTTCTAATAGGAAATAAGAATTTAAAATGCTGCCAGTGAATAATGCAAACAGTTGAACCTGATTGGTGAATTTTTTCAGGATGCTTTCCCAATTTCTCTTAAGTTAGAAATATGTATGCTGCCCTGTGGGAAATACTGAGGACTCAACAGATTTGCATTCTATTACCGAGGTCTGTGCTTACATCTCTTGTTTCAAGGACTATGGCTGTTAATAACAGTAAAATTCAGAATACTTGTGTTTATTCCTGCCAATATATGAGTTGCTTACACTTTTTTTGTTTCAGACATTCTTTGCCAATCTTTCCTGTATATGATGGAGTGCACTGGCTCCTTGGTGGTACTCTTGTCACATGGGTGTAGAGTCAGCACAGTGACAGTATTTTTCATATATTTTGTAAAGACTGTTGCAGAAGGAGCTGCAGTCTGAATGATGTACCTGGAATCCTGTCTCATGCTAAAGCTCAGCAAATCACCTGGGCATGTGTATTTTTTGTGTATATTTTTGTGTGTATTTTTGCTGTGTTTTTGGTTTTGTGTGTGCCAGCAGGGGAGAAAGGGTTTGCAGTGACATTTCAGGGGGAAGCAGAGTTCCTTTCTTTACCCAACCAGCCCAAACATGAATGCAGAATTCCAGTGAGAGCTTTCTGGAGAGCCTATGTTTGCACCTCATTCTCTTCTTGTAAACCCCTGGTTTGGAATTAGGTTTATAACTTTGTCCACCAGAAAATCCAAGGTTGTGCCAGCAGTCTCAGCAGGCACACCCTGTTCAGATTCAATTTTCAAAGCAAATAATTTTTTTCATGCACATATATTTTGAAGGCAAAGATTCTTCAACATTTTTTGTTTCTTCTTCTTTTACAGTTTTAATGTGTTTTCATCTTTTGGAGATGATAAGAAACTACTTCATCTAAGAAATATTTTCACTTCAGTTTTTTTTTTTTTTTTTTTTTAAACCCAAGTCCTTGCATTAACTTTATTTACTTATTTTATTTTTGCGTTTACATGGTGTTTCCAGGTTTCCTGTATTAGCCTCCGCAGAAGCTTTTGTTTGCTGAGGAATTGCTGATTCTGATGTGGGCATCTTTATGCAGTAAGGACAAAAGAAAGTAGGTGATGGCACCCCTTTTGAACATCAGAGAAACCATGGGACTGGTTTAGGGAGAAAATCCCTCTGGTCTCTTCACAATTATTTTGAAAACATTTATTTTGTTTAGTACAATCTCTCAAAAGAAAAAAAAAATATATATTTTTAAAGCATTTTTACTTGACAGTTGACCAGTGGCTTCACTGTCATGTTTTGTAGACTGTGCATTACAGTTAACATGGAATGATATTACCTGGCTGAAGAAATATTACTTCAGCTTCTCATAACATGTTTGCTTTTCTTAAAGAGCATCTGAGAGAGTGGCTGCCCATAATTTTATCTGTGGTTGTGCCTGGCACGTTTCTCATGCTCTAAACTGGGGACTGAAATGTGCAGACAGTGGCTTTTGCTGGAGCTGGTCTCTGTTGCCTCTTGTCTATCCTGAAAAATAAAATAAAAAGTGGGCTGGGAAACCTGGCATGAAGGTGTTTGAAATTGCTTTAAAATTAATAATGATAAAAATGGAAGTGGTTTGGGAAGCACAACACACGGATTCCACAGTGGCACATGTGCCAACTTTGTGCAGGAAAAATATGGTTTAAAACATCTGGCACTTCTTGAAGGAAGCTTTTCTTGTGCATGAGATAAACAAACTTATTTTCACAGAGCTCAGTGTGTTGTGATGTTTGTGGATGGGTAAGGGTCAAGTGCAAGGAATAATCCATCACTGAGCAATAAGAGAAGAGATTCTGCTCCAGAAATTTGTTACTGAGTTGGATTCAAGAAGCAAGAAAATACCTCATTTAGAATTACATATCTAAAATATCTACATATTTGTTGGTATTACTCTTGCAATCTGTGATGGATATTGAGAATGAAGTCCTGCATTATCTTTTTCCCTCTCCCCTAAATGAGATGAGAGTCTGAAGTGGCCAGGCTGGAATGCAGCCACTGTGTACAAGAGGTTTTTGGTGCAGCAGGGGCTGTGTTTGGTGCTCATGTATTTGCTGTGATGTGATGCATTAATGCTCTGTCAGGGGCTTGGGCAGAAGTGGAGAGGGTGTGCTCAGTGTTGCTCGTGCCAGCTCTGCACAGAGCTTTCATTTTTTGTTGGAATCTCTCTGAGCTGGAAGCCAGGCCAGGGAGTTGTTTTGTTGCCTGTGGCTCTCTGTGATGAGTTTATTTCTGAAAGGCAGCAGAGGGGATTGGACTTAGATTGCCTGTGATGCAAAAAGCAGCCTGTGGAAGAAGAAGTGAAAAAATCCTAAGATAGCTCTCCAGTCTTCAGAGGCTTTCAGCTAAAACTCTTCTGTCCTAATTACTTCTTAAACAAAAGAATTTAAACAATGTTTTTTGTGAAACAGATTCTCTCATTAGGGAATTGACTGTAGGAGTTTGGGGCTGTGCTTGTGCTGATGCTAAAGATTCTCTCTGAGCCAGCTGTGGATGGTAATTGGTCAGTCAGGGAAAGGTTGTGGAGGTGCCACCCCTGTACCAAGTATAATGTGCATTGTGGTGTCCTTTGAGCCAGGAATTGTGGTTTCTCAAGCAACAGAAGGTTTTGGTTTAGATATAATTTTTGTTTTTATCATTAGTTTTAGTTTTTGTGGATGGTTGGTTTTGTCCTCATTAAAATTCTTTCTTCCACCGTTTGTACCACAATAGGGTTTTTCCCTCAGTGATTTTTCCTCTTGGCTCTGGTGTAGTCTTTAAGCAATGTTACCAGTGGCAGTTTTACCAGATGTCCCCTGCCCCACCACACTGTCAGGACCTGCAGCACAGACTCTGCCCCTTTCTGCTCCCCTGTTATGGATGTCTCCAAGCTGCCACAATTCCTGCTTGCTTAGAAGCAGGTCTTGGGCGGTTTCTGCTCAGATCAAGGATGTTAATCCCTGCTGCTGCATCAATACTGGTGCCACTGTTAATGATTGTTAACAAGCATTAAACAGTGCTGTGTATTCAGGGCCATTAACTTGTGTCACCATTGTATTCTGCAGGTGACTTCTCCCCTCCTCCACCAATATTCTCTGTATTCCAGGACAACATTGTGTTAGTTGTGACCTCTGCAGTGTCCTGTGGCTGTTGTTTTTTCTCAAGCATCAAACATTATTGATTGCAATGTTTTTTTTTCCTGGCCATTTTTTTTCTGTTTTTGATTTTTACTAGATGTGTTGTCTTTTTTCCACGGAGTACTTGAAATATATTTTCCTTAAGAGTCCTTGCTTCTTGTAACAACTTACTTCTAGTTGTGTTTATTGAGATGTGTCCTGATTCTATGCTAGCTGAAATCTCTTGGTATGGGACAAAATCCAGAGATTGGGATATAAATCAGGAAAAAATGAAATCAAGTATTCCAACTAGTGGGAGGTCAAACTACCTTTTGCCACCAATAGTCAAAACCATAGCTAATCATTGCAATCCTTTTTAAAATTTATGTCCCTATTGATTTTTTACTTATTCCACAGCCCAAAGCATTAAGAATTTAACAAAGACATCAATATACTTAGAAAACATTTACACAGGGAGAGTGTATCTGTTGCACAGGGTGTCTCTTGAAAGAGATTAGCAGAATGATTTACATTTTCTAATCAGTATTTCTGGATAGTAACCTAATGTTGAGAGGTTAAGTACAGCAGTTCTGTGTGTGAACTCCTGGGACAGTGGACCAGACACTAAATAAATCTGAGTTCTCCCTGTTTGTTGAAGCAAAAGTCTGCTGAGTGTAGTGCAGGAGTAAGTTTAAATATTCCCACAGTTGCCATAGTGATGTTGGTGGAACAGGGAGGCCTTTTCTCAGTAACACATTTCTGGCTAAGACAGCAGTCCTTAATGTGATCAACAAGTCTAAACTGAATGTGCTACATCATTACTCCTAGGATGCAACCCCCTAGGGCGAATATCTTTTGTTGCAGGAGCAGAGCTGAGCAGTGAATAAAGCATTTTGGAATGGTAACAGATGGTGGGTGCTGCACAGCAGACTTCCACATTGTTTTCTGTTACTCATAAAGACTTCAGGGATGTGTCTGTGTGCATCAGCAGGCTCATGTACACATGAAGAGTCATGTTTTCACCCTGTGCCTCCTTGTTCAGTTTTCCCCTCTTGTCATCACTGGTGCTCAGCACAGAGTGTGCCCACTGCCCACTGGAGCTGCAGTCCTTTCCCATGGCATGGATTTGTGTCCTTAACTCTTCCTTTGGAAGCTGCTGTTTATACCTGCAGCTGGCTTCATGATCCTTCTTAAAGGCTCATTTAGGTCTGCTCTAATTTGTTCATCAGCAATTGGATTTCCTTCAGAGGAGTGCTGAGCAGGAGGGGGATAAACCTGGAGCCATTGCCGTGTGCAGCAGCAGCACAGTTGGCTGATTCTGCCTTGTTTCCATTTGCCTAAACCAAATCCTTGAATTTTTGCCATTTTTCTTTCTAGACACTTCCTTAGCAAGCACTCAGTTGTGTTTTGTGGCAGATAAGTAACTGCACAGTGCTTAAAGTCGATGTCTTTAAAAGCCAAAGTTTTTCATTTCTAATCCTTACATTTTCTTGTCCATTCATTCTTTTTCTTGGATCAAGAGGCAGTTAAACCAATATTTTCTATACCGTTCTGTCTAGCTCAAAGGTTTGCATCATGGATCTGTAAAAATTGCATTTTTAAACACCTTTATATCTATGAAGATATATATACATGTAAGTTTATTTCACTTTTAGTCCTTTTTTAGTTTGCTTTCTTTAACTGATATTGTTGTGGCACATTTCAGAGACACTGACTCATATTTGCCATGCTAAGAGTCATTCAACTTGAACCCAGTTTTTGCCTATGTTTTCCATTATATTTTTTCTCCCCAGGGATAAAGCTCATCTTTAGTTCTGTGAAGGGTATCCATAGTTGAGACTTCCTTGATGAATGCAGCCCATCTTATTTAACCAGTGCCTCAGAGAGAAATGCAGAATGTGCTTTCTGCACTTGCAGCCTACTTTAGGCATAGGACTGACTGAATTTCTTCTGCATGTGGAATATTGATTTTTGCATTCAGCCAAAGCTACTTGGAAGCCTAAAATTTTCTACAAATCTGTAAGTTGCACTTGGAAAGTAAAAATTATAAATACTTAAAAAATGTGGCCTTGAGAACCCAGGGCTTTTGGGTTGTCATTTTGAGCAATAGCAATGCATGAGGAAGGTAAGATAATTTATTTTATTGTAGGACAGGCATTACAGGATAATTAGTTTGACTAATTTCAAAAGTTATTTTCTGACCCCATCCTAGAGCAGCCACCTCTGGGATAAAAAGGCAACTTAGTTTCTTCTCAGGCCTGGAGTCTTGTCTGCCAGATTGGGTCTGTTAATTCTGTAATGATGATTCAAATAATTATATATTTGTTATCAGGATCTCAGTTGAGACAGCTTATCTGTAAAGGTCACTAAACTGTCAGATTGAGAGTGACAAGTATGATTGGCTGAAGATACATTTGTTAGAAATGTTTTCTGATGCTTTCTTTTTCTTTTTAGTTTTTCATTTGCAAGTTTTGTATGAAAGAGTGTTTTCTGTATAAACTTTGTGAAGAAGTTTTAGACAGTTTGCTTCAGCTTTCTCACATTTTGGACAACATGATTTTTAATTTTGAATGTTGAAATCTTATCTTTGGCATAATAATTTATTTTTGACATTGTTACTTTAATATGTATTATATTACTTGGTCACACTCTTTTATTCATGCAAAAATGATGTATTATTGAAGTGAACAGTTCAACATTTAAAAACAAGTATTTCAATATATTTTATTTGAAATTCTGAGGAATATTTTAGCTTAAAAAAAAATGAAGTATAAGGTTTCAATTTATTCTAATTTGGAATAAGAATGATTGCATTATCCAATATTTATTCCTCTCTATGGGCAATTTAGAGAAGGAGGCTCTAAGCCATATTATCAGTTACAACTACAAACCACATTATAAATTTCCCAAACTATGATGTCATGTTCCATTCATGGAAATTTGTTGCAGAGTTAATATCATAATCTTCAGCATTTCCATTGATTCTTGATGGATTCCAGATGTATAGAGATATGGAAATGGGCTCCTGTTCTGAGATGCTTCAAAGATAGATGTTAATTCTTTGCTTTCTGGGCAACTGCACATGTAATGAAATTTATGTAAGCTATGAATTTTTATCTTTTTTCCATTTTCTTACCCACTGTTGTACCTTGTCCTCTTAGAGGCAAGGACTCACTGTTCCAGCAAGTTAGCTCTTTCTTTTTTTAGCAATTTAAAATGGTCATGTAACATGTTATATAAAATATTCCTCTCTGCTTAAATACTCTGCTCTCTTTTCCAGCTATTTTCTGAGCTCTTATTTTGATAAATTGCTAGCTGGAAACAATTTGGCCTCAAACTTCTTGCTAAGGACCGTGATTAACTCATGCATGTTACTATAATGGAAAAAAAAACCAACAGTTCTGCTGTGTTATTCCAGAAGAAGTTATAAAGTTAAATTGTATTTTTACCTACTTAGCTAAAGTCAGGGCAAAGAGTATTGAGAAAGAGCTGAAAATAAAGATAAATATTTTTTTTTACTTCAGGTACTGCCATTGCCACTATCATTGTTTGATGTGCTGTATAGGAAGGTAAAGGCAGAAAATATGTCTTTCAGGACTAAATACTTTCTGTCTCACTGCCATCTTCAAAATAATATTTTATTAATTTTTAACCAAACATTTTTTGAGTATGTGTCTGTCCTGAGTATTGCAACACACAGCCACTGATTACCCTACCTCTAGATTAAAATATATTATGAGTTAACACTTGTTTTTGTTTTGTTCCTCGTTATGAAACTGAACAAGTCTGAATATTCAATAATTTGCATTAATTTTTCTCTCTGCTCAGTGACTTTCTGGATTAGGTAAGGCCAGACTCTCAAAAAATAAAATGTAGTTTGTTTTTTTTTAATCTGAGAGTAGGACTTTGCAGAGCTGTGGGTGGGAAAGCAGCTTCATTGACAGCCTGGCTGCAGGCTGGTGTGGGAGAGCTCCTGAGCACCATGCTGGAGGCAGCCCAGTCCCTCTGCTGAAAAACATGAAATTTCCTAATTCCCCACACTGGTAATGTGTTGGATGAAATTTTAGTTCTTAGTTAAAGTAGAGATTGACTTAATATCTGCTTTAGTCTCTGCTTCCTGGTTTGATTAATAAC
>JANRMJ010000107.1:29646817-29675228 GCA_025584955.1 Alethe diademata | reverse complement strand
CTGACTTTGACAGTACAGGGAAACCTGTTTGATGTGGCAGGAAAAGATGGTTTGTAACATGCCTTTTCAAGGAAGGGTTTTCTTATGTTTTGTTCTTTTTTTTAAAACAGTGTTAATGCTTGTGCTGGAATAAGAACTGGGCTCTGATCTTTCTGGTGGTTAATCTTAATGAACAAACAGTGTCAGAAAAGAGAGATTGGCATCTGTAAGATCTCCTATGCTTTCCCTCAGAGCTCGTGATGGCCTTTTCTTCCCTGCTTCACAAGGAGGGATAAAGCTTAATGCTTTGTCAGAGAATTTACTGAAAAAATAATAAAAAAAACCAAACCAAAACAAAAAAAAAAAAACCAAAAATGTTAATAAGAACTTGGTTTGTTATTTTAAAATACCATCAGTTCACCATCTTTATTAAGACATGATTAGCTGTGTGTCCATAGAATCACAGAACAGTTGATAGAAACCTTTAAAAGTCCTTTAGGACTTAGGGACTCAACCCCTCTGCAATGAGCAGGAACATCTTCAATGAGCCCCATCCAACCTTGAGTGTTTCCAGGGATGGGTCAGCCACTGCCTCTCAGGGCAGCCTGTTCTGGTAAAAAGAGTAAAAAACTTCTTCCTTACTTCTAATTATATTGATCATCTTGTAGTTTCAAAACATTAGCCCTTGTCCTCTTCAACAGATTCTGCTAAAAAATCTGTCCCCAAATAAATAATCCAGATATAGCAAAAGCAGTTTGCTGGTGGATGAAATCATACTGATTCCTTGGGAGGCTATTAAAGAAAGGACCATAGAGAGGAATTGCCTGATTTTATCTTTACCAGAACAGCAGTGAAATGTTCTTTCAATAATAGAATATCTTTAAGCATTTTGCCATGACAGCCTTTAATTATAAGGGTGATTATTTTTACTGCATTTTGTGATGTATTTTTTTTTACATAATAGCAAACTAATTTGCTGCATTCAGTTCTTCCAGTGAAGGAGAAATATTTTTTAAGTGCTTAATCTGAATTTAAATTAATGCAAACCTTTGTACTCAGCTTGCATAGCATGCAAGTGATAACTTCAGGAAAATACAGCTTTGTGAAACACTGATTACTTTTGTAAAGATAGAAGTATATTCTCCCTTTGATGAGTGTGTCTGACTTCCATTAGTGCTAATGGGAGTTATGCATTTATGCTTTGAAGAGTCTACACTCCAATTAATTATAACACTTAAAGGAAATGTGAGATGTTGTTGAAAGCAGAGATTCTTCAGTGTTGAAATTGGCTTTTTGCTGAATTTCTCTCCTGTTCTCTTGTTCTCTGAATGCTTTGACATTGACTGACATATTGTCATGAAATCTTGTAAATACGAGCATTGTGTGCAGTTGAAATTACATTGTGACATATGGATAGTTAAAGTCACCTCACATGTAGCTCTTAGATATGTAGCCTACCTTCTGGCAGTCTCTTTTTTCCCTGCTTACCTTTAGGTGACAGCTGAGTATCTGTTCCCTTGATTTATCAATTTCAGAGTTAACCTCAGATCAAGTTTTACCTGACTGAAGTTGAGATAGACAAGAGAGCTGTGTTCCTTATGCCTTGCCTTAATCTTCTTGTTGTGAGCAGAAAACAACAAGCATCAGAAAACAGATAAGTTGTCCCTGGATCCTGTGCTTCAATCTGATTGCAAACAGGAAACAACACTTGAGAGGAGTGTGAATGGCTTTGAGGAAAACAAGGATGAGCCTGTGCTAGAAGTCACTCACACTGGAGGTGATGTACATGCAACAGGCTCATCTGGGAACTAAAAGCAGTTAAACAATTTACTCTTTAAAGAGACATGTAAGTGTAGATCGGCACAAAGGGAAAGGAGATGAATCAGTTGGACCAAAGAGACCTAATTATTTCTTTTCCCTAAAAGTACCTTATTAATATTAATCTCTGTTGCTTCTGCCTGATGTGCAACACTTGGAGGCATCTGAGAAATCCACTGTAAGGCAGAAATCTCCCTGTGAACCACAGGGGTTATTTGGGGCTGGAGGAATAGAAATTTCATTCAAACTCCAATTTGTGGATCTCAGAACAAAGCAAGATCAATAAGGATGTAATGATACTTTTCATATTTATTCTTGATCACAAACAATGTAAAATTTGGAGCTCAACTTTGCCACAAGCTGGACTCCCCAGTTTTTTTTTCCTTTTTTTTTTTTTTTTTCTTTCCCTCTTGGCCTAAAGGACCGTGATGGTGGCAAATGCATAATGCATCACCCAGAGTATCTTCCAGAAAGAGGGAGCAGGTTTCTGGTTATGGTTAGGGTGTAATATTTTGTTTTATTGTTGAATGTGTGTCTTTGCCTGACATGCTCAACTCCTTTTTATGGATTCTGTTTCTTTTTGTCTCCAGTTTAATATTATCTAGCCCAAGTTCTTTCTACATTTAGAGAAATTTCTTCTTGTATTTGTATACTGAGTTTCACATTTTCTCTTGCTGGCTGAAGTCAGGCTCTAATTTGTTTGCAGAGCTGATGATGAAAATCCTGACACCCTTCACTGCAGCAGTGAATGTGCTGATATGATAGTTTAGTCTGAAAACATCTAATTATGATCATGGCAAAAGAGCAAGTCCCTGTGGGGACATAGATTTCCTCCCATCATGCAAACAAAAGACAGTCTCAAATCTGTAAGTTCTGTTGTTTCATCTGTTAAAATGGGCAATTAATCAAGGCACCAGGAGAAAACTCTGCTGAGAGTGGGGAGAGCTGGCACGGATCTTTCTAATTTGTATTGCAACAAATTGAGAGATGTAATCTCAGCAGAGGAACATGTTTAAATAAAATTAGAGCAGTGATGTGAAATGACAAAGGGAAGAAACTGAGAGTTAAGGATGACATTGTCTTATTTTAAAGCAGCTGTGAAATGGAAAAAGACCAACTCAGTGGCTTGTGTTCTGCTGGAACAGATGAGCTGTCAGCCCTAAATACAGATTTCTGGCTTGGAATTTGAGTATGCTATATCAATTGCACTACCAGGATATATAAATAAATATATATATATGTATTTGGTCCGTGATTTTCTTGCTGTAATTGTGCTTCAACACCACTGGAGGATGGATTAAAATGCTTTTATCCAATGCTTTAAAAAGCTTCATTGAAGATGATTTATGAATATACATATGATGTATGAGTATACATATTAAATATGAATGAATTTCATCTAGGCCTCTGTCTGCCTACAAAAACTATGCTTGATTAGGTTTAAATAATTCTGGTATCACAAACCAAGATTTCCATCTGTGGTTATGGGTATATTAGATCTATAACTTAAACACAAAATAACATTTTTCTTCCATAAAATCAACTATCATACCTAAGTTTGAAGCCAGCTTTTTTTTTGTTTTGTTTTGTTCAGTTCCGTTCTGTTGGTTTTTTTTTTGTTTGTTTGTTTGTTTTCTGTTTCTGTGTATGTAAACTTAAAAATTCTCTTAAATGAGGATTGGAGTGTAATGTAAATCTCTGTTTGGTTCTTCAGTGAGGGCCATATGCAACTATAATTTCTGGTCTTTAAAGAGAACCTGGGTGTTATAATGCATATTTTCATAAAAGAAGTTCTTCTGTGAGACAAAGTTTGGATGGATTAGGAATTCACTACCCAGTAGTAGGCTGCAGGTCCTTCCTTTGCATCAGTGTGAAAAGAGCTGCTTCTTTGAGCAGGAGTCTTACGGAAATAAAGACCTCAGTGAATATCTGCATCATCTCCATAATATATTTTCTTTATCATTGTGCTTTATCAATGAGAAGCACAATCACTATCCCTGGTTTGACATGAGGAAATTAAGGCATAGCACTGAAGAAATGAAAGCAGTAGCTGAAGAGAATTATAAACTCCCTATTTCCAGGGTGGAAATGGTGAGAGATTGTTGCTCCAGGCTGTGTCTGTGTCAATGAGCAAGTGTGAGCCTGCAGGAGAGGATTCTCACAGGGAATCAGCTGGGTGAGGGGCAGCTCCCACCCTGTGTGCTAGCAGGGATGTTTTATTTCAGCCCAGCTGCTGTCTGGTCCCAGAAATGCATCAGGTGCTCTCCTGGGGAAGTTTCATTTCACCATGCAGGACTCCAGTTCTGTGGTCAAAGATTGCTCAGTGATGTCAAGCAAAGCATTGTCAAAGGCAGAGAAATGAGATGCTGAGACAAGCATCTTCCAGGGTGGTTTGGATACAGCTGGTTCTTAGCAGAGCAGAGGAAGTTGCAGGAGGAAGAGATCAGGGGAGAAGAAGTTTGAGAGGAGAATAAATGCTTTCTTGATGTCTTTTCTGGGTCTGTCTTCTCTGACTTTTAAGTTCATAGAATTTTCATAACGTTGTGGGAAGGGAGTGTTTCTGCTAAGTGAATTCAGCTTTCTTTGCTCCCTTTCCTGTGCTTTTATTATTGCAGGACATTCCTCCTCACCAGGAATATTGATTACCCTGGGAAATCCATCATGAGCATTGTTCCAGTGATTTATCTCTATACATCTTGCATATTATGGTGATGACTGCCTTGCAGTACCAAACCCTGAGAGAAATACATTCCAGGCTTGTAAAATGTTTCTGAAAACAATAAAATTATTTCACCCAAAACTCCTGAGTAGCAATAAAGAGTAAAGTTTAATTAAAAAAAAAAAAAATCTGTTAATTCAACTTGCATAATATGTATATTAAATCCTCCAGGATTTGCCTACATTGCTGATCTCTTTTAATTTGGCTTAATTGATTACCAAAAGTAATCCAAAAATGTTTATAGTCTGTCTAGACAGACATTTAGAGTTGAGTGTTAAACTCATTGCAATGGCTATTTAATTGATTTGAATGAAGAGAAGAACTTTTGCTTAATGGTTTTTGCCTATTTCATCTCAGCCATCTTTTCTGGGTCTGTCTTCTCTGTGACTCAGAGGTGCCACAGAGCTGATTCTGAAGCCTTGCAGTAAATCACATTCAGGGTGGATGACTTTCCTGGACTGGGATTAAAGATAACTGGGATTAAAATGCTGCATAAATTCTCTGGTAAAACCCAAATATTCTCATTTACAGTAGGTACAACAAAACAATTTTTTGTCTGTGCTGTTTTTTTCAGGATTCGATGCAAAGAAGAGGGATACTCAATAATCTAATGGCAGCTGAATGTTAGGTTTTGGGTTTTAGGTCCTGAACACTGTGTGTTTTTTTTAAACATGTGCCCAAAACTGCAGGAAACTGATTTTCATTTAATAAGATTACTTTAAGCTAACACTTTATCAGAAAGTTATTTTTTCAGTATATGGTAGTTGATGGGCAGTTTTAACTTGAATATCATGAAAAGTGCTGATTATTATGAAGCTTTTATAAAGAATGTACTCACACACTCCTGTTTCTACTGAATGAAACTCTTATAAAGATTAAATACATGTTACTGGAATGGAGCCACCTCTTGCCCTAGCTTCAATACATAGTAATTTCTTCTTTGCATGCCATTTTTAAATAAGCAGTTCCCCAAAAAAGCTAAAAGAAAAAAAAAATTGAGTCAATACAAAACATAAATTAATGGCATCTTTGAATAATAATATCTTACAGCACTATCTAGCCCTGCAGTTCAGTTTTGCTGACAAAATCTTTTCAATCACTTTTTTTTTCCGTGTACACCTGTCTGTCAGTATCTAATTGACAGTATTTAGCATTTAGTGCAAAAAAGAAGTGATTGTGCTCTAACCAATGACAGAAATGTTGAGGGGATTCAAACTGCTTGGAGTTGCTGTAACAAGTGAATTTCAGTTGCTTTATTGTTGAGCCTCCATATTTTCCCTTGCCCTAATGTGCTGCCTTATCAGTGAATGATGAATTTTAGGTAAAACAAAGAAATGTGCTGAAGCTGGAGAAAACAGTAAAAGCCAAAGATGGAATTCTGGAATCCCTGAGTGTTATTCAAGAAAGGGTGTTTTCCTGGAAAACTAAATATTCCTGTGCACATCAGCACCCAGTCAGACAGAGCTGCTTAAACTAAGTAAGTAAAATAAGTAAAACCAGGTCAGAATGCTCACTGCCTGTGCCCTGCTCCCTGCTGGACCTGCCAGGGCAAGCACTATGCCTGGAAATAGAGTAAACCTCTAAAAGCATCTGTGAAAGAATTTCAAGGGAATTGCTCTGCAGAAAATGCCACTTACTCTGTAGTTGGTGAGGGATCACAAATTTAGAGCAGTTTTAGCTGACAGTGTATCCTGACAGAACTATCTGAAAATAGTGCAAATTTGAAACCCAAGCATATAATATTTGAACCTAGGGTTTCTTTTATTTTACAACTCTATTAATAGATTTGAGGGATTTGTTTGTTTTGCCTCTCTCACCTTGGTTTCATAGCAACACATGTCCAGGACTTTCAAGGGTTAATTATTTTTTTGTAACAATAAACTTAGACTGAAATATTCTTTCTCTACCGGCTCAACATTGCCAAAGCAAGTCAGTCTCATTTTTAAATTACAAAGCTGTGTGAAGAAGTGAAAAATTCAAGAAAAAATCTTGTTTACCACTATGCACTTGAAACACTGGGCAGGGATTGTTTTTCTCCAACAGCATAGGAGTTAATAATTTATGTTATGTACATAGAAATTGTGACTTCATCTTCTGAATTGAGAAGAAAAGCTTATTTTCATGGATGCTGGCTTCTTCTATTTTTGGAAATGACCAAGATCCTGTCTTTCTGCCAAAAAATAGTCCTATTGCTTTTCTTCCTGTAAACTTATGTCACATCTACCTTGAGCCTGAGCATACACCTGTTTGCATAGCTTTGCCTCTTGTTAGTTTTTCTCTTTGGACAAGTTTGTCCCATTTCTTTCAGGTGTGCCCAAAATGCTGCAGGTGGAGATCCTTGTTGGTTGTCCAGAGCTGCAGGATAAGAACTGTGTTAGTGCACACAGGTCCTTAATGCTTGCATGACTCTGTGAGGAGCTGAATTCTCTTCCTCAGAGCAGTGAGATGTTACTTTTCTGTAAAAGCACTGCACTGACAGCCCCACTCCATCATATTTAATGTGTCAGGGATAAGTGGGGAAACCTTTAGGTGAGAGTCTTGTTGAGATACACCATTAGTGATGAGTTTCATGGTAGCTGATTCTCCCAGAGGTTATTTGGGTTTTTTTAGCTTTACTCTTTGCAATGGGAATCTTTAAATATTATTTTGCTGGAGAGTTGATAGTATTTTCTGACAGAAGGAAACAAAGTGATTAAGTGACTAAAGTAAAAATGTCAGTGTTGTGGTAAATTTTTGATTCAGGAACTCATGTTTGCTGCACTTTAGAGATTTTGGATCCTCTGTGCTCAGATCAGCCATCCCATTTGTGTGTTGGTGTTGTAGGACCTTGTGCATAGTTGGAGAAGAAAAGATGGTAAATAAGATTACAAGAATTTATCTTCATTGATTATCCTACTTTTCCTGATCACACAAGGAGGGAGGAATTAGATGTGATCTTTGTTTTCTAATGATCTGAGAACAAATAAGGAGATCTTCCCTTATTAAACTGGAAAATGAATGGTCTGAATGCACATGTAGTTCTGTTAACATCAGTGACATGGTTGTATCCAAAGCAGTAGGCACTTGAATAATCAGGTGTTCCCAAAAATGGGCAGCCTCTTTTTTTAGTTTTCTTACTGCAGGATAAATTTAGGAAAAATATCTAACACAAAGAAACATCAAGAGTGTAAGAAAATTCAGTTAATAATTAACACACTTATTTTTACAGGGGCTGTAATGGGCAGCACCTTGCAGGGACACCTGCAAAAACAGACCTTTCATAAAAGCCTTGCAGCCTAAATTTAGGTGAAGAGCAAAAGGATCTCAGGAGCAATAGTGAGAAAGAAACATGACTGCTTAGTTGGGGTTAGGAGGGAGAATAAAACTGTGCCAGGAAAATGCCAGTAAATAATTCTAAATGTGTGAATTACATCAGTCTGAGCATGGTGAGGACTGTGGCAGGTTGCACAGCTTGGTTTTCTGAATGTACCCCTCAGTTTCCTGCAGCAGTGCAGCTTCCCTTGTTAAGAAGGGGCTCTTTGTGGTGCAAGGTGTAACACGTGCCTGACAGTGTTACTTTGCAATTTTTAAATTAGTGCTTCAGCTGTGTGTGGACAGATTGTTGAAGGATTTTTGAGCCAGCAATTTTCTTTGAAAGTTTGATGTTTATCTAATAAGGCATAAGAAGCCACTCCAAAAAGGCAGAGCTCTACAAAAGTGTTTGTAGCTTTTGTCAGGATATCTAAGACTTGAATATTATGGGGTTTAGTCCAAATTATGAGCTCTAAACCTGAGTTCTAAACACACAAAGCATAATGTTGTCTCTCAGTTAATGCTATAATATTGTTAAAAAAAAATTATCTGAAAAGTTGTCAATACATATTACACGGTTTTATAAAATACATGTGTAGGATGTAATATATTGTCTATATGAGTTAATGGGGTCACTTAAAAATCATGTCATGGGTGCCCCAAACCAAATAATGACAATTCTAAGAAGGGACAGAGGTGGGCTCTGCCCTTTGCCCTGTGTCAGACTTGCTGTGTTTATTCCCAGTGGGGTGGAGGATGCTGACACTGAAGTGGGTATCCTGCCTCACTTCACAGATCAGACAGAAGGAGAAACTTCCAGAGATGGATTTCTTGTTCTTTGGTGTTTTGGCCTTTCCATAAAATAAATACCCAAAAGATATGTGCAGAGTACATGCCAGGTTTGAAAGAAATAAAATTACAGAGAGCATGAATTTAGGCATGTAGTGATCTCATCTACCAGAAATCCCAAACCAGGGATTCCCCTGTTTCTGGGAAATACTGTTCCATTGTGATCCTGAGGTTATTAGAGCAGTACAACTAAAACCAAGAGGACTTTGGAGATGTTACTCAAGGTTATGCTTTCACCATAAATGTGCTGTCAAAGCTTTGCTGAGTGTAATTTCTGGTTGCCTCAAAATGTCCTGTGACAGCAGGAGCAAAAGGTTCATTTTATGTTCTGAGGAAAGTCTTTATCCATACTATGTCTTCATTTGAATATCATCAAGGAAACTCTTCTCTTTCAGGGAAGAAAGGCAATATATAAGCTGTTTCTCAGTGTACTTGAGGCATTATCAGGATATTTTTCCTGAATTAAATATTTAATCTTAGAATTTTTTAATGTTTTCTGTTTCCAACTGTATTCTTTTGCTTTTCATGGATTATTTTGTGTCATAGAAAGTGAAACAAACATGTACCTATAAAATGGCCGATGTTAATATGTCCTTTTCAACACATCACCTTCTCTTTTGAAGTTTAATTTTCACAGTCAGACCCTATACTACATTGAAAGCATAAAAGATCTGGTTTTCTTCTGTGTTTTTTTTTCCTAATTGCAGTCAATTCAGAACTCAATCTTAGTAAACAAATTCTTTAAAATATTCTTCCTAGTGCGTACCTCTGTGCTTGTCTCTGCTAGCAGCATTTTGTTCCTTGGGTTTGTGGGCTACTGCACTTTACTGGGAAACAGAAATGAGAGTTCTGAAATGCACCATGAATGTTGTAATAAAATCTGTCATCTGGACAGAACTGTCATGGGGTGGGATATAAAGTTGTTCTTCACAGGACAGGCTTAGACTCCAATTTGTGGTTCTGCCTGAAGAACAGCCCCAGGCTGAGTTCCATAAACAGCTGTAGGCTGGGTCAGCTCCCAGACACCAACACAAAGCTTTGGGTGTGGTCTCCATTTAAAAGGGAAAGAAAAAAGCGCTGCATGAATTGTGGGCAGCATTTGTGAACTGTAATTGACTCTTTACTTATTGTCTGGTGCCTACTTCTTTTGGCTCCAGTGATGGACTAGTTCTGAAACTCTTTCAGAGACCTCAAAACCTCATCATTGTCTCTCCTTCCCTCATTTTGTTGTCTGTGCTATTGAGCTGTTCTTTCAGTCACTTCGGGAGAAGAGACTCAATGGAATGAGGATCTATTTTCATGGTAAGGGATTTTCTGATTTTCATGGTGATTCTCTGATTGCCTCCCCCTTGCTGCTCTTGAGGGGATAAGAGAACTGACACTGCATTCCAATGAGGCATCTGGCAAAAACACTTTTCTTATTGGTACACATCAACTTTAGAGGCTGATAATCACCAAAACACAGGCTGTGGGTTGTGTCATAAGGAATCACTCTTGCAGTGGAGTTTTGTGAGTGAGTTTGGGCAACTTGCTCTCTCCTGTGTAGCTGAGAAATGGGTTTGAGATAAGGAGAGCAAGTGGAGGAAAGTCTTGGTGTGATCATCTGTAGGCAGCCACCTCCCCTGTGCATAACACTTGCATGCTCTGGCACTTGGTTTTATTACATGTCTTTTCCTTGTTTCTTATAAAATCCCAACTAAACCCAGTCTGCTCTGTGGGAGCTGCACAGTGTCAAATTTTCAGGTGAACATAGATAAGGGAATTCTGAAAGCCTACCAAGAGTTTTCTCTGTATCAAACTAATTTAGATTGTTATTGAATATTGCAGTGATAAGCAAAGACTCAAAACTCATAAACATCTGAATCAAATATTTAAGAAAAATAATTATAAATTATATCTCTAGGTTGTAAAATGAGATTTTGGGTTAAAAATGAGAGCCAGGAAGTCTTGACTCTGCTCTTGACCTTCATGTTGATTTTATTCATTTAATTACTAAAATAATCATTATTACAAAAGACCAAGTGCAATAATATTGGTGATGATGGACTGTTACCTTGGTTCATCCATCATTAGTCCTTGGAGTTTGACTTTTAAAACTGAAATGTTGACAGTGGTTAAGTCTGCATAAATACGGTTTGCTAAAGGTTGTGGTCCTAGAAGATCTGAATTAACAGATATAGGAAGGTCACTTCGCTATGGTTGTGAAGGTCAGTCTAATATTTTTAATTTTATTAAATTTTATATCTTTCTATCTGCTGCTGTATCCGGTCCATTATTTTATTTTGGCAGTGTTAGATATAGAACTCTTCTGATATACTTTGGATAAATAATCATTATGTTGCATAATTCAAGAAAAGATCAGACAGTCCTGAATATTTGAGTATCCTCTGTCCAAGAGGATGCAAATAATCTCCATTCGTTGTCATTAACATTAAACTTCCGAAATTCTTCCAAGGTTTCTCAGCCCTTCCTCCAGCCATTTATCAGGAGGAACTAGCAGGAGCTTTTGATTAACATTCAGATGACTCCTCTTTTGTTTTATTGACAGTTTCTGTGGTCCTTCAGCCTCATCACCTTTGCGTTCTTTCCTTGGAAACTGCAAAATCAATTTGGTTCAAAGCTGCATCAAGTGTTGTGTAGTCCAGAGGTGGAACTCACTGTGTAATATACACTGAGCATTTTACCCTCTTCAGTTTTGCATAGAGTAGGTTTTGTTGGTTGTTTTGCATTTTTCCCCCTTCTTTTCATACTCTGATGTGGCTGTGTTGGCACAAGGGTTGTAGGGGCATGGACAGGCACACAGACAATCCCCTTCTGCTGGATTTGAAACTGGATTTTGTTTCCCAGATAGCTGACAACAGTATCACCCTCTGGCACGTTCTGGAGCAGGGGTTTTGCAGTGCTTTGTGCTGCAGGGATTTAATTTTGGATAGAATGATTAAGCACTCATTGATCCTGAGTGCTGCACAGACTGTGATAAGCACAGCACTTGACCACGAGTGGGGTATTTGACTCCCAAACTGGATGTCAAAAGTCTCCAACATATTTTGTGCAATCCAATGCTGCATAGCTTAGAACTATGTAATTATAAAATTTATACAGGGATCCTAATCCCAGTTATTTGATCACCTGAAGTAACAGTTCCATGAACCCAGAAAAGAAAGGATCTTTGAGAGTTTTTAAACAGAGAATGATACTGAAGGTGAGCCCAGGAGCCTGCAAGCTTCCACATTTCTGACAAGTGACAATAACAAAATGATGTTGAACTGAAAGAAGAATAAGAGGAAAATAATTCATAAAAAGGTATTGAAAGGAGAAAAGACTGTGGCTCTGAAAAATGCCCTGTTCTCTTTTTTAATTTCCCTAAATTCTGGTTAACTAAGTGCCTGTGTGCTGGAATAGAAAGTGGTTGGTAAAAAGCTTTTATATAATTTAATAAAAAAGACAGCAGTGTAGTGGTGGAGTAGAAAAAGCATCCAAAGTTTCTTTTTGCTGGAATGTTTGATTACAGCACTATTGTACAGTTTTATCACACTACAATTACAGGTATGTGAAATACCCTGGGCCTGATAACACAGTCCTTTCATACAATTTAATTTCTGTTCTTAAATGGTTTCTGTTTTGTAATGCTCTGAAATACCTGTTCTCTTCTCAGACTAAAAGTTTCAAAGGTGGCCTGTTTGGCATACAGCCTAGTTCCCACTAAATTTAGCTGTTTGCAAGATGAATGGTGGCATCTAGTCATAAGGAGCTAAAATTTATTTTTAATAGTATTGATAGATGAATGCTGAGTAGCTGTGGTTGTTAGTTCCATTCCATTAGCAATTGCTGTAAACTTTTGGGATGAGTGTTCTGTAAATTGGTGACAAATGTGTTATCAAAAAGTTTCTTCATCAAGGTCCAGTTGTGCCAGATGTGTCCAAAATAGTCTTGTGGGGTTTTTTGTTTGTTTTGCCTTATAGTGTTTAAATATCCCAGAATGGGATGACAGAGTTGTAAAAGGAAGGCAAAAAGGATTGTTCAAGCAGCTGATGTGGAATGTGTTGAGATGAATTGATTTAGCTTTGTTCTTTCTGCTCAAATGAAAGGTTCTTCCAACCCATGATTTGGAGTATTATTCATGGGATTTCATTTCAGATGCTGTCTCAGGATATAAAAACCTCATACAGCAAAAGTATGTTTTAGCCTCCTAAATCCTTTGATGTTTTTGTGGCTCATAATTACCAATTTTAAGCTTTCAGCTTTTCCAATTTGATGCTAGGAGAAGCAGGCATTGCAAATCTGAGTTGGTGTGCTCTGGAGGGAGGCTTTGTGCCTGATTTGTACAGAATATGACTAGAGCTGAGGCTCTGACTGTGTTCTATGTTCTATGACTGTGAGAGAGAAGGGAAAGGCAAAAATCTGCATTCTGCTGTTCAGCAGAGCACTTAAAACATTAATGTCCCAGAATCCCAAGACTGAACTGAGAGAAAATTGCAATAGCAAAGAATAATATCTAATAGCCTTTGGCAGATCTTCACAGCTGCAGGGTTTCTAATGGCAAAAAGGAAGAAAAAGCTGTGCACCCTAATAGTCTTGGACTATTTTTCCTGGGGGATCTGTGTATTTGTCAGTGAGGAGAGTCTGTGCACATTTTTTGTATCTAATTTGATATTTTTATTGTAATCTTTTTTTTCAGACTTTTTAATGGGTGTATGTAAGGCCATATAAAGAAAATCTTTAAAGCCATTAGGGTAGAAAATATTCTAATGATTGAAACACCTCTAAAACTTAGCTTAGGGAACATGCAGTGTCTGCTGTACTGTTTGAGACCTGAAGAATCTAAAATGGTCCTGTACATTATGTGTACAGAAATTTTAGGACATCATCAGAATTTTTCTTTAAGGCTGCATGGCAGTTTATTAATTGCTGGAAGAAGAAGGGAATGTAACACATGAGATCTGCTGGGAAAAAGAAAGTGATGGTCCTGGTTCACCATCAATTCAGGATTTACTAGGAGTTTGGTATTAAAATATTTATTTGGCTCTAAATTAAAGATTTTATTACATTCAGTTGTAAGCCTTTAGTTGTGGCTTATAATTCAACTGACAGAAGCTTTCTTAGAGCTTTCTTAGGATTTAAAAGGATTTATTAACTTTGTATTAATCCAACAATTTAACTAATTAGATTATTTGATTCAAATACAATATTGAAGTCAACTTTCTGGATTGGCTTTGATTTGATTGCTATGCTGCTTTATTTCTAATGTAATGTACAGTATTTGCATTAATACTTGAGGTTTGGTTTGTTGGGTTGTTTTTCTTCCCCCCGCTCCCTCTACTGATTAAAAAAGAAAAGAATCTCAGGTTATATTTCTTTCAAGAAAAGTGGAATTTCTGATGATTTGGTTAATACCCTGAACGATTTTTGTTTTATTGGACATATGCTTTCTCATAGTTAGTGACAAACTCTGGGACAAACTCAGCAGCAGTCATGGACATGGTTCCACTGAGTAGCATATATGTCCCAGTAAGAATTTAAAAAGTACATCACCTTGTGTTTACTGAGTGTGCAGGCATTAAAAATTTTGCCATTGATTTAATTGTAATGGAAGCTTCATCCACTCATAACTTAATCCATTTCTATTTAGGTATTTATTCACTCATAATTTTAGGCTATTTTTTATTAATATCAGAATTCCAACTAATTTTAGAGTTTTCAGTCATCCTTGGGACTCTGTTGCTGCACTGTGTCTGTGTTTATTCCATGGGGCAGATTTTATTGAAGAAATGTGAATGGGATAGAATCCTGCTCATAAAGTAGGAAAAGAATCTAATAGCCAAGAATCCTGTTTCTTCTATTGTCAGTTTTTCTGAGTTTTTTTAGTATCCACTATAACACTGAAAATAGATGAAGAATATTCAGGTTCAGAGGACAAGTTTTATGACCAGCTCTGTTCATAGATTTGAAGGAATCTGGCGAAAGAAATAATTTGCTGTGCAGTTTTCTGCATTGAGTATTCTTCAATGGAAAGGTTCTTCCTGTGCCCCACGGAGGAAGTTTAGAGCAGTGTGAGCCTGGCTGAAGGGACATTATGTCACTGTGACTTCCTCTGTGCAGAAGTGATTCACTGCCCTTGCCAGAATGGTCCAGAATAAATAACCACTTCACTGAAGAAAGAACATTTTTCACAGTCGAATATCTGAGTGCATAATGCTAAGATCTCATCAATGTCTCTTCTTTCAGACACAATGTTTGGTCATTACTGCTAATGACAGTGAGTTATAAATACTGGCTCTTCAATGAGCATTGCCAGCTCTATCCCAGGCTGGTGAAGGAGGGTGGGTTTTTTGAGGCTTTGAAAGTTTAGTGGCTGCTGGTTTGGAGGCCACATCTCACAGCAGTGAGAAAAGGCTGGCAGGGCATATGGATGGAGAGCATTTCTGAAGGCTCTGATGAAAGGTTTTCTTGTCAGATTCTTCTGCAGATTATTAGTAACTATTTTCTGAGTCATTCAAGCATTTATGATTCAGTAGCATTTTATCCTACTGTATTTTACTATGTGGCTTCAAGGCAGCTGAAAATCAAACTTCTGTTTAATTAAAGCAGAAAGAAACATCTAAAGGGCAAGGAAGTTTTTTTCCCTACTAGTTTGTCTTTATTTTTTATCTCCAACTATAACAAAGCTATTTCTTGGTATAGAAAATGTTTCTTTGATACTTCTTCACTGTTGTGTCTTCAGCTATAGAACACTGATTTCAACACAGTTAAAATTAATGAAGAAAGCATAATGGACCTTCTTTTGAATGGTTGGAATACTTTAAGGTGCTAGTCAATGAAATGCTAATACAGATTTAATTCAAAAACTTGAAGAGATGCATATCAAGATAGAAAGAGGTCCTTCAGTGGTAGTACACTGGTTTATATCAAAACAAGTTCTTATATTCAGTATTAATATCTAAAGCATCACCTGTGTCTAACAGTCAGCTACTATAAGGACTATTCAAAAATTGAATAATATGGCACCTACTTTAAAATAGGTAGGACTGCACACAATGTGATGGTTGAAGAAAAGCTTATAAAAATAATTTTATAAAGAAAAATATTTGTATTTACATGTTGTAAAGTAGTACTTCTGTGGGTGCTTGAATGTTATAATTGGTTTTATTATCTTTTCTTACCAGAGAAAATACTCATTGCAATTGCTCACCGTTAGCTAAGTGAAATAATTGATTCAAATGGTTTTTTGTAATTAAAAATGATAATCTTTTCTTACCTTAATGTCATATAGTATGCTGACCATTAATTTGAGAAATTGGAAGAGTATTTTGCCTCATAAGTATTTTCAAATATTTTCTAGGCATTAAATAGAAAATGTAGGATCCTATGTCTGTGATTTCCCTGGTTACTTTTCATTCTTTAGACAAAAAGAAACTTTCAGTCTGGTAGCAGGCAATATGGGTTTTTTTTCACTATTAAAGCCAACTGAAGGGGTTCACCTCCATGTTTGATACCAGAACCTTTGTGATTGCACATCCAGTCACTTTAACAAGCAGCATCCCCTGTTATTTTAGTTTATTTTTCTTACCCAGTCTTCTGTAGTACAAGAGATTTAAACTAATTTTAAAAGCCCTCACAATACAACCCCAGGAGAAGGAAAGAAAAAAAAAATAAAATCCATGCTTGGAGCCCATCCCTAAGAAGAAATAGCCCATCCAGAACAGCTTCCCAGTTTATATGTCAGAACATTTTCTCTTCCTGTACTTTGAAAGTTAGAATGCAAGGCTGTGGAGGAGAAAGAACAGCTCATGAACAACTGAGTGAATGAGTTCTATATTGCAGTAGTGAATTTTACATCATTTAGTGAAATGCTGTGATAAACCCACATTATTAAATATTATGCTGCATAAATGCAATGAAAAACTATTCATGTGATTAGCATTTTCTTACTGCATACCGAGCACTTCTTTATTGAAAAATCTCTACTATTATAGAACAATTTTCATTTCATAAGAATACATCCATCAGAAGAAAAATGCTATAAAGGTTAGATATAACTAAATGGCTCAAAATTTAGAAGCTCATTGTGTGCAGAAGAAAGGACAGTGGGTGATAAAGAACAGGAAAGAACAAAGTGATTTGTATATACAAAGGCCTAAACAAAGAGCACTGATCAGAATTTGAAATGGGGCTTAAAATTCATCACACTTGCATTTCTCCTCTTAGCCATTTAAAATTTGATGAGTTAAGTAGATTTGTTGAAATGATTTCATGAATAAAATTCTTCCTTTATTTTTTCTCAGTTAATTTTATGGAGTTGTAGGTATAAAAATACTTTATATAAGAATTTTTTAATACTTTTATGTGCACTGTCAGGCTGTTAATTCTGTGTTACATCAGCAGTTAATGCCTCATGGAAAGCACAGGCTTGGAGGTTTCTGGGGCCCAAAAAACCCAGTGACCAAGATCCATTGTTGAAATTGATGAATAAATGTGCCAGACAGCTCCTGATCATTTAATATTAGAGGAGTTCTTCCTGCACTTTAGCAAAAATATACACCTGAGCTTCTTGGGATGTG
Organism: Alethe diademata; assembly: GCA_025584955.1. Taxonomy (NCBI): domain Eukaryota; kingdom Metazoa; phylum Chordata; class Aves; order Passeriformes; family Muscicapidae; genus Alethe; species Alethe diademata. The sequence continues at coordinate 29,658,014 of JANRMJ010000107.1, read as the reverse complement.
CCTAAGAGAATGAGTCTTTTAGAAATTCTGGAGTCAAACAAAAGGTAATAAAATACTGGAATCAAATGCCAATGTAATTACTGTTGAGGTGGTTTTTTTTTTGTTTTTTTGACAGCTTCAGGGCAGTGGTTGTAGTTGTACACCAAGGGGGAGTGGAGTGGACATTTATTCGTAGGTTTTTGGGATAATCTCGTGTAGGAAGGAATTTAGAATGGCTGGAATCTGTCTGCCTGTCTGTTTTAATTTTTAAATATCATTATTTTGTATCATTGCATGCATGTAAGCTGCTTACTAAAAAATCCTTATAAAAAATAGATGCTATGACTTTAGAGTAGTCACGCAACAAACACTCACATTTTTCACTTACTTGAACTCATTTGATAAAAATAATTTGTTTCCTAACTGACCAAAGAGGGCAAATTGCAGTGGCAGTCATGATTTTTGGACTCTTAAAGCCATGTTAAATTATAAAAATATTGTTCCTGGCTATTTGGGGTGGTTGTGGCTGTTGTGATCATTCCTGTTGTCACATCTGTGCAATTAAAGGACAGGATGAAGAGACCAGCTTTTGGATGTAATTATTTTTGTATTTTCCTGTAAACTCCTTTGTCATATTATTGAATTGCCTTACAGGTATGACCATATTTACCTATGCAGGAATGAAAATGCTTTTTTTCCTATTTTAATAGCTGAAGAAATGAGTCAGAATACGAGTGATAAGTCAGCCATCAAGTGAGACCTCTACATTAGTGCAAAAAACTGAACCATAGTATTTTATATCCCAGACTTGTATCTTTGCCCAGGGGTAATGAACCGCTTGAATTGACTCAATCACCTAAACCATGAAAAGCAAAAATGTGGTCTGTGGCTTAATATACCCTATTCTCCTTCCTTCCTCTGCTAAGGGACAAATACACCAGAAATCCCAGACATAACACATTGCTTTTATATCCCATTTTTTTTTGTCCTTGTCGGAAAAAAAACAAAACAAAACAAAACTCCAGCCAGGATAATATTCCTGGTTTTCACACACAGAGAGCATGGCTGCCAGTTTTTCTCTCTGATCTTGTCTCAGCGGCACGTTGCAGCAATGATAAGGCAGCAGAGAAGTGAGAATTGAGAAATACAACTTCACTCTTCATGGGATTTGTTGCAAAGCTGCTTCTGAAAAAGCATCGTGTGCATCCAGAACTAGTGGAGTTAGCACAGAGAACTTTGTCACTGATTTCAAAGGCTCAAAAAAGCAAAGAGGATGAAGAAGTTAATCAAAGATCAGTTCCCAGAACTATTAGCTTTGGCTCTGACCACAGAGGTCATTGCACTGTCAGTTTTCTTTCTTCATCAGCTCTCAGTCGGGTCTGTACTCACCTCTACAAGAGGAGTGAGTTGTGTAAAACACAGTGTAAGATAAGTCTGAAATATCAAAGCCTTTCCATTAAGTGTCAGCCTCTGTTTTTCCTTTAGGTGACAAGGTTAAAGGGGAGTCTCAAAACTCCAATGACTTACTTTCCTTTCTGTCCTGTTCATCAAAAGGCCACTATTTAAGAACCAAGTGACTGACCCACATAACAAAGCTTATCAATAATCATTTTGTGAACAGGACTTTGTAATATTTTTCCTATGTATCAGAAATTAATCTGATACTAATCATGTGATTCCAAAGTCAGTAAAATCTTTTGTTTGTGTATAATTAGTTTTGTTTTTTCTACCACTAGGGACAGTCAATGAGATAGAGCAAAGCAAGTGGATTTGTATTCACTCCCATCAGCTCTAGCCCTGTTTGTCTTTGATTTTAGTGGAGTAACTCTTGATGAATAAAAGTGAATATTATACTTTGCAAAACACCTGTGAACAAATCTGTGGCCATTCTAATCCAGCACTTTGCAAACATCTGGACCAAAGGCTCAGGCTTGCAAACTCTTAAGCACAGAAGCATAACTTTTCATGTGAATCACCATATTGATATTTGTGAGCCAATTTAGGTGAAACATTATAGCTTTTACACAGCACTCAAGATCATAATACAGGTGCAGCTGGAAAGAACCATTTTGTTGTACCAGGAGTCTCCAGATATTTGCACAATGAAGATCACTTGTCAAATATTTCTGAGGGAAGTGTAACACTGTGACCTAAATCAGCTTTACTCTGTGAAGGTGCAGGGGCAGTCTTGGGCTTCTCAGCTATGTGGATCTGTGGGAGTTTTCTCAGATCTCCAGCACTCTTCCTGCCTTCCCAACTTCTGCTGGGCTACAGCTCTTCTTAACATACTTACAGCTCTCCTTTGCTCTCTGCAGAGCAGTAATTAGCTAGTAAGGGAAGTAAGAGAGATTTCCTTTTTTTTTTTTTTTTCTTCCATTTAGAGGAGCATGTTATAAGACTTCATGACATGTTCAGACTTACCCCAGGGAAATTGTAATATTTTAGACTGAGTCTTCTGAACTGATTTTGTGTTACAGTGTGCAGAGGATCACACCTTAATTTTGAGTAACCATTACATGAACGGCCATTGCAGAGAATTTAATCCAGTGAATTGAGTTCAATGGCATTTCTGCACAAAGACAGATTCTTACAACCAAAACCAATTTGAGATTCTTGGGGAGCAAACTTCCCAGAGGTTTACAAGGAATTCCTTTAGTATGGTACTGTTTGCTTTGAATCAGGACTCTCATCAGGATTAACTGCAGGTCATGTGTAAAAAGCAAGCAAACAAAATGAGAAATAGAGATTTCTAAAAGGGTGAAGGTTTTTCTATACCGTTTTGGCAATTCCTGGGTTCTGGACATTTAACTCAAAGACCTCTCCTTCTTCCTTGTTGTCTTTTCTGTTTGTTTGGTGATCCCAAGGAAATTTTTATTAATTCTGTGCCTTTGTAGAAATTGTGGAGGACCTGGGCCACGTGGTGATGGTCCATTTGATGTTTTCTTGGCACACAAACATGGTTTCTGCAGCTCACCAGCTCTTTCATTAATAGTGCACTTGACTCAGCCTGCCTCGCTTCAAGAGTTCTGCACTGACCCAACATTTAAAATTTACATTTCATGTAAGACTTTCCTATGTTTCACTGTAATACATTTGTCCATGTATATTCTGGAGGGGAACATGCATAGCAAAGATTGTCCAGGGAATTATTAGAAACAGCTGACTGCTCTGTGTTTATCATTGTCAACTAATATTTCCAAATATGTGGGATTAAAAACAATACAGTAAATAAACTCCTCTGCTCTGTTGCCTCAAAAAGCTGCACAAACCCAAATTGCATTGGTTATTTGATGAAAGACTGTTACCAGCCAAAGTGGGTCCATTTATCTTGAAAAAAGAGTATTTTGATCCTTGTTTGGTGAAAATTGCATTGAAGACTGAAATGCAGTCTCTTTTTCTTCCATGGATAGATGTTGGTCAGTGCCACATCAGTTTGGAACACTTTGAATATTAGGCTGATGGATTTGTAAAAATGCTTGTTATATGGTATTGACTTTTTCAAATTTTATTGTAGTATGTTTGTTCTGCCAATAAATCTATTCTAGCATAGAACATATCAACCAGCTTCCAATACAGAATTCAATGGCAGGTGCTAAAATCCCAGCTCCTAAAATACTTAATGGATTGATGGCTTTGGTTTTGGGGGTCTTTGTTTTGTTTTTTGTTGCTTGGGTTTTTTGCTTTGAAAGATTCACTGGCTTGGTACTGAAGATTTGATAGATTTGGAAGAACAAAATGTGCAGACAGGTGTGCACTTGCTTCATTGGAATTTAAATTAGTTATGAATTCTCAGCAATGAAATCAGCTCTTTCTGTCAGGACTGTCTTGTGGAATTTCCCACAGAAATGCACTTGCAATTGCCTGTGGTGAAGTGAGTGTTTGTTTTTTGAAAGAACTGAAATCTTGATGCAGTCAGAAGGTTGCCTGTAATGTATATTTAATTGCCATCGTGGAGGCCAATTTTCTTTTATGTATTTGGAGGCATATTTTATGGTTAACTTGCTTTTTAGTGTGCAGAAACTCCAAGCATTGCCTTCCCAGTCCCCAGATAAAATCCTTGAGGTGGTGCACAAGGGAGCTCCTTGGAGCCCAGGAGGAAATTAGGTTGCCTCATCTGTAGGTTTGAGGTTTGGAGGGGTCAGTATTTCACATTCTGTTGAAACCTCTAGCAGTTTCTGGTCTGTCAATGATTTCTAATTCTGAGCAGCCATTCAGCCACACACTGCCATTTTTCATTTCAAAGAGCTTTTCCAACCATCCTCTCTGGTTTTGTTTTACCCATTTCTGTAACCTGTACTTGAGATGGAGGATTTTGGCTGTAGTTCTTAGATTTTAATGCTGAGAGACTAAAACACAGGCTTTAAAGGTTTGTTGTCTCCAAGACATGTTTTTAAACACTTAAATTCTGCCTAGGCTGTGGATGTTTATCTGTTCTGTAGTAGGAAAGGTAGATGGGACACTTGAGCTCATGACTACTTTTCAGTAAAATATCATCATTTAGAATTGAGCAAAGTCTCTCACCTCTCACATTAAACTAAATAGCAGTGGAGTGCATTTTAATGGATTAAGAATCAGCTGACTGACAGACCCTAAAATGTCCCTGTCAGTGGGAAGTCACAATGTCATGAGAGTGGGTTTGAATGGGGCTCCCCATGGGGGAGCTGTGGGTCCCACAATACCCAGTTTGTTCAAGAGTGAGCTCAAAGAATCTCTGCTGCTAAAATTTGCTGTAAATGATACTAAAATCCTCATGAGAGTAAAATAATCTGTATATCTATGCCATATAGAGAAACATTATATGCACTCCAAGAGTATTTTGTATTTCTTTTAAAACAAATACCTGTAGTGCTTTTGAAAGAAATGATTATGCTGCAGTCATACTGCTGTGTTATATTTTAGAAACCAGTGATTCTGAGAAAGGTTCACCTGTAATGATGAGCAAGGATATGTGAGTTTCTAGTGTGATGTTCTGGCAAAAGGAAAAAAAAAAAAAAAAACAAAGAAAAAACCAAACAAAAAACAGCTCAGGGAAGTGGTACCAGCCCACAGCTCCTGCAGTAAAAGCAGAGAGAGGACTTCCAGCTCAGGATGTGGAATTGGCAGGTTCAATACAGGAATATTGCTTCCACTTGAGAGGTCCCCAGCTTTGGAAGCATTTTTGAGGGTAGATAGGGAGATGGAATATAAAATCTTTAAGGAAAAGATGGATTTTTAAGAAAGTTTTTTTCTGTATCCTGACTGAATATTACTCAGTTACTAGATTAAAAGATTTTCTGCCAAACTGACTGTGAACAAAAGCATCTTCTACTTGGTTTGGCAGGATCCCTGTCCGTTTTCTGTCTGTTTTCAAATGCCTGGATTGAGAAACACAAAGGACTTCAGCTGTGGGACAGATAATGTATTGGTCTGGACTGGGGCTTGAATGCAGGTAGACATTCATCTCTGCTCATGTAATGAATGTACAGAAGCTATAGCACCTGGAAAGAGGTGACATGAAAAAGTAAATTCATTTGCCATTTAGGATTCCCTATGTTTAGGAGGTAATTGGGGGCTTTCAGGATCACAGCTTTTGCTTCAGTTCCTAAGGAATTGAACACATTTATTTGGAAGACTGAAGGCTCAATTCTTCATTCTGATGACCCAAAAGAAGTTGATTATACTCTTCTGAAAATTCATCCGTATCCAGCACCAAGTGAAGCCTTATTTATTGCATTATTGTGTCGCATTTTGACAACTAAATAATTCTGAACACTTTTCTCCCAGAGAAGGAGAAAAGGAAGTGTCTCAGAATGATTGGCATCTCTCTACCTACTAAGTGCAGAGCACATTAAAGTGATAGATGACTTCTGTGCAAGTTACTGAAAGTGGAAGTTTCATTCAGGAAATGTTGCCAATAGCTCAGTGTGGTGAAAGGCCAGGGTGCAGGAGCACAGTCTAGCCAAGTGACCTGCTATAGGTTTTGAGTTCTTAAAAAAAAAAAAACAAAAAACAAAAGAAAAAACTCACCAAAACCAAAAGCAAGCACTTGTGCATTTTGTTGTTGTCATTGTTGTAACTCACATGCTGATTATATCTTCAAATTCACAAAAGAAATCAGGGGTTAATCAGAATGTTAAAGTATCAAGGTGCATTTTTTGGTTGCCAGAATCCATCTCGTTCAGTTCACATGTTTACTGTGCCCACACTTGTGCAAGGCTCATGCAATGAATGTCACTTCTCTGAAGATTCTGCCTGAATGAATGAAGGAAAATAAGGAGAAGAACAGTTGTGCCCTGCCTTTATTCAGGCTTTTTGTATCTGTGAACTTTTTTTCCTAAGACAAGGAACAATTGAATTGTTTTTGTTCCTCTAAGACTTGGCTACTCCTTGCAGTGTGCGCAGAAAACTGCTATTAGTTTTTTGTTACTGAAAGATCTGGGTTGTTGAATGGCTGTCAGACTTGCTTTTATCCTATTACATCTTCTCAGGGAGTTGAAAGTGCAGTTTGACATCTAGGGGGAAAAATCTAAAACCTGACTTTCATATGTTTCTTTCTATCTTTCATGTTCCCAGAATGGCTTTGTTTTTTCTATTTTTTCTAAAATCACAACAGCCATGCAGAATGCTTCTGTTTGGGCCCATTCTGTATATTTGTGTGCTAGAGGATTGCAGTGATAATCAGTAGTCACTCTAAAGATGCCTGTGGGCAGAGTCAAACCACAGAAAAAGTGTGATCACATGCCAGGGGACACACTGGAACTCTTGTGGCTGCTGGGCTGAATTATCATGGTGTTGCTCCTAATTCTGCCTAGGCAAAGCAGCTTTTCATCTTGCATGTTTGCAGATGTTGTTCTGTTGTTACTTGTGGAAGTCTGGTTTAGTTAGTTAACCACAGACCTGCAGCAATCTGAGAGCTGGAAACTCAGCATGGGTCAGCCATACTCTATTGAATCTGCAGATTTAAAAAAAAAAAAAAAAAACTAGGAAAAAAAACCACCCCAGACACTTCCAGGTGCAGTACACTCTGCTGTGGTGCTGGCAGGTGAAAATCTTTCTTCAGACTAACCTTGGTGTTGGAATTTAGAGATGATCACAGACAACAGAGATCGAGAATTCCTACATCTGGTATAATCAGTTAGTTAAACTTGGAATTCTTTTCTAATATCAGTCTGCAATATATAGAGACTGGGCTGAAATCTGATTTTTGGAAACCTCTCAATTGCAAATTCCTCTCTTGTCTCTGGTGTTGCACACTGAAATGACAGGGTTGTATAAGTTTGCCTCTTGGAAGAACAGAACAAGTGACAAAGACAAGAAGTAACTAAAGATATGTCTAAGCTGAGACATAAACGTGAGAAATTAGCACCAGTGCTTAGAAAATATTTTTCTCTAAAGAGTGAAATTAATTCTTAAAGGAATAAGGCAGACAACAGAAGGTCTGCTTAAAATGTATTTAAAATATGCTTATAAATTCTGCATAGCATTTCTGCCAGCACCCAGAACATAAGTACAAATACATTACCTGTATTTCCAAAGAAGTACTGGCAATTTTTCACCAGTACTTTTTATAAAGTACATCTTGGAAGTTTCATTAGTAGATTAAACCCACTCAAACTGCAAGATTTGATCTGGCTTGGTTACTGTTTGTGTCTTTAAAAATAAAACCCCTATAAATAAATGGCACACTCAGAGCTAATGTAAATTTGCATGGTGTAAATTAAGTTAATGATAGCATTATAATGAATCATATTACTGATGTAATTGTGTTATTTATTTTTATCTTTGTACCTTTAAGTTGGCAGAGAGAGGGATTTTTTTTTTAAAGTATGATAGGAAAAGTTCTTAAATGTCAGCAGAACTAATAACATCAGATATCATCTTAGATTATCATAAACTTCTAAATATTTCAAAATCTAGAGCTTCAGACATGAAAGTTGCAAAAATATTTGGAAGCAGAGATGTTGGCTCTTCCTTTTTAAAAAAATCTGAACTCAAATCAATAACTGTCTAGAGCTCCAACTTGAATCAGTCTCTGTTGATTAGGTGAAATTACCCTGGCATTGAAACCAATTGGAATTGCTGAAAACTCTGTTTTGTTCTTCTGTTAGTTGCTGTTAAAAGTCTCTCAATGGCTTCTGTCAGAATCGAAGTGTATCACCACTAGTGATGATAAAGTAGATTTCACTGCTAGTGAGAGACTGTGATTGATATTTAGGAGTGAAGCCTGGTAACTCATGCCTTCCCCCTTTCCAAGCTTGGAATACATCATTTAAAGGGGAACTGAAATTGAAAGAGGCATAAATTTGTGGGAGAGATACATATGGAGATGAAAGGAATTTGCTGTACTTTTTCTTGAGCCTCTGGAGATGATACAGGAAATTATTTATTATTCATGACAATTCTGCAATCAAAGCTGATGGCAGTAAAATATGTGATTAATAGACTGCTCTTTAAGCAGATGACCAATAAACAGATAATGCGTAGGAGGTATTCCCATCTGCACATATGTATTAAATATTATTGAAAATTACATTTTTCTTTGTCCCTGCTTCAACTGTATCTTGAATAATAAAACTTAGCCCTCCTTCAGCTCCCACCTCAAGCTTCCTTATTTCTATGTGTGTGCTTGATCGCTGCAACACTAAATTATTGCTTGATACTGTGCTTGGTGTAATTGATCTTAGCCCACTTCTTCCCATTGATCAGAGTGAATAGGATTTCAGCTGTGTTCAGAACAGTTGTATTCCCTCCCAGTTTGTGATTTCATGCACGTTTGAGTGACATAATAGCTGCTTTATCCGAGCGCGCTGTAGTTCAGCAGGCATTATCATGAGTGGATCATAATGGCTCTGCATCTTAGTTTTGTGACATAAAGCTGGTAGGGAGAAACATAACAAGAGTAGTCATTGTGAGCCACTGCTGTGCTCCTCTGGAGACAAAGAGCAAGGAGCACCACGGTTCCTCACTCTTCGTGCCGCGGTGCTGGTGTAAATCAGCGCGGCGAGTGGGATCATTGCTGGGAGCCACCATGGCCCACGTTAGAGACCCTGAGATTTCAAGTCTCCCACTGTTTTCTGGAAGGTAAAGATAATTCTGCAGATAGCTCAGGAAAGGTATTCTTCTCTGCTTGCTTTGGTAGCTGGAGCTGCCAGTATAATTGTTCTTGAGAATGCACGCGTAAAGGGATGTTACCTTTTTAATGTCCCAAAATTGGCTGTTTTACAGGGGAAGCTTGTGACATTTACAGCTCTGTGACAGCTGTAGTGTGCTGGAGGATACAACAGCCCTATATTATTGTATATAGGAAGATCTTTTTCAGTATGGTAGCAAAAATCTGCTAAATAATAATCTTTGTAACATAATTGCTTTCCCCTAGCAAAGTCAGAAAGTGGCACATATAAGGACAATTTTTGAGACAGAAAGTATTAGTGCTTACAAACTTTATCCTTGCAAAGTGCAAGAGCTAAGTCTGTATTAGAACATTCTTAACTCAAATGTCCTTTCAAATCTTTCTGTGCCTTTCCACATTATCATGGGACTGTCCTTGGAAATACTAAGCATTCAGTTCTCACTGTCTGCCTGCTCTCAGAAACACTCCATCATTTGTGATGATCCTGTATCTAATGTACAGATACCAACTTTACTTTTCCATGTTCATGGCCATTTTAATATATCACAGCTGAAGCTATGCCTGAAACCTTGGTCATTACTCATTCTTCTTTATCCACGCTCAAAACCAGGTGATGATCACTCCTGGAAGTGGAATTAAGGAATGTACCTTCAGACAGCACATCCAGAGAAAGAGCAGAGCATACTGTGCAGCCAGCATTTTTGAGAATGCATCATTGCTAGAAACAAAAGTAACATGAATTATTTACCTAGAAATATTAAACTGGCTTGAGATCACTGCTGGAAATAGAGAGAGTTCTGGGCCTTGTGAATCATTCATGAAGCTTTATTTAACAGACTTCTTTTTGTCTTTGCAGATCAGTGAATCGTATTTTATAACTTTCAGGATGGTTCTCTGGGTTTCATTCTACTTATAATAGGTAGGGGTTTTTTCAGTGCTTTGTAAGGAAGCACAGATCAGTAAAGTTACATTTTTATGTTTGTTTTTTTCACACATCAGGCGGTATGGAAAGGGACAAAGTGGTGTGGGGAAGGAAGAGGAGGTGTGTTACAGTTTCTGCTTGATCAAATACTTTGTCCTATGTTTGCAGACACTGGGAGCTGAAGCACCCCAATAAGTGAACCCATGGATAGGATGGCAACTCAAAGTGCTCTAATGTTTAGTATTCAGGAGATTGTATTAAAAATACTGCTTTCTATAACTAGAAATTTGTTTTCCTACATGTGATTATTTACACTCTTAACATCTGGAGATGCACCAGCTAAGGCTGATTTGTTAATATTCAAATGTGGGCTTCAAATACTGTTCTTGGGACTTTTAAATCTTTAATAGGTTCCAAGTCTGAAAGTAAAATTGGTGTAGGAATAAAAGAAAAAAAAAAACCCCATGAGTTACTTTGAAAGCCCAATGCAAACACTTGGTGCTTGATGTGGTGTCATAGTGAGCAATGAAGCTTTTTCTCATAAATCCTCTTCTAAAGGAAATGAGGTAAAACAAGGGGGGAAAAAAAGGAATCCTAGCTGGATTTAAGGAAAAGAAGATAAATGCTAGAAATAACAAGACTTCTCAATTCAGTGAAGAGTCCTCCTCTTCTCCCTGATCAAAGAAATGTTAGGACTGCTACTTGCCACAAGAGGCAGAGGAACTGTAGGTCACAGTGACATCCCAACCTTGCTGGGGGACATGGGGTGTAAATGAGAATGAAGCACACTGAAAAAACACTTGAACAGGCAGTCTAATTCTAGAGCAGCTCATCCTGTGAAAAATACACATAATTATATAATATTCCTTTACATTTCTTATAAAATCTCTGGTGGTAAAGAGAGATTTCCCAGGAATACTGTTCTTTTCAAATATACATTTAATAAAAAGCATACAACAACCAAAGTCTGTTGGTGGTAGTCAGAGGATTTACCTGTTCATAGCACAGGTCAGATAATTTCTGTATTCAGTCTGACTTGCTGCTGGAAATGATACATTTGTAATGAAAAAAAAATAATTAATGAATAAAATGGATTCTTCTACTGGGTAGGCTTTCTCTACTTAGTGGCCAAGATTTTTCTACCCCATATCAAGAACAATCAATTTGATTTATCCATAAAGGAAGAG
>JANRMJ010000107.1:29607829-29646717 GCA_025584955.1 Alethe diademata | reverse complement strand
ACTGAGGAAAACACTTCATTCTATGTATCCCAAAGAATATTTGTTATGTGGTGTAATTCCTGTGATGTGAAACTGAAACTTGGGGATGGCATGTGTAGGACAGGGATGTGGGACCAGCAGCACCTCCCTGCAGCCCTTCAGAGCCTTTCTTCCTATTTCCATGCTTTCCTTCATCTCAGGAACATCCCTTAGTTATGAGCTGTGTTATGGGAGAAGGATGATTCCCACCTCCCCATAGATCCTCAGGATTTATCAGACTCTTCCCAGTTGATATCCATCAAACTGCCACGTTATTCCCCTTTAGCCACAAGAGGCATTTTGTTTCCCTTGGAGCTGGACTGCCAAAGCAGCTGGCTCCTGGCACAGGACAGAAATTGAGATTTTCAGTTCAGCAAACAAGGGAAGGAAGACTGAGGGAAAATGGTAAAGAAAAAGAGAGGAGGAAGAGAAGGAGTGCTCTCCCAGACTGAGGTAGTGCAGCTTTTCAGAAGGAGCAATAGCATCTGAAAAAGGCTTAGCTGGAGGCTGGATTTACCTGCAGATTTAGGAACTGACTGTATTTTGGCAGCTGATTTCACTGAACTGGGCAAGGCCACTTCTAGTGCTGGTAACTTGCTCTGCACAGGAAGAGTGGTGAGAAAATCACTCAACGCTTCATATTTTTATCTGTCTGATTCATATGGCTATGAAATTAATTTTTCAGATTTAAGATACTTGAACTTTAATAACTTTTCATTATTATAAAAATGTTGCATTATGTTAACAAGTGAATCTGCTTAGCTGTCACTGATTCAGTGCCTCTAAAACTCCTATTTATTTTTTCTTTTCCAAAGGCAGGTCAAACAAACCCCACAGTAAAGCTGTTTGTAGTTAATCTGTATGGACCAGCACACACCCTGGAACTGATGCCACCTGACAGCTTTAAGTCAAGGTATATAATTTCATGGTGAAATATTTTATGGTAATTGTTCCCAAAATAATCAGGATGTTAACAGTGGAATGTTACAAACATTCCTCGGCTGGTGTAGCTCTCTTCTACACAAATTGAGGTACTCTAATTTATTGCAGGAATAATTTAATAGTGAATTATGACTTGCAATTATTAGTGTCAACTGGAATGCTTACTGATTGTATTAGTAAGAGAAATGATTTTGAGTGAGTTGAGCATTTCGAAATATTTTCTTTCTATTCATAGGCCACTACTGAAAAACATAATAAAATCTCCTGCTACTTGCTTATCCTTCATTAATTTAAGCATTGCTATAAGATCTGAAAGAGATTTCTTGCCATCAAGATTAGCATCTTCACTTTCCTTAAGGGCATTAAAGTTGAACTTTAAGTGTCAGAAGGAGCAAAGAAGTTAAGCAAGAAAGCAATGTGTAAGAAAAGATCCCCAAGAAAAAGGGTATCTTGAGAATGTTTTTCAGGTATTATGGTTTCACTTCAGGGTTTTCAGATTTGTTCTGCCTCCTCAGCAGATGAAAAGTAATAGTAGACTCAAATGTGAATGTTAGTATCTTAAAACTTTTTTTTGTCTTCTTGAAGCTGAAGCCAAATCTGTGGAGCATCTTTGCCAGTTCTTGATAAAGATACTGCTGTTCAATTGATAAAAGTTCTGGCTTGCTAGTGCATGAGGAGACTGAGTAAATCTATTTAAACCTGGGGAAAAAAAAAGTTAGTTTCTTCTTCATTTTAACTATTAAGTATAATTTCTGTGCTGTAAAACTTAGAAAGATTGTACAATTGTAAGCCAGTTTTACTGTAAATTGTGAAATTGACTTGGGATTTCAATAACAATCTTCACATTGATCATCAACCCATATATGCCCATGTATAGAGGTATGAAAAATGTGCTTTAAACAGGCTTTTCTAGAGTGAAAATCTTAGTAGTTTATAATGATTGGGAGTTTGTTTTTCTAAAGTATGAGCTTTTTTAATAAAAGTAGTAGCTATCTTTAACTGTCAGTTTATTTCAGTGCATTTATAACCCTTTCATTATGGAGTTATTAGTAAATAGGTCATAGGAATCTTTCAGAATTAAATTGAATGGTTCGTTATCACATACAGTTTTAAGGATCTTTCAGGGCAGAAACATTTTAGAAATAGGTATTGTACAGGTAGGTCATAGCCATCTGCTGTTATGGAGAGTTTCACCCCTACACAGGCAAACCATAGAAATGGGAAGGGAGGGGAGAAGGGAAAAAGTAGCATTCAGATTCTCAACTTGTCCCAAATTGTGTCTGGTGTAGGACCTTTGAAGACATAAAACTGTTTCCCTTATTTTTAGGGCATCTGGGAACTTGATGTGAGATTGAATAAATTCAGTGAAAAATTCAATTAATAAATTCAATGGAAAATTCATTTTCTTCTTTTAGAGATCCTGTAAAGGTGCTTGGTAATATTTCCCAAGTCGTGTTCAGGCTATTCTGATATAAAGATAGGGATAACACTTGTAAATTTTACTCCTGAAGGTTTCATTCTATAGAAAAATTTACCACCTACTATGCACAATTAATGCACAAAAAGACTGAGAGTCTTCCTTCAGATAAGTGGTTGTATCTCATGCAATTACTATTTCCCCTTGGTGCTTCCATTTCGTGTGTACAGTTATGTTTTCTTCAGTGACAAACATAATTTAGAATTTTGCTTCAGTCCTTTGTCCAGAATGCAAATAATTTTTTTCCTCTTTAAATGGGGTTGTGATGAAGCTAGGGGTGTGTACAATAGAGACTGAGAAGCTTGGAGACACAAACTGATTGCTCTCCTGCTTGTGTCACCTGGTGTCATGGTAGATCTTGTTTTACTTGTGCATACATTTTTGTCCCTCAGTAAGATTAAACGTTTGTTTAAGAAAAAAAAAAAAAGGAAAAGGTTAATATTAGGACTCAGAACATACTTCAGGTCTCAGTTTCTATTTATCATTCTGGTATCCAAATGTGAAAATATCTGTTTTACTAGAAGTCAGATATGAAAGCCAAAGGGATCTGGGCATGCTGGGCTGTTCAGGTACGTCCTGCAAACACAGCAGCAGGCTGGGTGAAGCCACAGTGCACTCCTGGCTCCTGCCTCTCCTGTGTGCAGCTTTGCAGCTGCTGCTGCTCAGCATCTTTGATCTAGTAAGGAGGCCTTTGAATGTATAATTAAAAGCCTGTTGTCAAAGAGTAATGAGATCTCTATCAGTAATAGATTAAAAGCCTAATTATATTCAAGTTAAGCCCCTTGTTTTAAAGGGGATCTGAGTTTTTTCCAGATGAGCTCTCTCCTCTGTTGTACATAACTCAGCTGGACTGTGAGAGCTGCCAGCTGCCAGCAGGGGAGGAGGGAAGGAACTAGCTGGGTTGGGTGACAGACTGCAACAGGTCTTCTCTTAACATCCCCAGCCTGACAGCCCAGCAGGGTCTTGGGAAGAGGGAGCCAAATCCCCATACCACGAGCCCAGGGAGCCTCATGTGCTCAGCCAGGGTTGTTAGTGCCAGGCAGTTTGGCTGATATTATGAGCTGTTTGTTAAAAAAGAAGCAGGAACACATTGATAGTGCAAGGGACCTCCCCTTTATTGAGAAGTCCTGTTACAAAATATTTGTTGTTTTATAATTTTGAAGTGGGCTTTAGCTGCACTCTAATATTACAGAACTTTTCTTCTTTTTTTCTTTGGCAGTACGACTGAATTATTTTGCAAAAATGTGTGTCATCTGAAGTTATTTGTTGTTGGAAAATACTGGCTTCTGTTGGAATTCAGTGCTTGCTTCTAAGCTGGCTAGAAAGTACACAGTTTGTGTGTATTTGCAAGCATATGTTTCACATTTGGTAAAGTTTGTGTATATATGCAAAAATTTCCCAAGGGAGCATCACACTGAAGGACTGAGCCATCCCACTTGTAGGAACACAGATGCTGGACATTTGGGGTTATTTTCTCTATCCTTTAGTACTGGCACTGTCATGCAGTACAAATTCAGCATTTGAATGAACTTTATGTATGGAATTTTTTTTTTCTAAAGTCTAATCTTAAATACCAGTGATCTGAACATTTTGTTTTCAAATGTTTTGCTTAGGGAATATTATATCACCATGGTGAAATGGATAAGCAACACCAAGGCTGTGGTGAGATGGTTAAACAGAGCTCAGAATATATCCATCCTTACAGTTTGTGAAACCACAACTGGAGCTTGTACCAGGGTAAGTTATTTGGGATTTTTTTTTTCCCAAGGTCTCTTTTCAAGGTGTCTTCTGCATTTTGCTTTCATATTCAGAAAATGATATTTGGAAATCAGTTTGCAGATGCAGTAGTTGCAAGCTGAATGTAATTAGTCAACAGGGAGGAAATGGATGTGAGAAAATTCTGAATGTGGTGAAATGAGTTCATGCAATTAGCCACTTTGAGTGACAGTTTCAGAATTACTAAGCTTTGTTCATTCATTAGCTTTTTGGAAACTACAGTTGCTGAACATCATGTACTTGGGATATAGCTAGAGCAGTGACAAGCTTGTCCTCTGACAGATATTTTCAGCTGACTGGTTTCTCCTCTCTCCCCCTGCAGAGTTTTGTTTTAGAACTTTCTGTCTCTCACAGCTTACATACACTTAAGGAAAACGTGTAAAATTCTCATAACTCCTTCAAACTTGATTGCAGAATTAAATAACTTTAGAAAAAAATCAATTGAAAAGCAGTGGGGATATTTCATTTTTGAATGTAAGCCAAACTGAAATACATTTTTCTCTTTGAATCCAGACACATTCCACCCCTGGACCCAGACTTTGACTTCTGACACTCCTGCATTACATCTCCCCATTTTCTCAGTCAATCTTGCATCTTGAATGCGCTTGGCTGCTTTCCCATTCTGAGTCACAATCTCTTCCCAGAACCAGCTAAAAGTATAAACATTTTCTATACATGCTGATATCAGTACCAACAGATGCTCCAAAGCAGAGGGTGTAATTTGGCAGTGTAAATGGTTATGAGTGATTAATGTTGGCCTCTGAGTCAAAAGGCTCCCATCAGTGTCTGCTACTGGAGTCAGTCATATTGAATGTTAGGGGTTATTTCCAAGCTCGTCTTCTTCTTTTGCTGCATACTACAGGGTGCTTTTCCTCACTCAGAAACTGTGAACGTGTCCCCAGAGTGTGGGTTAAGATTGTGACCATGGAGATTTTGTTGCTTTTCACCTGGTTCCTGTGAGCCTTTTGTCTTTTTATTAAGAAAGCTGATCCTGAACCACTGCAGCTCCTTCTGAGAGGGAAACCTTTGTGTGCTCCAAGGTCAATTGGACTTGTTGGAAGGAGGTGTCTGGGGAGCTGTAATCCAGAACATAATGTAAGAGAGAGAGACTGAGAAGTCCCACTCCAGAATACTTGGAGTGCAGCAAAGGACATTTTTAGGGGGGTGAGGAAGGACAGTGATGTACTGTCACCATTGTGAGCACAGCCCAGGCCTGGCTCATCCTGGAGGGTTCCTACACTGCGCCCTCTGGAATAAGGTGATGTTCTCAAACTCACTAATGGATATGGAAGGGCTAAATATTGTGAGAATTTAGCATTGTATCACACCATTTGATTTCAGCTGTAAAACATTTTTTTCCTCCCTAGGATGCTGCACACATCCTCAGTTTCAAAAAGGAATGTATAAAACCAACTGCTGCAATAGCTACAGATTTTCATTTTTCAGGCCATATAGATACAGATTCTTCTATAGCTAAATTTTTATTACTTCACTGTGACTATGACAATTTGCAGCAGTTGATGTATATTATTTTTTTTTCCAGCAATGTGTGCATGATATTTGGCTGTTTTGTTGGTTTTTTTTATTTTCAGATGGCATGATGTGAAATATGAGTGTGAACAATAAAACTCATTAATTTATTTTTATTTTTTTTCTCATCACTAATGCCACACTACAACCCATTAAAGCACGAGATTGTGATTTGAAAAGGTCTCACAATTTGAGCTTGATGCTGGCTGCTTGCCATTGTTGATGAAGGACCTAAAATATCCAGTTGTCAGATGATGCCTAGAGGTAAAGGACAAATAGAGCTGCCTGTGTAAAGCTTCTTCATAGCTGATCAGAAAGGACTGAAATGGCATTATTAGTTCCCCTGTGGTGTTCTACCAAAAACTCTGAATAAAACAGCTGACTTTGTAATTAAATTATCATTTGTTTCAATGCAAGTGCCAGAAAAGAGACGAGGAGATTGTAACACAATAGAAAAAAAAAAAAAATTAAATAGCTAAAGACCTTTTGCTGAATGTGGGAAATATTTTTTATCGATAGCTATTCCATAAAAACAATTTTTTCCTTTTTTTTTTCCTTTTAGAAATATGAAATGCAGTCAGATCTGTGGCTTCCTAAACAGGTACAGTATAAATGCTATTTCTGGGTGCATAATGCTTAATTGCTTCATTGTCATTTTTATTTAACTGTGTGCTATTTTATAAGTTAATAAAATCCTGAGACCTGTGAGGGTTTTGGAGGCAATTTTCCCTTCAGTTTCTGGTCTGCCTGGATTCAGTTCAGTAAGCATTTAGATGAACAGCTGATTAACTACCTAAGTCTGGGATGGTGGAAGACAGACCAGATGAATCCCATTCCAGGCATGTCCTACTTACTGTGATTTGTTTCTGATTTGAAAATGATCTCACCAAATTAAAGTAGAAGGAGTTCAAAGAGTAGAGGTCATATGGGCTATAATTGGAATGAGAAAGTAAAATATTTCTAAATTCATACCCAGAACAATATGTTTAACTAATATGTCAGCCAATTATTCCACTTTCTTAGCTTCAGAAGAACTGTCCAATAACTGAATGAAACACATTCTATTTAAACCACATTTCAGGCTTCATTTTGCAATGTGCAAATGAGAAATCATTTCAACAAAAAAAAACCTTATGCTTTAATAGCAAGCCATTTTCCTTTAATATTTCTGTGCAAAGCTAGACATGGAGAGATGGTATCATATCAGGCTACAATTTCTGGTAAAACCCTGATTTAGAATATCACTTCAATGTGCTTATTTTTTCCATGCAACTTTATCAAAATCAGTGGGTGTTAAACATGTCCTCAGTGAGTCCAAAGCATTGAAACTTTTGTTCTCCTCCTCAGCAGTAGGAGTTATCTCTATCATTATTTCCATAAAGACACTGTGGTGGGAAGTCCCCCTGCCTTAGGAATGAGATTACCAAAGCTTTCACTGTGAGGAAAAGTTGTGCAAGGGCTGTAAACCGTGCTTTAGAGCAGGATTGCACATGGCATGAACTATATTCAGCTGTAGCCACCACATTTTTGTTGCACTTAGCAGAATATACCTAAAACCTAAGGATGTTTTCTCCAGCTGACTTCTGAGCGCAACAAAACCAAGGAGACAAAAAAATGCAGGCTGATCTTTTGTTAAGAAGTGTAATGAGAAGTGTGCCAGGCTAAGACAATGTTCCATTTGCAGAATGAAGAGCCTGTTTTCTCCAAGGATGGCAGTAAGTTCTTCATGACTGTGCCGGTGAAGCAGGGCGGCCGCGGCGAGTTCCACCACATTGCCATGTTCATTGTGCAGGTAGGGCTCTGATCAGGCTGCTTCTGACATCCTGCAGGTTATCTGGGACTTCTTCTGTGGCCCAGGCAAAGGCCTGAACTTCAGTTTAATCAGAACACTTGTGTCATGGTCATCTGTCCTGTCCAGGTTGTCTCTCAGTGCAGTGGGATGTATTTATAACTTCTTCCAGAATAAACACTAATTTTACTTTCTCTAAATACACTATACGTCCTTTTTTTCTAAATAACAAATAACTTTAAATATCTATTCAGAATCTGCTCTTACAGAACAGTAAAGGGAGGCAATACCCAAACTTAAAGTTTGTGTGAAAGTTAGGACACTTTTATTACCCTTTGCAACATTTTTCAGCAGCTTCCATTTCCCAGGGCCATTACTTTTTCCAAAGAAGAATCTGAAAGAAGATAAATTTGCAGTGTGACTTTGAAGGTCACCAGTATGAAGTTGAGATGAACTAATAAAGGAAATTATGCCCTGGAACGAAACACTCCAAGGCATCTATTTAAATCATCAGAGCATTAATCCAGGCGCTTTAGCAGAGCCCTATGACATAGGAGGGATTACCAAGGTACCCAAAACATCAAAATAGCAGATTTGTGCCAGGCAGCTCTGTTATCTGCCTTTATGAGAGTGTTCTGGTATGAATGTTATTAAGTCTGAAATATGTTCACAGTACACTGCAGACAGAACAAGAACAAAAGAACTTTAATGACAGTTTAACCTGAAGAAACAAGAACAAAGATACTCATTCACTAGAGTAAATATATGAGGAAAGAGTCAGTGAAGATAAAAGGGATCACAGACATATCAAATTCTATTTCTTAAAGAAAACAGTAACTCAGATGACAGTCTGGTAAAGGTGTACTGATATAATAACCACATAAAAATTCACACATGAGCAAAACCATTTAGTCAATCAAGCCTTATTTTGGTATCTTTCACAGTATGAATAAGTACCTTTAAAACACATGAAATAATAATTATCTGGATCTGAAAGTTCACTTGCAATATCCCCAAGGATTATACAGATACAATCAAGTTTGCCTTAACCTTGTAGGCTCTGACATTTCTTGCTACTAAAAATCCCAGGAAACTTGATCCTAATTCAGGAAAATATTTAGGGAAAGATTAAGCCCACTCCTATTCAGTAAGGTAATTAAATACATGCCTACTTTTAAACACATCTTTTAATTCCAGCAGAACAATGTTTAAAGTCAAGCCTGTGTTCCAGAATTTAGTATTCCATCCCTTTTAGGCAGAATTAGTGCTCTGGGTACTGCACAGCTCCAAAACTAAAAAGTACTTCTATTTTGCCTGCCATCAGCATGAATAAACAAATCTGGATGGTATCACCAATGACAAATTTGGCTTTAAGCATGCAGCTGCTCCTGAGAAAAAGGAAGTGTGATATCCCATGTATCAGCCATTATTCATCAGTAAGGAACATTCTGTGTGGTAATGGGGCTGATACAGAGCAGTAAAGGGCAGGAAATATGTTTATAGGATGTGTTTTACACACTGCATTAATCTGATTGTCCATTATTTCTAAAGCAAACATAGAGGCATAAAAAGTATATTAACCGTTGCACATAAAGCCCTTTGTCACATTAGATGTTTGTCACACCTTGTGAGAGCCACAGCAGCACAGCAGGTGCCCTGCAGAATTTAAAGCAGTCAGCAGATCACCAGCACCCAGATGGTCACAGCATTTCTGTGATGGGAAAGGGCAAGCCTGGAATTGAGCACTGGGATTCTCATTCCTTCTCTGCATGTGCCACTCAGTAGAGACATCAGCCCCTTGACAGAGAGCAGCTTTCATGTGCAGGAAAGTTAAAACAGAACCAACGTGGACTTGCAGGGATAAAGAAGGAATTTTAATGGCTCGCTTTAATTTAATCACTGATGCTGATTTCTCAATCTTACAACAAATGCTGTTTTTTCTCAGACTGCATTTCTTTGGTTGCACTTCAGGAAAGCACATGTCAATGACACAAAGCACGTTGGCAGAGGCATCTAATTAAATCTTTATGCAGGGAGAAGTTACTGTCTGAAAGGTTA
This sequence comes from Alethe diademata, assembly GCA_025584955.1. Lineage (NCBI taxonomy): Eukaryota > Metazoa > Chordata > Aves > Passeriformes > Muscicapidae > Alethe > Alethe diademata. The sequence continues at coordinate 29,637,127 of JANRMJ010000107.1, read as the reverse complement.
CTGTCTGTCATAGATTATTTACTGTCTGAATGGAGAGGGCTGGATGTGTGGGTTACTGTTTTCAAATGCTTTTAGTAACTTATGAAATATTTAAAAGAAACTAATCTCAAAATGGGATTGAATCATGTCTTATGTATCTAGACATTTCTTTCATGGAGTTTTGCAACTCTAGAAAGTCTCTTTTTTTTCCAACCACAAAATAAGAATTATAAAGTAACTTTAATGGATCAAGGCAATAACTTTCTGCAAGCTTCATAAATTATGTATTATGGCTGTAACCTTGAAAAATAACCATGTTTATTAGCGTTTGGCTGTGCTTTTTATTGCTGTTTCTTGTTAGATTCTGTGATCTTAATATTTGAATATCTATTTCAATAGTTGCAGCTTCTCTCTCTCTAGAGAAGGAATAATCACTGACAATAAATCACTAATATGTATTTTAATCGTTCTTGGAGACAGCACTGAATATGAGAATCTTCCTGAACAGGGAGCCCTCATCATAAACATATGTACAGCACCTAGCACAATATCCTGATTTCATTTGGTACTTGCAAGGCTTGTCATAGAGTTGCTACCTCCTTCTTTCCTCGTGGATCTGTTTGGAAACAGATCAGTTCCAAGGGGCTTGGTTCTGCCTTGCCAGCTCCCAACATGTCTCATAGGGTATCTTTGAGCATTTGCTTCTTTTTAGTTATTGCTGCTGTTGATGTGGAGCTCAGGGCACAGTTCAGAAATACATGGAATAAAAAAAAAAAAAAAAAAGGGCCAACCTTTTTGCCAGTTTATGACTTTTTGTAACCACTGAGTATCACCTCTGAAGTGTCACCTCTTTTTTTTGTAAAGTTTGTCTTAAATTTGAAAACTAGGAATACGTGTATCCAGGCCAAGCATAATAGCCCTAATACAAAAAATCCACATAAAATACATCCAAGGTGTGAGAGTTGAAGTTTTAATCTTCAGTAGCCTGAGCCACAATTTTACCTTTTGCACTAGGAAACACCTTCAGATGAGCTTCTCACTTAGATTTTGTTGTTTTTAACCTGTGAAGAGTCTGCTGCAACTTCCAGCCAAAGCATTGGTTTTACCTGCATTGCATCCTGACTTGTATTGTTTGTTAGCATGGGGGCGACTGAAAGAAAAATTGTGCTGAAAATAGATTATTTTAATGACTTTGAAAGGCTTAGACATTGGAGGGAAAGGGTAAGTGAAGTTCAGGCCTGTCAAAATGTGAGGTTTGTGGTTTAAAGATGTTATGTTGCATATTAAAGTTTAAAAAGCTGTAATTAGTATGACATGTGCAGGCAATCCTCCTAGGCAAAGAAGAATATAGCAAGGTGAAAGTTAATGTTTTCCATCTCTCAACAGGCTAAAAGTGAACAAATCAGTGTGAGACACCTGACATCAGGGAACTGGGAAGTTATCAAAATCCTGGCATATGATGAAAATACTCAAAATATGTAAGCACTGTTCCCTTTTTTAATAAAAATATTTGAGTTTTTAAAGTTGAATCTATTTAACTCAAAATTAAGCAACAATATTTCTTTCATTTTGGAGCATGACCGTAACTTTGACACACCTGAGTACATAAGGTGCAGTTGTAAGACAATTCATCTGCCATTCTTTTCCTAAATGCTTTTTTATGCAGAGGGAAAGAATCACACCATGATATCACTTGACTCTGTATTTTTCAGAATAAAAAGAATCAACACAAAATGCAGCAGTAATAACATTTTGGTAACTTCTTTCCTGGAATCCAGATAAGAAGTCAGAGTAAATTTTTAGTACTTGATAAAATATCACATCTTTACTGCATGAGGTCTCAGAGACCTTTTGGGGATCAGATCCAACTTCATAAATTCAAATTATTTGTAGAGTTTATCAGCTGCTTGAGGGGATTACCTTGCCCTCCTCCTGCCTGCCAAGCAGAAACTATTGGGAGTCTGATCAGGGCAACACCAAAGGTTGTTGGTGTTCTTGCAAAGTCTCTTTCCAACCATGCAAAGTAGATAGAAGAAAAAGTTGGTTTACAGCTCAGAAAGGCTCCCAGATCTCATAAGACTTATTGTAATATATGACATAATTTCATTGTGACCTTTATCTACTACTTGGATTTATATTGCAAACTCTTGGAGTGAAGCAGAAACTTTCTCTTCTGTATTTTTAATATGCAGAGAGGTGTCCTGGTTGCTATTGGAGCACCTGGTCATGGCAGGAATTAAAACCATGAAATCCTGTTTTCATCACTGTTTTAACAGGAAATGGGATAGCTTCTGAAATAACTAATCTGTATGTTGGATCTAAGTTTAATCTTGGAACTTGTGTTTATATATAAGTATTTGATCTTTATAAGTATTTGTGAATTTCTAATTTTTAAAAATGCTACTTATGGTGTCGCTCACTTCTCTTAACACTACCCAAATCAGACAGTTTGCCAGACTGAGTTTAACTTTTTTCCTCTTTTGAACACAGTTATTTCTTAAGCACTGAGGAGTCTCCAAGAGGAAGACAGCTGCACAGGTAAGAGACACATGGGACTGTGTTATCAGCTTCTTCATCCCAAGCCATAAGTTCTGTGGTGCTTGGGTAATCATTTACATTGTGTAAAAATTACTATGCTTTAGCTGTAAGAAAAAAAGAACCACAACTTTTCAAAATTAAAATTGCCATTTTCTAAAAAATTGAAAAGTTTCTAACACAAAATGTTTTTAACACTTACATCTTCACTAGTTCTTTATAAGATCTAAAAAGCTGAACCTAAGTACAAGCATTTAACCTGACTGTGTTTTAAAAGTAATCAAAGTTTTCTAAATAAAATATTTATAGCGTTTAATCATGTAACTTAAAGTATGGAGCAAATCACCTCATTTTAAGTGCTTAAATCTGAGGTTAGTGAGGTTTTCCTGGTTTCCTACTAATTCTAATGTTACCCCCAGCACTGTGAGTTACTGCAGTGCATGTGGTGCTTTGGGCAGCTTTTGGATCCTGTCCACACAGCCAAGTTTACTTTATTGTATTTTTTCCATTGTAAAATCTTTCTGATCATTTTCTTCTCCCAGTGTATCAACAGTGGGGTCGTTGAACCGTCAGTGTCTCTCGTGTAACTTCTTGAAGGACCAGTGCACATACTTCAGTGCAAAGTTCAGCCCCATGAACAGGCATTTTCTCCTGCACTGTAAAGGTGAGGCAAATGGAGGGTGCAGTGCTCTTTGCTTCTGGATTAATGTATTGCCTTGAGAAGGGCATTAGGCTGGAGTCTAACACTGAGCTCAGCAGTGGATTACTCAAAGTTCTGTACAGAGATTCTAAGACTGCAAGTAAGGATGTTCTGTGAAATAGCTAAATTATGAGTGATGTCAGAAAGCTGCTCCAGTCCTGACTCCTCTGTCCAAGTAAAGGACATCAACTTATATTCAATCTAAATAGAAATCCTTCATCAAAAAAATCAGCGTTTTGCTGATGGTACTGGGGTTTGTGAGAGTTTGTTATTTTATACATTGGGATTGGTCTTGTGTGACTATACCTAGTTAAAAAATGAGGGCCTGTGTTCTCCAGCAGTGTTTGTACACATGCATGTGCAGTGTATTTATTCAGCCCCATAATTATGTGTATGGGTGTATCTGCCAAAAAACAGCTGTGGCAGAATCCCCAGAGACAGATCCTCTATATCAGTGCAATTGTAATAAATCACTCACAGTGTTTTCCTGTTAGTTGCATTCCAGTAGAACTAAATGGCACCAGTTGGCTTCAGAATTTCTATGTATATAAAAAACTAAAATCATCCCACACAGAGAAATTTATAACCTGCATACAGGAAAGAAACACTGATATGTAAGTGGTGAAATGAGACAGTGCATAATAAAGTACATCGGTAGACCTGTTGCCCTTGAAACTTGCAAAATTTTACACCATTGCTTCAGTATTTTTTCATAGCTAGGATCAGAGTGCAAAGAGTAGAGGACAATTCACTTGAAATACATATGAATAGCTCATTTTATATTCATGCTTTTTTTCTCTATTTCTTTCGCAACTCCTGTTTTTTCCCCCACACAAAAATAAAATACCTGCTGACTTGAGCATTGAATGTATCCAAACAAAGAAACTATGAATATATATTGGCTAAAATAAGGGATTTGTTTTTGGTTTTCCTGGGGGTTTTTTTTGGGGGGTTTTTTTGTTTTTTTGGTTTTTTTTGGTTGTTGTTGTTTTTGTTTTTGTTTTTGTTTTTGTGGAAATGCACCTACAGTGCATAGCTGATTAGAAGAAGAATGTACAAACTGTATGGTTTATACATTGTTCAATCTGCAGCAGAAGTGATGGAGCTAATCTGAGTGGTCCTTCTCTGAGTAATGAGCTCCTAATGCTTTAAGCAGAGTTTTCCCTTGTGTTTGATGTAATCCCCATGGGGTAAGTCTCAGATTTTTGCAAGAGAGAGGGGTTGATAAATTGGGAAGAACATTTTGCCCTGAATCAGCAATGTGCTGGGGTCCAAAAGCATCTTGTTACTATCTTAGCAAAGGATACTCAGCCTATAATTTTTAATGTGCTTCTTTGATATAAAAATGTGGATGCTGGTAGGGAGTTGTGCATGTGATTACTCACAAGCTCACGACTTTCAGTGACTTTGGCAGTTCTCTGTTTGAGCTGGCAAGGCTGTAGATCATCCTCCCAGGGTTAAACCTACACTCCACTGAGTTGCAGTAGATTACTCTGAGCCGTAGATGTTGGGCAGGGATGCTGAACTGTCATTAATTTTTTCTACCTCTGACATTAATGTAGAGTTAGTGCTGGCTGGGAGTTATTCAGGGTCTCCTGTGTTTCCTCAGAGCTTGGCAGGTACAGCAGCAGCGTGGCCCCATGGAGCCAGGGCTCTGGGATGGGCATTTGGCAGGATCAAAGTTGATGGCAAGGTCACTGTAGAACTGGCATCAAAACTCTTCTGCTTGTAAGAGTGCGAGGCAAACTGCTTTGAGGAGACAAATGGCGCATCTGCTGTGTGCATACACACTCATTTCCCCACAGCAAAAAGCCTTCACTGAATTGTTACAAAAGCAATTTGCCCAGAAAAACCCTTGGGGAACTCTGGACTGGTTCGATCTGTATGAGTTTCAATTCTTCAACCTCCTGTTTACCCACAAGCACCTTTATTAGGATGGTTTTCCTTCTTAGTTTCCCTCAGCCAGGAGATCTCTCTCATTTTACCAGCTGTATCCATCTCCAGAGACTCTCCTGAGTGAGGAGTTATTTCTTGCCTGGCTCTTCAGCCTCTTGGTTTTGGCAAGCACATCCTTTACACTTGCTTTCCACATTGCTTGTGGGTTTTTCCTTTAGCACTTCACAAACACTAGCAAGATATTTTTTCTCTCCACTCAAATAAGATAGTTTAGAAAGGGAGTAATTGTTTCTCCCTTTTGATACAGCAGGAAATAAGCTGTGGGTTTGGGGTTAGTGATAGGAAGTCAATGGGAAATCCAAGTCCTCTGCTTTGTTCTGATACACTGTAACACAGTGCCTATAACACAAATTTGTCCTTTTTTCCCTCTGATCAGCATTTTATTCTACTGCAATCTTCCTTTTTCAAAATGTCATCATCCTTCCATTTTTCAGTATGACAAATAGAGATAGGCTGGCAAATGCTGGTGCTTTCTCCCTCAGAAATGGTCTTTCTTAAGTAAGAATTTAAAGCAAAATGACAAATTCAGAAGATGTAAAAAGAGCTGGAAATAAAAACAAACCAAAGAAAAAGAGGCATCTGAAGCAATTATCTTTATAGAGAGCTAAGGCAGAAAGCTGTGATTTGTCAACAATTTACCTGTAAGATTTTTGTCAATCGTCCCCCTTGAGGGAGGGAATGAAACTGATAAAAATCTTCAGTGAAGGCTGTGAATGTCATCATGCTATTTATTTCAGGTATTTACATTTCCCTAGGCTCATGCCATAATTAATTGAGAGAGACAACCTCTCAAAACACATAAATTAAGCTCTGTCTCTGAACTCTCGAAGGGAATTGTTTTTTTTCTCAAAAAGAGAGTTGTAACTCCTAATTTCAAAGGGGCCATGCCATAGGGTCCTCAGGGACTTCGGCTTTTCTGCATCGTTCTTCCTCACCCAATAGTGACTGAATGCTTGTAATTGAAACACTGAGGTAAAACAGAGATTCTCATGTGTAAAATCCATGTTGGGGATGGGGACACAAAAAAAGATTTTCTTTTGCAGGTTTACACTGGTGGGGATCTTCAGAGCAGGGACAGCAGACTCAGCCACTTCTGAGGATTCTGAATGCTTGGTCATGCCAGTTTCACAACCACCTTGGGCATTTGCACTGTACAGCTTGGCACGAAGAATTATTCCAGATTTTTAGTTTCTTAGTGGCACAGTGAAAATAAAGTATGTGAGATAGGATTAGATTACATCACACCTAGATTTAACTGTGATGCTGTTGGTTTTGCAGAGTTGGCGTACCAAGGGAGCTTCTTAAACAGAAAATTAAGTGAAATTTATTTTTCCAACACCTCTGTAGATTTTCCATAGAGAAAATAAGTGATATTTTCATTAATTCATTTCAGAGTCAACCTAAAGTGTCTGAATGTCAAACTGCTATATTTTAAATAGTACCATTAAGTGCATCCATAATTTTTTCATTCATCACTTAACACTAAAACATGGAGATGATTATAAAAAAAAAGAATGTTCCTTCTGGGTCCAGGGTCTGGGCTGCTGAAGAGGCAGAAGGCAGTGACTGTTTTACAATTTGCTGGTCCTGTAGCCCAGCCTGTGTCACTTCTGGGAGGTCCAGTGGAATTCCTGCTGTGTTTGCAGGGAATTGTGTGTATGGAGCTTCCAGGATCCTGCCTTGTGTGGTAACTGGTTTGTCACTGATCTGCAGAGTACAAACTACCTCACCCTTCCTCTGTTTTTCTTCTCTCCTCAAAACAGGACCAGGTGTTCCAGTTGTAAGTGTGCACAGGACAAGTAATACTGAAAGTGAGTATACCTTATGAAATAAGTCAGTTTTGTTATCATCCCTAATTTCTTTGGGGAGTGTGGGAGATCGGAAAGTAAGCCGTGAAAATGTCATGCAAGTACATGGAAACTAATTTGTATAAAGTCCTATTAATTACCTTTTAGCAGCATCCACATCAGCAAATGGTAAGGAAAGGTAATCAAATGACTAAAGCATTTCCAGATTTTTTTAGATATCTTTTGGACTAAATGCATGTTTACATGTTTACAATTGAGTAAATTAGATGGCAAGTTGGTCTTCATCCTTTTCACTTCCCATGTAGATCCTGCTTCCATTGCAGTACACCTCCTGTGTTTTTAGAGATGTTTTTAAAGTTGCAATCCAATTATGTTGAAGTCAGGTATAGTCCTTGGATGATTGATCATTAAAGCTGATCTACATGTGGTGATTTAGTCCTTCTATTTCTCAAATCAGAACAAGTCCACTGACATTTTCAATGAGGACAAATCCAATAATAAAGGTTTTTTAGGACAGTATTCTATACCTCTGTTTGTCAAGTTTTACTCATTATTTTCTTGTATATTGATGCCAAATCTGTTAATGTTTCCTGGCTGCTGAGGTGCTTTTTAGTGGAAGACTGTCCTTCAGCAGTTGAATTTTCCTGGTGATGCAGCAGAGGTAACAACTCTGCCACATCCAGCTCCACTGTGACTCCACTAGCATGGAGGTGTGGGTTATAGGAATGGGGGACAACTTTTCATTCAAAAGCACTGAAGCAACTCTTACATATCCTCATTTCATTAATTGGATTATCCCCAGGATTTTTCCCAGAATCTAGAAATCCTGAACTGTACCTGTCTGCATCCCCTTTGTCCTGGACCAGTCATTGTTCAATGGAGCTAATCTTGCATGTTGAAGTACAATCCTAATAAAGTGTCATGCTATGAAGTGTTAATTAATATCTGCACTTTAGTTTTCTTTTTTTTTCTTTTTTCCTTTTTTTTTTTTTTTTAATGCCATTGTTTGTGTTTGTAAAGCCCAGTGCCAGAGCACACCCAGGGCAGGGAGTTTTATCCAGCACAGTAAAGGGTAGCTATTGCTCAAATAAATGCATTTTAGACTTGTGTGGAGCTCCTCAGTTCTGTGAAGGCAGGTTTTTGCTCTTTATTACCTGCATCTAAAGCACTATGGAGTGTGAATTACTGAAATAGAGATTTATGTGCAGCACCTTAGAGTAAAATAAAGCAAGTCAGGATAGAGGAATGTTGTTTGTTGTAACAACAAAAAGCCAAATAATAAGAGAGATAATTTACCATTACTGTTTCAGTGCAAGATTAGATTATCCTCTTCAATTCATAAAGGAATGATTAAGGATTATTTCAATTATTCCATCCTCAGACTATAATTATACCATTTTGGTTGACTGCCCAGAACAAGCATTCTCTTCAGATTATCTGTTTTGGCCCTAAATGAAGAGTTTATTATTTAATTAAAATAATCTAAATTTTGGAAGCAAGATCAGGAATTTGAGTTAAAAAAAAAAAAGAACAAATTAGCCATTCTTTCCAGTGTAAAAGGTTTGCTTCAAATTAGTCTGCAGCTTTAAAGCAAGCTGATTGTCTTGCTCTTGGCTGAAGTGCAGAAGACAAATAAGGACATGCAGTGACCACATTTAGCTGTGCTGGCTAAATATTGCCTTGGAATAGGTAATACTGGGGAAAAGGATGCCTGCAGGAGGCTTAGGATATTGCCCAGCAGAGCAGCCTTGTGCTGCAACAGCTGCTGTTAAGATTTCTCAGAGATGCTGATGTTCATGTTGGTCATCAGAAATTTCCTTGGTAGAGCTTAATGAAAACAAAGCCAGACAAAGCCAGAAAAAGAAACTGGATGTGTATCTTTTGGAATTGAAAAGTGGTATTTACCGAAAGAATTAATTTACAAGATTAATTTGCAAGATCATTGCACATTTCTCTCTGTTTCTTTAGTTTTTTTAAATCTTGATGTATCTCTGGTGTGATGGTTCTCCATGCCTTTCAGCATGGTTTTTCTTCCTGTTTTCTAGAGTTTTATATTTTGGAAAATAACCCTGTGTTGAAAGAAGTTGTTTCCAAGAAAAAGAATTACAAGACTGAAATCAAAATGCTTCACATTGAGGATTACGGTAAATCTGGCAAAATGTTTTTTTAGCAAGCCAAAAGCTTTCTTATGATGTTACTGTTTTTCATCTGTGTAACTACCAGCCTTTAATGTTTTGCTCTTTTCTTAAAAGAATTCCCTTTACAGTTGTCACTGCCAAAAGATTTCACGGATCGAAACCAGTATGCCCTTCTATTAATAATGTAAGTATCCATTTGGAATCACTCAAAATAATAAAAAAGTGCTTCATAGAAAATATTTAAATCTGAAGTTATATTTTTTGGTCTTTTTTTTTTTTTTTTTACCTTTTTAGGAAAAAAAAAAATCTCATGGATTTGAGTTGAGAAATCAAAAGGCTTGTTCTAGAGAAGATTTTGTGACAGGTGTTGTCTGGTAGAGATGCCTGGGGTTTTTTTGAGCTAGTCAAACCTGAGTGTGCTTTGCTGTACTTTCATGTTTGGAAGGCACTGCTGTTTCTGATGGTGTAGCTTCAAGTAGTCTGCAGTGTTTCCTGGACCCTTGCTGATCCTGCCCACAGAACATCTCTCTCAGAGCATGAGCTCCTTTTTATCCCTGAGAGAAATGAGTACAGCTTCCAGGAGGGGCTCAGTTGAGATGCATAAAGCAAAACTGCTTTTAGGAACACCAGAATGAAATAAAAGTTATTTTTGATCATCAGTGGTTGAAGGCGTGATAGGCATGATCCAAAGTCTGTTGACTTTTGTAGAAAAGCTGCATGGGAGGAAGATGGAATTCCCTGAAAACCTGTGCTGTTCATTTAAAGGTAGATGGATGTGTGTGTTTCTTGCAGGAAGAGTCAGCCTTTGAGTTGTGTGTCTGAACATGTGTAGCAGAGGGAAAGAACAGAGTCATGAGTGTGCTTGATGCTGATCTTGGAAAAGTGGTGATGGTCAGCTCAGGGCATCTCTCCTTTCTTCACCTGAACTCAGCATGGGTGGAGAGAGCTTTCCTGGACCTACAGAGCTTCTTCCAGTCCCAATTGGAAAGAATTGATGTGAATTTCAGTAACAGATGTGTAGGAGTGCACAGATAAATTCATGAAAACGCTGCATGACTGAGCTGTGTCACCTGGAGCAGATCTTCCCTCAGTGACAGCACAGATCGTTATTGTTGGATGTGAGGTGTTACAGACCTGAGCTGCTGAATGATCCCAAATTCCTCTGCTCAGATCAGATAACAGGACAGAAAGGCACAAACCTGTTTTTTTCTAATCCCAGTTTGTGTTTTAAAACTCAGAATTTTCAGTTGCAGTTATCTGCTGTTGTGGAAGCTTTCTGCTTTAATTGGCTCCCGAACATATTTTTTCTTCTCTTGTGGAGAAACAGGACACATGGATTTTATTTCATCTTTGCAGCATTTCCTGACATGATCTTGGAGGCATGATTATATTTTAAGCAGCTCTTACTCGAGTGCCAAAGGCAAAGTGACTCTGTGAATTGACCCCAGCAGCACTGCAGGGACTTGCAAACACTTGTGGCTGTTCCTGTTTCTGAGAGCAAGGGAACACGAAGGTGTTAGCAGTGCAACGCTTCCCTTTTCAAGTATCCTGGTAAATACATCATCTGCCATACACAGCTGTGGTAAAATATGGGGTTATAAACTCCTGTAGATCCTAGAGAAGACAGAAGGGAAAGATCAGAAACCTGAGAAGTCCAAGGCCAGAAATCACAGGAAAAGGAAGAGAAAAAATAAAAAAAAGCTAAAGAAAATGCTGTTTTGAATTGTTCTTCGATGTTAAGAGTTGAAACAGTCAGAACAGTGTTGAGGCAGGGTCTGAATTTAAATTTACCGAAGTTGTTGGTACCCAGTGAGGAAATAATGTGGCCAAGTCATGATGTGTGGTTATGTTTTATAATTGTTTTGGGGTTTTTTATGATAGGCATATGGGATAAAAAAGAAAGTTATCAACTTACAAATACAGATTGTTGTATCTGCCTTTATAATATGAAGACTTTGATTCTTTTATATCAGATTCTTATCTTTGCATGAATTCCCAATGTTAGCTTTAGCAAGGGTTATTTTTAGAAGACCCTATACACTAGAGAAAGTATGAAACTGAAAATTTTGCATCTATCCTGGCTCATGTACTGTAGCATGTTTTGTGTCTTCTCCTTTCCTAGAAGAAAAAGAAGTTACATTAAGCTGTTTTTCTTCAGCAGCTTTTCACAGACTTAAAGCTAAGGTTGCCAGCAATCCCTTTTTCTATTGAAGAGTTCCCCAAATGAAATATTAAACTGCAAACTGTCACTGAAATTATGGGAGGCTCCCTTGTGGGATGATTATTCGAGCCAAATAAATTCTGCCTAGCTCTTGAGAAAGAATGGTTGGATATCTGTGGGCATATAGGGGGTAATTTCTTGACCCACACAGCTCCAAATTGACATCCTAAGGTTTATTTCATGATCAGAAGTACTACTTTCAAAAAAAGAGAGAAAAGTATTCAGGTCCAAAGAGAACATGTAGCTTTTATAGGGAACATTGATTAGTTGTGTAGATGATATCATTTCCCAGATACTTGACTTTTCTGAGTCCCAGAGTGGTGCTGTTGGGACTGATGGAGAAACACCCTGTTCTTACTGCCAGCAGTGTTAGATGAGAACTGGGGGCTGATAACAAGTGCTGTCTTTTGTACTGTTCAACTGCTCCTGCTTTCTTTCTTCCATTCTCAACCATTGTATAATTATCATTATATTCCAGCTATTGAGAGAAAAACCTTTGAAAATGAATGCTTACCAATGTCCTTGGGTAAAATGTTGGTTTAATTGTATGTCCATTTTTTTGGAAAGGAGATTCTATAAAACATCTTGATCCAGGCAGCATGCACTTAGAAATATAAAACCAGAAGATACAAAAACAGAAAAGTGGAGTATTAGCAGAGAAGTGGGGTTTGCTTTCCATCTCAGTAGCACTGCACTTAGAAGAGGGAGAAAAGAGGGAGGGAGGAAGGGAGGAAAGAAGGTGGGTGATGAGTGATTTTGTGATGGGAATGATGTTTGGTGTGATCTGTTTGGGGTTTTTTTCAAATCACTGAAAGCTAGTAGCCATTTCCAGGGTGCATGACTATGAAAAGGCTTCTGCATTCATGCAAGGATGTCTGCAGGTAAATTTGAACTTCCAGCACATGGCCTCTAGGTGCTTGAGTGTTAAGGCTGAATTCTGGAAGGAGGCTTGTACCAGAGGAATCTGGTCCGTGTGTGAAACCAGGGTGTGAACTGAGCACAGTTCCATGTAGACTCAAGCTCAACTTAAGGACCAGGACCTGATTATGCTGTAACCATCAGCATAAAGACTGTGTGAGCATTCATCCATTAGCAGCTGTGAAGCTGCAATGCTCACATAGTAGGTCATTGTATTGCTGTGCTAAAATTTATGTCCATCTGGAAGGCTGGAATGTCTAACAAATCTCATGGAGAAACATGTTGGCTGGCGCTCTTTTTCTTTCCAGAATTGTGATGAGTAGCCCATAAAATGTTAAATAGATTAAAACACTTTCCTTTCTTCCATTTGTTCTCCTAAACCACTGATAACATTTCACACTCAGTTTCCTTCTGATGTAATACACACAGTATCTATATATTAAAGAGCTGAACAGTAATTGCCTGAAAAAGTGATTACCATCTCTTTTCTATATAATTAAGATCAAAGTTTAAATTTCAGGTCCTTGATTTCCTCATTATGGTTCGCCTTATTCATTAAAAAAGTTGGAAGATACATTTCTTGGTAACATACAGGAAATGATTAAATAAGGACTCTGGCATTTAATCTTGGTAATAAAATCAGAGTTGATAATCATTCTTTATTTTGCTTTGGTCGTAATTAACCTCATTCCTTCAAATGTGTAGATAATGTATCTTAAATATCAGTATCTATTATTGAGTGCCATTTAAAGTTGTCCAGTATGTAAGTTGATATTTTAAAACTGAATCAGTGGAAAGATTGTCCTGGTATTTGAGAGGGGAGAAACCCAAGTATTCTTCAAAGTAGCACTGAATTGTCTCCAAGAGGTTTCTGTTTGTTTATTTGTTTACTTGTTTTCTCATATTCTGGTCATAAGCAAAGGTTGATTTACCTGGTTTTGAGCTGATGAAAGTTTTAGGCCTTGCAGAAACAATCAAACCTGTTTATGCCCCAGTGAATGCACTCTTGGGACTGATATCGAGATAAGGCAATATTTGGAAAGGTTGGAATGTGAATATTTTGTGCAGATTCGAGAACAAGCCATTAAAAGACCAGAAGAAATATAGAGAAGCATAATGCAAGTATTGGGAAATATATGTCTGCAGTCTCTCTGTGGAGGACAGAAGCACACCTCAGATACAGTATCATTTTACAGTGGCAGCTGAAGAGTAAAGAGACCTTTTGGTGCTAATGGGAGTTTTGATATATGCCTCAATGGAACTAACTTTAAATGCTTATCAAAGACTACTTTTAGGGACATTCTTGAAACGAACTAGCCACTGGAAAATTGCTTCCTAAAGCAATGCATCAAACAACCAATCATGCAGGGCTGGACAATGTGTAGTGTTTAAACTGTGGGCCCAAAAGAAGCCCAGCTATGACCTCAAAAAGGAGCTTGAGAAACCATCACTGTCAGTTCTCACCCACTGAGAAACTTGCTGAAGTTCTGCTTGTTGTTCCTTTTTAATTGGAGAGATTCACTAAGGGTATCACTTTTGATTTAAAACACTTTTTGGTTTTAAGTACTTTCTGGCTTAGAGAAAGGCTTATAGAAAGGTTCTTCTATTCCTAAGTGTCTAGAAATGTAACATATCTATATGTATATACACCAGATGTATGTATAACCTAGATATAGAACATGTATAAGTCAATTGTGAACACAGTGTTAGTTTTGTTCTCATATTTAAAGGGAGGAAAACAGGCTGACTCACAATGTTTTCACTTGTGTGGAATGTGTTAATCTGTTGGAAAGTTATCTAGTCAAACATGGATATTTCTGACATATTATTGTGGAAAGTTGGAAGAACTTACAAATAATTGTAACTGGTCTGAGGCTCCTATTATTGGAAGTTATGATAAATTCCTTGTGAAAACATCTGTGTCAGTGTACAGTGCTTCTGAAAACCTTGCTCTGTGCAATGAGCAGAAATTGGAAGTATTGTTCTGATCCTTACTGCAAATAATAATGATTATATACTTCCTGAATTGTGTGTTTTCTGCAAAGCTCTCTTGACAGTATTTCCAGACTCATTGCTTTGCAATGTTAGTAATTACTGTAATCACAGCTGAATTGGTTAAGCACACCAAAAAAATGCCCTTCTTTTCTTTTTATAAAGCCAAGTATAAACCTGATGTGCAGGATAATGGTAAATCAAGCACAACATGTTGTGGCTGTGTCAGTAACCAAGTAATCCTGATTTCAGTACATGATATAGCAGCTAAATAGGTCTGACTGAGTTTGAATTCATCATATTCTTGCTAATTAACTGAGTGATTACCTTGAAGATGGTCTGTGTTATCCACAGCCAAAGCCAGATACTGAATCAGCACGTTATTGTATTTATAAGACAGCACTTATTGTAAGATATTTTATCTCTCTTTCCTCCCCAGGGTTTACATAAGTCTATTTGGCAAAACAATAATTTCTGTCTTCATCTTTCTTTCACCTTAGACAGGATATTCCCGCAGACCATCCAATTTAATTTCCATACAGCCAGCACAGACACTTTTACATTTTAATTTGCATTCCACAGGCAGATGCAGCCTGCATAGAATTATTTTGCATTTTGTAGAACTTCATGGTAGCCTATTCTTTTATTCTGTGTTTATCTTGGGGGAAAATAATGGCAAACTTCCCTTTTAAAACAGACATTTTATTTTCTTTGTAAGGAAAATAGTGTATTTGACTTCAATGGAAAATTTTACTGTTCTTCTAGAAACTGCATTCTCCCATTCTATTTCACCTTTTGTGCTGTAAACAACTTTTTTTTTTTTTTTTTTGGTCATGAAATAGACTTATCACTCCTGCCTGCATCCATTTCTTCCTATGAATTTGGATGGAGAAAATACAATTTTCTCCAGTATATGCTTTAGTCTTTGTACTCTATTTCAAGAAATCTATTCAAGGATACAATAATGCAATTATTTTTGTTTTCTCAGATGACATCCTTCTTAATAGTATTATATATCCTACAAAATGGTAATCAGGGTGCTGAATAAATTTTACCTTTTTGTGTGTTCAGTGAGATTTTACAAATTATGCATGAGCCTTCTCAGAACTGAGCTAGCCATTACTAATTATGTTTGGGGCTTTTTCCTTCACTTTTGTTATAAACAGCACTTCCTGCTTTAATTTTCTGTGTCCTTCAATCAAAGTGTATTCAGGTATTGGCAGCACTGCAGCACAGTGGTTATAAAGTTAAAGAAATTATTTTGCTGCAGGGCTTGCAGCCCTAATGGGATGGTATTGATGGAAGTGACAGTAGCTCAGCAGGGTTGCATAACCAAGTGAACTCTGCCACATAGGTTAAATAAAATATCAGAGCTCTGCACAGTGCATCACATTGTCAATAGTCTTCGTTTGTGTCTGGTGTGTTGGTATTTGCAGTGATGAAGCTCCAGGCAGCCAGTTGGTTACAGATAAGTTTCACATTGACTGGGACTCAGTGCTTGTCAACTCTGATAATGTCATCGTAGCTCGATTTGATGGCAGAGGCAGTGGATTTCAAGGCCTCAAGATCCTGCAGGAGGTCCATCGATGCTTAGGATCAGTGGAAGTGAAGGACCAAATAGCAGCTGTAGAGTACGTATGTGCAAACTCTTCTCTTTCTCCCTGCCTCCACCTGAATGAATGAGCATTTGGACTAAAACTGCCCAGAATGTTCTCTCTGCATTGTTAATGTTTGTTTTTTAATGCAATTTGCAGATTTTGAAACTGTAATCCTGTTACAAACAGCAAGTAGAAAAATCAAAGGGGCGTTTTGGGGTTTTTTTTTGAGTTGGTGCTTCTCTTTGATAAAGCTGTCCTGCTCTGTGCAATCCAAATATGCCACCTGAGCTAATTCATATTTGTCTATATTCTCTAGGTAAATTTCTTGCTGTCCACATTAACATATAAATGCATTTGTGTTAAAATATTTCAGGTCTATACCATAGAATACTGCTCTCATTTCCACCACAGAGTTCTGGAGTAATCCCAGAAAGCAAATGGAGTTCTGGTGGTGTACATGAGAGCAAAATTTTGGCAAGGTCCTGTTATTTCTCGTTTGGATTATCATTCTTAGACTGATAGAAGTCTACCAGCTGCAGAAAAGAGTAATTTCTATCTGTGGAGTAGTCATGTATAGCTTTGACAACACTCCTTACTCAGGGTGCACATGTCAAAATGGCTTATACTAAGGTTTGGATGGACTTTTTCTGGGGTTTTCCAGGAAAAGACAACTTTAAGCCAAATATTTTTTCTTCTTTTGAAACGGGTTGATGCTTCAACCATTCCATGGATAAGCAGCTGTGTCTGATATTTCCCTTCAGGTCTTTTCTGTATAAAATTCACCATAGTTGATTAATGGCCTTCATGAGAGAATAAATTATTTTTAGAATTGCTTAGATTCAAGAAATTCTATTCATTCTATTCATCTTTTCTTCCTTTAGCTGGTGCTAGGCACCTGGTCAAAGCCAGTCATTTAAGCTGTAGTCAGTGGAAAATCCTGGCATTTCTGAAGGATCATCGTCCCCAGACTGAGAGAAGTTTCCAACATGTGTAGGAATGCTAAAGGGATCTCTCTTCTCTCCATTAACTGAAAAGCAGATGTAAATGGATAATTTAGACAAGATGCTTGTATTCAGATATCTAAATTAGGTGAGATGGGCCAAACACCGTTTCCCTTAAAAAAAGGAATTAGGAAATTAATCACATTTCCCAGTGCAGTACTACTTGTATGGATGTAATTTCTTCTTCTACCTGATCTCCATGTATGGCAATTCCTTAATGCACAAATAATGGTCTTTACATACTGTATTTAGGAAGTTAAATCCACCATTTTACTTTGCCAGAATTAAAAAATAAACTTCTTTTCCTTTCAGATCACTTCTGAAACAGCCCTTCATTGATCCTAAGAGACTGGGTATATTTGGAAAGGTAATATGCAAAAATAGCAGGCTATATCATCATGATCCTTTAAGAAAATTCTGTCCGTTCATAATATATTTTTTAATATTTTCCTAAGACAATTTCAGTTATTAAAACGGGGGGAAAGTCATCCATAGTTTACTTTCTGTTCTGTACAGTATTTTTTTGTCAGAATGGGTATTTAAGTCAATAAAATCAGTTTTATGGTATAACACTATTTGCATTTCAGAATCTGAAGGAGAAAGTATTTGTTAAAAATTCTGCTTTTGCTTTCTTTAGAACTTTTTAATAGGGACTTGGTTTTTGTGAAAGCTTGTTTCTTACAGTTTTATATTTGGGCTGCAGTTAAATTGACAATGTTGTCCTATAAAATACAGGTTTTATATCTGAATGTTTTACTGACCCTTGAGCCTAGCTGAGCACCTACCCTGTGGTACTGTCAGCAAGTTCCTTGTTGCACCAGTGAGAAATCTTGCCTTGTTATTTTACCAGCTGCATGTCATTGCCCTTAGCAGGAGATACAACGAGGCACAGGCTTGACTTTTAGTAGCAAACTAAACAGCATTTTACTGATGTCTATTAAAAAGCAGCAATTAGAAACACCACACAACTGCTGCTTCATCTATGAACTGGTATGTGCAAGCTTTTAATTTTTTTAAAGGTTTTTTTTTTTTGTTTTTGTTTTTTTTTAAATTAAAAATGAAACTATTTTCTGCCTTTGAGCTCAAAGCAGTAACAAACCCTGATCAAGTACCCCCCAGTCATCATTTTTAGGAGCAGTATGTTTCACCATGAAGTGCCTTAGTTCTCAGTGCTGCTGAGTTGCTGCACAGCCTCAGGCAAGCCATTTTACCTGCCTGTCTCAGTCTGTCTGGATGCAGGATGAGGAGATTGACATTTACCTCCTGCATGGTAGCGTTCTGAGGACTGGCTGGTGTTTGTGACTGTTATTAACATTTTACATGAACATGACCTTCCTCAAAGATCTGAGCTCCTGCTGCACTCCTTGAGCTAAGAAAGAAACTCTCACTGCAAGAATTTCACTTGGGTCAAAACCAGTATTTGGGTTGTAAGGGAGCAGCCAGAGATTTTCCAGCTGAGGATGCACAAGCAGGGCCAATTTCACCCACCAGGTGATCATGGCACACAGTTCTATTCAGGTTTTAATGCCTGTTACCAATGTATATGAAAGTACACATGCATAGAAGCATCAGCTTTTCTCCATATCCTCTTCCTCTTTCAGTCATTTGATTGAAAATCCTGTTTCTGGAATGAAGTCCCTAAGCATCCAGAATTGCTTGGTTTTGACTGCAGAAATTCTTTTCCTTGCTACCTGAAAATTTCCACTTGCTTTCTGCCAGAGATTCATCAGTATATTTTTTTTCCTAAGAGTGATGTGGTGAGACAGTTACTGAAGATACTGCATGTAACCATGGCTTTACATATCTGCCAAGACCTACCCCCAGTTTTCTTTCACACAATATTATTGATTGCCATGTTCCTGCATTTATTTTCTGAAAGAAGTGTCGAGGAATGAAGAGTGGGAAATTCAATAAGCTTTCAGCACTGCTTTGAATTCAGGGAAATTTCCCCTTTCCAAGTTAACCTTTCAGAGTTGTTCTTTTACTGTCAAAAGAAAAAAAATCATAAAATTTAAAAGTCAGTTTTGTAATGAATAATAAAAAAATCTATTTAACAGCTTCTTAGGGTTAATTGTATTTTCCTCCACTCTGCTTGTTTTAGAGTCAATTAAAAATCTACTTTAAAACTCATTTCTTTTTTATCACATACAAGAATGTGATAGGGAAACAAGTTGGTTTTTTTCTTTCTATGCATTAAATTTGCTTTACTGATGGAAACAGAATTTGCACTTTGCTTGAAAATAAGTTGACTTTGGAATGGCTTAATGCTGATCTCATGAAGCTGGACTTACGCACACTTTCAGGGAGCTCTTTAAGAGGTTTTAGAACTACACAGAAGTCAAATTCTTGTCACAATTGGTGATGTCAATAAGGCACAAGGGAAACAAGATTGTTCAGAAGGGCACAGTGAGGAAAATTGCCAGTGCTCTCTTGCTTATCTGTGAGGGGGGCAAGCCTAAGTGATGTGTGATCCAAGGCCTTTCTGAGCTGTTAGACAGCCAAGTGTGGTTCCATGGGGTTTGTGGTTTTATTCATGGAAGTGAAAAGAGAGTTTAAAAATTAGTTCTGATTCTACAGCCAACGTCTTTCTTCAAAATGCAGCAATTAGGCTGTAACCCCAGAAACCCAGCAGATGAGTGAGGCACCACATGTTCTTGCATCAGGGTATATGGAATAGCAATGTCACTGTGAAATAATTCTAATAATTTATTAAAAAACTCACTCTGTAGTGTTTTTGTCCTGGAAAGCCTGGCTGAAAGTAAGGACACAGGCACAAAGGGAAGAAACTCCCAGGAGAATTAAGCAAACTCTTAATTAAAATATGGAATAAATAATAAATAACCTGGCTATACCTATCCTTGGATTAAACTCGTGCTGTGGAGCTACTGGGCAAGACACAAAAAGAATATTAAACAAAAGTAAAAGCAGAGAAAACCTAGAGGCAGAGGAAAGTTGCTGTTCTCTTAAGATCTCTGAATTATACAAATTACAGGTGCCCACTCAGAAATTCTGTCTTAGGTGAAATCTACTCCTGCACTTGAACAAATCTGGATGGCTCTTGGCCTCCTGGGCTGAAATTTGTATGGGACGTGAATAACTCAGTCCCTCACACTCCTTTGAAAATCCAGCTCCTATTTGGTATTTTCTTCAGTCTGTCCATTCCCACTTAATATGGATTGATTGCAAAGAACCAGAAACCTCTTTGCTTATATTTCTTAAAGGTTAAAGAGTTTTCAAATACTGCCATTCTTCCACAGAAATCATCTGTTCAATAAATATTTAGACATGAACAACAGGAGCAAGCAGCATCTGTAAAAGTCCACGATAAAACTGTTAGCACTTGATGCATAATCCTTTTTTGGATCAGCTGGTATTTTGATTTATATTTTCCCTGTCGTGGGATAATTTCATTTTTCTGAAGTGTGTTGTGTCAAACACAAAATAACAACAACAAAAAATATCTGAAGAAATACCAATTTTTCAGTACTGATGAAGAGAAAACAAAATGGCAAGTAGAGAAATTTGTGAAGCCCATAATATACAAGAAAATCATCGATTCCAGATGCCACAATTCAGAATTTCATTTTCTGTGAGTCTAGAATGATTGCAAGTGTACAGAAATGGATTGCCAGTGTCATTTCAAGGAAATCTGTAGTTTTAAGTTACAGCTTTCACAAAGGTTTCATGACTCTCTGGAGTCAGCTCTTCCAGGGGAGATGTGCTAGATTCAGAGATGGTGAAGAAATGTGCAATACTTATTATTATTAACTGCATAGATTAAAAGTCGTGATCAGGTCAAATAGATCTTTGTGCACCCTTAAACTGGATTAGCACAGTGGCCTTTTGCTTTATTCTTGCTAGAATGAAATAAATCAACCAACATTTCAATCCCTTTGTTAGGGATATGGTGGCTACATTACGTCGATGATCCTGAAATCCAGCGAGCGGCTCTTCAAGTGTGGAGCTGTGGTGGCACCAATCACAGATATGAAGTTATATGGTGAGTACTCCCTGCCCTAAACCTGTGTGACAGTTTATTCAAAGTACCTTTTATTCATGGGGCTGCTGTTTATTTTAGCTAAGGGCAGGGACATAACAAACATAATGATGTTTGTGAGATTTCACCTCACTGTCTTGGTCTCTTCTTGAAATGAAAGTAAAGCTGGGACAGTTCACCAAACTTATTGACAAACTTATTGACAGCACTGATTATGCAGTTACCTCATTTCCTAAGAATCCTTTATGTATATCAGCATGAATCAAGTCTCGTATTAGGAATGAATCCTTTAAGGTTAACAATGAGTTCCCTTCAATATCAACCATTTTGTCATTCAATCACAGGTTATTTGGTTATGTTTGGGAAATTTTGGGAACAGGCTATGAACTGCGATCACAGGAAACCAGACCAGATTACTTTAATGGTCTGTTAGACTCTCTTTGGGTTTTAGCTTGTGTTTTATTTTGGGTTTGAGTTTTTTTATTTCTGGTTGGTGGGTTTTTGTTTTTTGTTTTGTTTTGGTTGGTTGTTTTTTTTGGTTTTATTTTTTTTTGTGAGGGAGGTTGGTTGATTTTTGGTTTAAAAGTGGGTTTAAATGGTGCATCAAAATGTTACATTCTGTGTCTCTAAATGAACGTCTCCACTTCATGGCTTAAATAACTTCTAAGTCAGAATTGATGAGTTTTAAAATAGAAATAACTTGGAATTCACAAGGTTTGTTACTTTGGTTTTTTTAAATTTATTTTTACAGCATCAGCTTTTTCAGAAAGATACCTTGGGATTCCATCAAGAGATGAAATCACCTATCAGGTAAGTCTAGCATAAACAAGTAACTTAAAATGACCATTTTACTCTTAAAATGCAATTCAATTACAGCTTTGTGTGTGTTTGTTCACCAGGCATCCAGTGTATTACACAATCTTCATGGTTTAAAAGAAGTGGATTTGCTAATAGTTCATGGGACAGCTGATGGTAAGTATTTACAGATGCAACTAGTTTGGAGCCAGAGCTTCTAGTAGGCAGGTGTTCAAGGGCTGATGAGGCTATGTACAAATGTACTAGCTATACATTTGCAGTTTCATTTTCCCTCTGATGGGATTTTTTTCCTTTTGTTTCAACTGTCACTTCTAACTCTGAACTGGTGGTGCTTTTCTTTGCCGAGGATTTGCACATTTTAGGTGCTGTACATTTTAATTTGTTTAAATCTTGTGGACCTGTGTGTTGCTAGTGAAAGGTATTGCATGAATTATTAATAGAGCAACATACATTTTTAATGTTGTTTTAAATTCATACAAATTCTGCAGACTTATCAGTACAGCTGGTGAAGTACATCACCAAATGGGAAGTTAATATTTTCATCTAATTAATTACAAGGTACTGCCAAACCTTCTGAAGCTGAAGCTACACAGAACCTTTAATAGCACCAATACTTTTAGCAGTAGATTAAGACAGACAATGAGTAACACAGGGTAAGTTCTAGCACTTCAGAGGGAATCATAAGATGCATCATTTGAGATAATTTGTAATTGCAGATTTCACTGCAGCGTATTCTTCTGAAGTTTGTTAACTGATGTCTAAAGAAAGAGCTTTGATGCAGGCACAAATTACAGTGATGCGAACAGCTGCTGTGTACAGACTGACATGCCTCCTTCTTTCCCAGTATTTTCTGGTGGATGTGGGATAATACAAGGTATCTTAGTCTGGGATGAGTGCCTCTCACTGCAGGGCTGAGGTGACAGTGCCCATGCACAGCTGGCATGGTGCCAGCCTGTCACCCCTGACTCGCCAAACCTGTGTTATGGATCCACATGGGTGCAAACCCTGTCCAGTGCTTCCCCCTGAGCACAGGGGGGAGGGATGAAAATATTCTGGGTGACTGAGCAGGTATGAAGGGCTCAGGCTTTACTGATTGCAACAGGCAGCAGCAATTTCTGCCCCTCTGAACTGAGCACTGGAGGGAATTGGGGCTCTGATAGATATCTGAGCAATGCAGGGTGCTCTGGCCTGGGAGTCTGATTGTCTTCACCCCTGCTCAATATCACATCCAGTGACACTGCCCAGCCCACTGGCAACTAAACTCTGCAGGGTTAGGACATGGTAATAATGGCTTTGCCACACAAAGGTCAGGTTACTGATAAGTTCCAGAAAGTTCATTACCTAAAGACAACCCTGTGGAAGCAATAGTTCAGTGTGCTTTCTTCCAAGCAAGTTAGAAAATGCCACAATGTTCAAACAGAATGGTTTTACCATCTCTAAGCTATCACAGTATGTGTAAATCAAGGGTAAACAGAGGAGTCCTCACTAAGTGTCTGGAAAGTGTGGCTTCCCCTGGGCTTCCAGCTCCTTCTTCAAAACCTCTGCTGTAACACCCTGTCACTGGTGGGGCTGGCCTTAGAGATAGCTTCAGATCCAGTAATTACAGAGCCTGGAAATGTTTTCAGCCAAAGCTATGTAACAGTTAAGTATTTCATGATAATGTAGCTGTTTCTAATAATATCAAATGTTTTCTTGCAGCTAAAGTTCACTTCCAGCATTCAGCAGAACTAATTAAGCATCTAATAAAAGCTGGGGCTAATTACACTATGCAGGTATGTGCACCTGTGACTTTTCCTATAAACACAGTTGATTATTTAACCTCCTGTTGCTATTTTTTAACTGCAAATGACCCTCTCTACCACAATACAGTGGTATTACCTCAATTTGCAGTTAGAACTCTGTTTAATCCCATTTTTCTCACTGTTAGTATGGGTGTCAGGAGCTATATTATCTTGTCATTCTCCTGCGCTCTTTCTCCTCTCTCTCATCTTTTTTCGTGTTTATCCTACAATTCTATACAGAGTGCTCTGGAATCTGTAGGCACTCTTTGTAACTTGGAGATGTCACTGCTTTGGGTCCTTTTCTACCTGAAGAGGTATTAGGTCAAATGAGTGTAATTTCCCCTTATTTTCAACATTTAAATTTATTGAAAGAGCATGACAGAGCCTTTGTCAAGGCTCGGGCTTGCATTGGGCTCACCTGGAGCACATGGAATTTATGGATGCTGCTGCCAGAGGGTTTTGATTGAATCAGCATCTCCAGATATTCCTGATGCTTGTTGGCCTTTGCAAACCTCGACCTAGCTGGGCTTAGGGTGATCCTATAGCTTGCACTGGGGTGTGAGCTCGTGTCAGGGAGGAGGTGGAAAGAAGGGGATTGGTGCCACTTGAGCCAGGAAAAAGGACTTTAAGTGTAGAATCAGTTTCTGCTGCCCATGTGGTTGCAGCTGAGGTGATGTGAAGGTCTGTGGAGAGAGGAAGAAGCAGGAATGAGAGAGCTCTCCCAGAAGAGCCCTGTTGAGCTGTTCTCATGCAACCTTGTGATAACCTGGCTTTGAGGGGGCAGCTGAAGCTTCTTACCTCAGGCTTCCTCAGGTCTCTTGTCTTGTGGCCTGGGTTTCTTCATTCAGCCTGCAAATGTTTGCTCAGCCTCACTTGGGAGAAACTCCCACTGGTATTTGCTTTAAGAGATAAAAATGCCCACATCCACCCTAGAAGAGAGAGAAGATGGGCTTTAGCCCAGGTAGGAAGATATGAATAAAAAGGGGTTTTGCCAAACACTTAGAAGTTGAGATATTGAGAGGTCCCTAAAAGCATGAGGTAATTAATCTCATGGATGTTAATGGGATTTGGATTGAAAATGCCAGCTAAAGCAAACTGTTGTAAGCACAATGGCTGAGAATATAAACTTTTTCACTTCTGCAGATCCCACTGCAGTGGTTGTTTTATGTAAGTTCAGATTCCAAGATAATCAGTCTTACTTTGGGTTTTATTAGCTTTCGTTGATGCCATAAAACTAATGTTATCATCCTGTTGTCATCTAAAACATGTTGAAGATCAGAGAAAGAAAATTAGAGCACTAAATATTAGAAAAGCCTTTAAAAACTATTTACTTTTTTTTTTGTTTCTCCTCTGCCAGATCTACCCGGATGAAGGTCATAACATTGCTTCTGAGAAAAGCAAATATCACCTTTACAGCACAATCCTTGGGTTTTTTAGTGCTTGTTTAAAGGAGGAGACACCAATTTTACCACAGGAACCTGAAGAGGATGAATAAGGAAGCCTATTTGTGTAGTACTGAAGGGGACTTACTCTGTGGCTCAATAAAACCTTAAATAAAAGTGACTGTAAGATTGCAGATTCTGCAGAAGCTCAAGGGCAGCTAAAGGATACCACAGTGGAACAGCACATTTACAGACAATGAGCTAATAAACTGGAATTCGACTGCAAAGTCCAGACATATTACCAAGGGACTAAACCTTTACCTTTGTGGAAGGTCAACAGTTGGTTACAGTTTCCTGGAAGAACTTAGTTTTGCATAAGTGTAGGGTTAGTGCATGTTTGTTATGTTAAGCCTCACTGTTGGTTCTGTAAGTGGTTGCTTGTTTTTGTTTGTTTTGTTGGGTTTTTTTGTTTTTTTATAATTTAAATGCACATCTTTATTCATCTTTGCATAAGGCACAACCTATCATAAGTATTATGGCCACTAATAATCTAAAAGGTGAACTGCAATCTAACACTGTAATGTTACAATAAGTGCAATTCTGCTGTCTATTACACGTAAGAAACCACAGAGGTAATAAAGGGCACGATATTTTCTCTAGTTTCTGCTCTGAGGGGATATTGTCTAGTGCATCATATACCATGGATATTGAAAATTATTTCCCACACACAATTTCAGCATTTACAATTATGACTGTACCTACTAGTAACCAATAGGGGACTTTTTGGTGGTGTGCTCTCCTTGGTCTTTATGTATATACACAGGAATCCCTAAGCAGAAAATCTTTCTGAGCTTGAGGAAATTTTTTCAAGATGTAATTGACAGCTGTATTTAAAACAATATCTGCAATTGAAATCATTCCCCAGTCCAAAATGTATCTATTGTTTCCTTAAAATATGTTTGAGTTGTGTTTTGGTATTGTTTATAGTAGTTAATAGTTTGCTGGTTACACTCTAATTTTAGAATATGCTACTTTGTCACATGTAAATTAGACACATAAATATTAAATTATAGGTTCAGATAAAGAAAGTTTATTAACAATGTATAATGCCATTGAGTAATACTTTACTCCTCAAATGTAGACATATTTTGTATAGTGCATCTTCCTTTCCTCCCTTCTGGTCTCAGATGGAATTCTGAAGTCCATCAAGGTGGTGACATAGCTCAAACACACATTAGTTCATATTCCAAAGCTGCTCATTCCACCACTTGCAACAAGATTTAGCTTCCACAGCATCACAGAGCAATGAAATGTTTTCCATTCAAGGCAAAGGAAGATCTGACAGGTTAGATTTTATTATTTATTCAGAGGGCAAGCCCCTCATGCATCCATTTATTTGCCAGGGTAAAGTAGAGCAATAGAAATTGAACCTATGAAATAAACAAGGCAGCCAGTTTGGGTCTGCAGAATATTAACTCGTATCATGGAAAGCAAGTACAATGTTGGTTTAATCTGAGATATCTTCCTGAAGGTATGTGAAAATTCCTGACAGATGCTGTGCCACTTATGGGGGAATAGCTGTAGTTTTTTTATTTCTGAATATGTTCCAAATACTTACCTATCTAATTAAGGTTTAATTTCTTGCAAGACTAAAAAAGAAAGTAATTTTTGAAGGTAAATATGCTATTTAAGATGTAAAGTTCTGCACATTTTATGAGAATGGGAATTGGTTTTAATGTAACGAAAAATCACCTGAAGCTTTTTTACTCATCACTTCCTTCTGGAATATTTTCTTTCACTGTTAGGATTTTTTTATGATGCAAATAATTAATTTGTCTGAAAGGCGTGGTTTTATTGAACACTGAGAAGTCTTGTCTTTTAATGTTTAGTATTTCTCTTGTTTTGTTAGCAATGTTCACCTACTTTTCAATTAGTTTAATACAATTTTAATGTGCAATGATACCTTGTTTGGGTCCCAGTGTCACCACAAAGTATGGCTTGGCCTTGTGGTATTTACAGGACATATGGAGTACATATGTATAGTGTAGGTAGGGTATAATTTATGGGGGCTACAATGTGCACTACAGTAAGATCACACAAAACAAGAAAAAAAAGTAAGAGCAGAATTCAAATAAGGTTCTGCAAATCCTCTTTTCTATGGAGGAGCATCATTTTCAAGTATTCTGTTGTCTGGGACTGCTGCTTTGTGATTTTAAAAATGACACCCATCACTTAATAAACTCTCACCTCACAATGCTGCTGCTTCTCACCAGGCATGGTGAATGAGGTCCTCATCCAGCTGAGTTCAGCAAGGTGGTTTTTCCCAATTAGAGTCAACAAACTGCACAAAAAAACGCAGGAAACACAGGCTGTGGGTGTGTGCTGAGCATGGATTCAGCATGTGGAGGGTACAGGACAAAGCCAATTCCCCCAAAATGTGCTGGTGATTCTCTGCAAAGCAGCTCCTCCATGCTCATATTTTCTGTGTGTCACATTCAGCTGTGTTTATTTACCTGCAGAAGGAAGCAAACAAGGCTCTCAGCAGTAGCAAGTGCTCAGGAAATGTGTTATCCCAGATCTTTGGATCCCACACTCTGTTTCCTCCTTTCCCTGTAATTCAGTTTCAGGTCCCCATTCCATAGTCATTCTACCCCAAGATCCCAGCTCCAGTTTTTCAGATTGAGCATGTCATAGGACATGGCCTTCCATAGGAATGCCTTTGGCAAGACTGGTATGTTTAAAAAACCTGTTATCTGAAGTCTGGGTGGAAATGTGGTATGCTTTTAATGTTTTCATGATTTCTCACACTGTCCTGCAAATACAGGTATTTTTATGTAATTGTATACACAAGGTGAGCATCAGACACAAATTAATTGCTTTTACTGATATTTTTATCCATGAGTTGGATTCAGATACTCAGATCTGGCAAAAGTGCCAGGTGCAGGCTCTGTTAATTAGACTGAAGATTTTGGTGTAGTATGTCCCTTTACTTTTGCTGACCTGTTGAAAATCCTTCCACTTACAGCACAACTGAGAAGTGTTACCTATCAGATTCTATGTCATAACTAATGGTAATAATAAATTAATCCAGGTGATCTACAGTAGTGAACAGAATTAGTACACATTGCATCGAAATAGCACAAGTGTAGACTAGACCTATTAAATTATGGAAAGCTAGGGTATCAGCATATCCATTTACTGCTTGCTAGAGCTTATCTTTACCTTTTTGATTTCCTCTCTCCTTTTTCTGCTACTACAACTTGCAAAATCTATGAAACCTGTAGGTCATATTGAAATTTCAATTATGTTACAAAACCAGGCACAACTGCATGTCAATTGGAATACTTTCCCCAGACTAAGTACAAAGAAAGGCTGGTTATTTTTTGAAATTAATTTATTTGATCTTTTGGGAGCAAGGATGGAATTATTTATGACCTGGTTCTATCAATGTCTGCTGTGATTTGCTATAACCAACTGCTACTTGTTGCTCAGTTTTTGGCATTTTTTGTAGCTCTCTCTTGGTGGCTGGAAGTGAAGATTGTTCTCTCATCTCTGGCACTTTGAGTATGGAGTTAGGTTCATTTAGTTGAGAAATCACATCTCTTAAGACAGAAGAGCTTTTATTTGATCTGAAGCCAAAGATTCTCCTTGGAAACTCGGAATATTGAGTGTTGGCTCCTTTAATAAAATGCAGAGGATACAAGGTGTGACCTTGTATCCCTCCTCACAGGTTTGTTAGACCTTACTGAAGAGACAAGCGAGGGGAAGACGACACAAAGATCCTGAATACCATTTCTTCTGCACAGTTTAAAAGTGCACAGGCAAGGTTCAGTGCTCCTGGTGTTTTATATTTATTGCAAGTAACTCATCCTGGAAAGTCAGTTGCCTTCAGGGAAGGAAGAACCTCACTGGTATTGATTACTGATGCATCTTCTGCACTTCTTCAGTGGCATTAGGATTCCCTCTCTTTATCCTCTGGATGATTTCAAGAGTGCTACAGAGAATGGGGAGCTCCTGGGATGTGGCTAAGGAGAGTCACAACTTCTCAGGCACCTGGAGCTTTGAAAAAGAAAGAAAGAATTTAGTTAAACTTCTGTCTGTTGAATTTCAGACGTGAAAGTGGAGAAGGAGCCTGGCTTCAAGGAGGTAGGTGCATGACAAGTGTTAGTGATTCTCTCATTGGGGGGATAAAACTACAGGCATCTTGCAAATGTGGCACCTAAATGTGCAGTGCTGAGTGAAATACTTGTTTTCCAATGTCTGCAGATTACAGTGTTGTTATGTTGGGCATTTGGATAGAATTAAGGAAATTAAACCACCTGAGTGTATGCAGTCCAGAGTTTCCATTAAACTCAGGACTAGACCTCTTTCCTGTATAATTAGTTTAGAAATCCAATATTGTATTTTACCTAAGTGGAACTTAGCAACAAAATTGATTTAATAATGCCTATACTCAATGAGGACACAAATTATATA
>JANRMJ010000107.1:29580861-29605273 GCA_025584955.1 Alethe diademata | reverse complement strand
ATATACACACACAATTCTTTTTAATTAAAGTATCCCATAATGTGGTAATAGCCCTTCTTTAGATTTCATGACCAAATGAAAAGGAAAAAATAAAAACATAATAAGAAAAAAAAAAAAGCTTCTGAGTGATAAAACCATGAGAGGGAATATAATTGGTAGGGAAATACTTAGGAAATATTTCCCTAAGGAAATTGATGTTTTCTGCTCTAATGTATTTCCTAAGTGAGCTCAGAGTGCAGATCTCAGGGGTGCTTCTGTGGGGATTTCGATGCTGATGTCCCAAGGCTGGTGTGGGGAGCACTGTGCAGGCAGTGCAGAACCTCCACAGCTCTCTGTGGAGGGGAGTCATAATCCAAGAGTTCAGTCCATCAAAGAGCACAACTGATATGAAAAGGCATGCAGTAGTTGCCTTGGGAATAAGAAGAATATTGTTAAAAATGACAGAGCAATATGGGCATCTTGCTGTTCTCCAGTTTGTCTGAGGTGAGGGTGGCACTTGGTGACCGACTGCCCACCCCCAGCTGGCAGAGCAGCTGGCAGCAATTACAGCTCCAGCAGGGTCTGAGAATGCTCCAGCTTCCCTGTGAGAAAAAAGGGAAGGGCATACAATGCATGGACAGAATATCTTGTGCCTGATCAAGCTGCAGAAGAGCTCTTTTAATAAAATGATGCCTCCAAAATCCTAACGGAGAGCAGCAGGTGCCTGAAGAAATGCTCTGGTTTGTTCCACCCCTCAGCCTCTTCCTGGCACATACATTTGACAAATAAGAGTGTGTGGAGTCCAATCTTAAGAAGGTGTTCAGCACCATTAGGAGAGGGTTAAGAAAGAAAAGTGTTCTGGGAAGACAAGCGCAGAGACATTTTATTGCAATATGTTGCTCTATACAGAGCTGTCACTAAAATAAAGTGGTGCACTGGTAACCTTAGAGACAAGTGTAGCCAGTGCTTGATTCAATAAACTTTCAACTAAGGCAGGAAAGCCAGATCATTCTGTTATTTCCGCAAAAGGAGGATGAATGACATGGTTTCTTATGGATTTTCAGTCCTGTGTTTAATTTATATCCTACATTTCAGATAGCCACTAGAAGATAAAAATTCTGTTGAATATAATTCCACATTCTAAATAAGAAGTTGCAGTAAAATATTTCATTTTTCAAGAGTGCAAATTGTTACATTTAAAGATATTTACATTGCTGGGTTAACTGTTCTTCCTTTTGGGTTGTAGTAGGCACTAAATTTATTGGGCTCCCAGGATTTTTAATTGCAGTGGAAATTGCACTGAGCTTGGACAGGGAAGCTTATGGGGGTTTTTTTAGGAATTGCTTATGGAAATACAGTGAATCTGTATACCAGGAGAATATTTGAAGGAGGGCTTGTAGAACAGTATATGAGAAATGTAGAACATCATACAAAAAATACACGTATCTGGGAAGGTGAGGAACATGAAGGAACAAGTACAGTAATTTGCCAGTATAATCAGAATTAAGCAAGACAAAAGAAAAGTCAGTGTGGAAAATTGATTTAGGCTGAATTTTTAGGCTTAAAAGGGAGCACTGTGAGAGAGCATATCAAATTTTTTAACCTTTCTTTATCCTGAATTTTGCCCAAGAACTTCCTGAGATGAGGCTGGAAGTAGATTGTGGGCAGATTTTTCCAACAGGGGCCTGAGTCTCTATCAGTCTTTTTCTTATTAAAACAAACAAACAAACAAACAAACAAGCAAAAACTTAAAAATCAAAGCCTAGAGTGTAAGCTAGGAAAAAAAATTGAGAGAGCAGGGGTTCAGCTGGTTTTGAGGAACACAGCGCTTCAAGAAGAGGCCTCAGCACAGTGGGAAAATAGAACAAGGTTTATACCAAATGAAGAAGTGGAGATGTGGTTCATAAACAGCATTAGGATGAGGTTCTTTCTGTCTATGATGTGATGAGAAGGTCCAATTTCTTTGGTGTGCTGCTGAGTATTCATTCATCATAGCAGAGACCAAACCTGAGAGGCTGAGTGCCAGACTCACGTAGTGCTGTGTGGGCTCACTGACAAGAAGAATACATCAGTGCTCTCCTGATGTTTGCCTTGCTTTCTCATGGCACTAGGGAAGAGTTTAAAAGCAGCCATGGTGGGGACAGTGTTGGCAGCACAGCCCCAAAGCCTCCTTGGGAAAGGGGGCAGAGAAAAGGAGCTGTGTAGTTGAAAGGAGAAGCTTCTCTTCTGCTTGCCCTTCTTGGGGAACTGGGAATCAGTCCAGGGAAGGGTTCAGGCTGGTATTTGAGGCTGGAAGAAGCTGGCTCTCATATCTGCTCTCATTGCCCCTGCAGGGTTGTTCTGGAAAAAGTGAGTGGTAAAATCCTGCTCTTCCAAGGGACAAAGGGAAGTTTCCCAAAGTGGCCCTTTGAAATGTGCTCATTTGAAGTGTTTGGGAAGTGGGTGGTGGTGCTTGGCTGGGGGAGAAGGCAACTCCTCTGGTCCTTCATGTACTTTGTGTTCAGCAGGGAAAGAAACTTCAGTGTAAAGTACACAGGACCAGCGTTGTAAGCCAGCTGCAGGCAGAGCTACAGTTTATCTAACCATGGATTAATTATGGTTTTTTCATCACCCTTAATACTCTTTTATTATCAATAATTATGTTCTTTCTCTGAGTCTTAAGGCTCATCACAGATTTAAACATATCAAACTGATTGTACATTTTAACTGCATTTCTGTTGGGGACTGTTTTCCTATCACACAGTCTGGGGACACACAGTTACTGCTGGGCTCTCCATCTTCCTAAAGAAACACTTCTGGCTCTGCCCAAAATCTTATCTGCTTGCCAGGAGGAATTGCCTCACATGCAAAGAGGAAGTCACTGTACAGCAGTGATACCTACTCCCTCCTGATCATGACACTAATTAAGCATTTGGGACTATGGCCTCATTATCTGGGTACAACCAGAGCTAGAGCAAATCTTGTAGATAGGATGTAAATCTTCCAGAGGGAAGAGAGGAGAACCCTAGTATTCAAAATTCCCCATGAGCTGAGCTGTTGAGCTGCAAGCAGAGTTGTTGCCTCTGCCCTCCAGGAGGTCTTTCCAGCTGAAGTGGTACGGAGTCCCCAGTCCTGCAGGTAAGGTCCTGTCTGTATCAGCTGCTTGATCCTGGAGAGGATGAACCACTCCTCACCTCTGCTGAGGTGATGGATGAAGGGTATCTGCCATTGTCTTGCCCCTGCCGTCCGTGAAAGAGGGAAAATAAACAGCAAACCTAACCTCTTCTGGTAGTTCAATGGTTTTGCTGAAAAAAAATTCTGTCAACCTGAGCATGTAAAAAATTGATTCAGTGATAAGAACCCACTTTTTTTCAAACCAGTCTCTTTTACAGTTTAATCAATTTGCAGAGCAAACTTTGACTGTCAATTACTGTTTCTCAGCATATCAGTCAGAGGAACTGTCATGGTGTGAGCGTGGCACCCTGGGAAGGGAAGAGAGCACATCTCAAATACTGATACACAAATTGCAATATAAAATATGGCTGTTGATCAATCTGAAAGATTTAAGAGCCCTTTTCTAGCATCCTAGCTGAAGCTTGTAATTTGTACAGATAAATATTGATGTTGTTGCCATAGAAGCCTTCGGTTCTTCATCAAATCCTGATTTGAGTTTTGCTCAGTGGCAAGCTTGGGGTGAGGGGAAATACAGGAGGATGTGTAAACAGGAAGCCAAGGAGCACTGTGTAACACACACTTTGTTAGTTGTCCCTCCAATACTGCTTCTGGTTTCCATTAGTTTCTGGAACCAAGTACTGGATAAAAGGAAGCCATATCTGCATTTCATCCAGAAGCTGCAATGGAGCTGCAAATATGTTTGTTTGGAGTTTTTTTAAGATGACGAAAACCAGCTTGATGCTTGCAGAGATCATTGTGTATTTTTGTATAAATGTATAAAAACATACTGGTGCTAATTTAAGACACCAGTGTATTCTGAATATTACTTTGAGAAGTGTGTCTGGAAGGAGTGGGAGCAGGTTTCCAGTTTTTTTCTCCTTTTTATATCACTGGCACTGGCTGCTTATAATGGATGCTGTACTGCATTTGTGCTCTGTCCCAATTAACCTGACATCTTCTCTAAATGAAGCTTGTACAAATGTTGCTGTGCATGACCACCAAATGTCACTGCACCTCAACACACTCAACAGAGAGTTGGCTGTTTTATGTTTCCTTTATTATAGCATTAAATTGATTATTTATACATTGATTATTAAAGAAAGTTCATCAGTTTAACGTTGTAATAAACCTGGCATTGAGCAAAGTTTTAAACATTTCAAAGTATAAAAATATGCATGTGGCTGGACCTTTCTAAATTACAGGATTATGAACCGGACAGAGAGAAAAAACTGTAAGCTATGTGTGACATTTAATGGCCATATTAAAATGCCTAATAATAAATGACAAGGTAATTAAGGTTGGAAAAAATACCCCAACAAAAGTGGTTCAAGCAATTACAATAATGTCATGGAAGTGAAAGAACACATCCAGCTTGTGGAGGGGGGATATCAGATTGTCCAAGTAAATTGTTTATTCAGATTGTCAATGTCACATTTAAGTGTCTCCAGCTGTATAATATAATCTATGAACTGGCACATCTGATCATTTTAAGAGCTGCAGAGAATTATAAACTGTCCTGGGTGATGCAGAAATGTGTCTACAAGTGATGCAGTGACCACAGATACAGAACAGATTAACATGGATCAGGAGAAAAAGGAAGGAGGTTTTATACAGTTGCTGTTTTGCGAAAAATCTGTGCCAGACCCAGACTACTGGAGAATCTAATCCCAGACCTAAGGGTTTATGTAGAGATAGGAAGGTTGTGTTAGATATAATTGTATATTAAAAGAGAAAACAAAATTAGGAGCTGTTTATCCCACTCGCCTTCTTTGTTTCCTTCTGTATTTTAATTACTCTGTTATTTGACATTCATGTTGTTCCTTAGCATGCATCATACACCTTTTCAGACACAGCAACTGGACTGTCCATCTTCATGAGTGGAAGCATTTGGACAAAGTTTTTCAGAATAGTGTTAAACCAAACTTCTAACTCTCTCCAGGTGAAGCAGTAACACTTTATTGCACATCTCAAAATGCCTACAACGGGAAACTCAAATTCTGCCAGAGATCATAAATGCTAAAAGCCCTACTTTTATGATGAACTACTGTGCCCAAAGGAAAATACCCAGAGAATTTACCTGTTCTCTTCCTCTTCCCTTCCTGCACAACTAATTTATCCTTCAGAAGCAGAGAGGGCTCAGCCATGAGTTTAAATGCAAGAGATATACATCACTGAGGTTTTTGATGGATAGCTCAGGAAGGAGACACTCTGAGTATTTAATTTGTTTCTATAGCAATTAGTTTTAAAAAATGCATAAACCTTTAAGGCTAAATTTTTCTCAATATAATTGCTCTTAAAAAAGCAAAAAATTATCCTGCCTAGTTGGTTGTCTTGACATCTTTGCAGCTGGATTGCTCTGTGTTCTACATGTAAGTTTCCTCTCCAAGTCTCTCATTCAGCATCAAGTGTTCAATTTGGAGCAGCTGAAGGTGGGAGTGTGGGAATTGTCCTCTGACTCCCTCCCCATCAGCCCTCCTCAGCCTTCCTGCCCCGCCATCAGCTCTGCAGGGGGATTTCAGCAGGCATGAGCCCTGCTGTGTTTGAGGTATGTGACCTTCTGAGAGCTCCTGGAGCAGTGTGAGGGATCCTCCAAGGGCTGCTCTCCAAGCCCATGGAGTCAGCAGGTGCCTTGCAGCTGCCTCCAGTGGGTTTGGATCAGACTTTTCCTGCTCCCTTGTCTTTACATCCCTACCCTAGTGTGGTGCAAATCCTACAGTGATTACACAGAAGGAACTGCATTGGTCTGATTGAAAAATACTGGGAAAATGCTACTAAAGAGTTCTTTTATTTCCTTTGAGAGGCGAAAATTACCTATTGCGTTTGCTGAGGTGCCTTCCTCGTAATCTGGATGTGCTCAAGGGCATCAGGGGTTTCTGGGTTTGTGATTTGTGCTGAGTGAAGCCAGTGCAAACTCTGACAGAGATTTTGGGCAGTGGTAGACACAGTATTGTGCTCTACTGCAGATACCTTATGTGAGGCAGCAGCTTCCAAAGTGGCTTATTCTGTCCTGAGACAGGGAGATCTGTTACTGTGTGCTATGTGCATGATCTTCTGCCAGAATGAAAGTATTAAATGTGGGACTCCAAGCCTTGCTCACCCATTTGTAAACAGCCCCTAAGGAGGTGTGATGAGGGTTACTAATGTTTCAGCCAGTTTAGTCTGACTTGTTCAGTCTCCCTAATCCATTTCTAACCATGGTGAAGCACAGCTCTTCCAACCTGAAAGACCAAGCACTGTGCCCAGTGAAATTGCAGAGATAACTGTTCTCCCAAGCTAAGTTTACATCATAAATTTCAAAATGTATCACACATTTACTTTCCATGTTTTACGTTATGGCACAATAAGAGCACAGCCTGACTGCTGGGACTTCTGGCTCCCCATGTGTGAAGCAGAGGAACAGGCACACAGGATGTGAAAATGCACAGAACAGGAGTGATGTGCTTACCTTAAACACTTCAATGTATTGGCATATTGCCTATTTTTGCTGTAGCAATAGAGTTTTTGTGAGGGTAAGGGCAAAGGGAGTAAGCCAAATAAACTGCATTATACATTTGGTTAAATAACTGTATTGATTCTCAGACCATTTATGTTTAGCAGAAGTGGAGTGTCCTGCCATTGTGGATTGCATTCTGTTTTATCAGAAGGTGGGAATAAAAAGCAGGAGAAACCTTCCCACTCCCAGCTGAGCATCTCCTGCGTGCCTGGTGGGACTGGAGTGTGGGAGGGAAGCTGAACACACTAACCTGGGCTTCTCCTGCTCAAAGAATTATTTCATCCTTGCTAAAGACAAGGTTGAGTGATTTGTGGAGCAGTAAATATTTAGCACAAGAAAAGGAGGAATAAACAATTATCACTGTCGTTAAGTGGCCCAGAAAAAAGTCTTACTGGGCCTTACTCCATCTTTTTATTTCAGTGGCTGCCTTGTCTCATCCCATGTCTGCTGTGGTTGTTGCCAGTCTCATTCCTCTTAGTTTTAAAATAGTTTTGAAATTTTACAGTATACTCAATAAAAAACAGAAGAGAACTGTGTCACTTCTCTCCCTCCTGCTGTTGCCCACACTTCCCTCCCCCTGGTTATTATTGAGGAGCCAAGTCCTTTGCCACCCTGATGGAAAAGCGTCTGTGTGACTGCTTTGATTTTCCATCTCCATTCTCTCCAGTACCTTTGGGGTTTTTTGAGAGACTGCATTTATCAGCTCCCATGAATGGGATATTATCAGAAAAAATAATCAGGGGTGAAAATGTCTATATTCTGGGGGAAAACCTGCTCCTGCACTCATTGCCCATGGATAGAAATTACCTCTGTTTGGTATCTGCAGTGGTGAATCACATGGGCTGTTTAAATCAATCCATTCTGCAGGATGCATGTGTCTGAGGACATTTCTTCAGAATCAGTAAGAACAGGTTTTCTGAATTCATTGGGTAAATTAATCCACCAGTGTTTCACCTCCAAATGCAAGTAAACCCCCTTTTCCTGGTGTTTATAGAGACACTCCTGCCTGTATAAGAGATTGAAACGCTGCCTCTTGAAGAGATTGAAGGTCTCTGACAGCAGCAATCAGTGGTGTAAAAAATGAAGAATGGTTTTCAAGGCTCATCCATCCCTAAGCTTCTCTCAGTGACATCCCTGCTCTCTCTTTAGGAAGCATCTCTTGATGAACACATTTTTTCTCCTGCTGTTGACAGCTCCGTTTTCTGCCAAATTTTTACTTTCTGGAAACTTACTTGTATATTATTTTGAGCTCTTAATCCTGATGAAAACCAATGAGATAAACTGATGCGCCCTTATTTGATGGACATTCAAAATGTGTAGCCTCCTGCTTCATTCATGTCTAGTCCTCCCAGGAACTGATGCCATGAGCCAATTACCTGGGAATTATGGACACCTTGTACCAAATTCTGCTCAGCTTCAGAGGATTGACTGCATTGATTTCCTGGAGCCACAGGGACTCAGGATAAACTCTTCTCATGACACTGGCGAGTTCAGAAAAGAAGCAAAATAGCCAGATTATCAGTGGGGTAACAGTGGTGTTCAGTCATGCTGGGAATCTCCAGAGGACTCTGTGTCCTGCTGCCCCAAAAAGCTGTCCTCAGAGAGGTGGAGGAGGGAGGGCAGTAACAGGATTTTTCCTGTCTGTAACAAGAGAGTTTAGAGAGGAGATCCTTGAAGACACCCTAGTTTGCATGTCAGTCTATATCAGCCTATATAATTTTAATGGCTTAGGTTTGTATTGAGAGGTGTTTAAGGTGAGTGAGTTCATATGTACAACAGGGATGTGCAAATGCAGATTGGTAATGTGCACTAAAATTTGGTATTTATTTTAAAAATAAAAATGACAGAGACAATTGGGGCAAGTTCCCCCACTCACATTTGAATGGTCTTTTTTTCAGCTTTTGGTATCCCTGAGGTTTTGTTTTGCTGAGTATTGACACTTCAGGAGGCAACGTGGATTGTCAAGGTTTAATGTAGGAGGAACCATAATTCTGTGCTTCTCTTTGTGCCCCTTGGTTATCCTACTCTCATCTACCAAGTGAGTAGACTTGAATTCAAATAACTTGGGGTTATTTAAAAAATAAGATTAGAATCTAGAGATGTCTAGAGAATATGCTTTTGAGGGCAGAGATCCTTTCTGTTCTTATGCCACAGAGAACTTGGTGGAGAGGTGACATATTTAGAGATGCTGATAATTCTCTCTCAGAAGCTGGAGGAAAATCAGGTGGTGGTTTTGGTGTGAGTAGTTTGTTCACCCTGGCTTGTGATTTATCTTTATCAGCGAACATACAGCTTTTTTATGCAACATCCTCAAGATGGAAGACACACACCAAACAATATGACATTAAATTGAGAAAAACAGTTCAAGGAGCAGCTTTCAGGTCATAAAGCTTAGTTAAAATGTTCTAATAGATGCCTGGATTAAACAGTCTGTTAAAAGGAGAAAAAAAAAGTTTTGTTAGAAGGAAAAAAAGCAAAAACCCAGCCATTCTGGTAAAAAGCATTGTAAAAGATACTATTGGGGTAATAAAGATGTACTTTGAAATGTGAATAATATGCAAGAATGGGAGAAAAAAGAAGTTCTGGTAGCTGAAATGTAAAGCACAGCTGATGGATCGGAAGAATTTTCAAGACATGGTTTCCTGAAGGCCTAAAAGATGATGATGGAAATCTTCCCAAATCCTGGTGAGGCAGAGAGGCTGAGGATGCCCGAGGGGCAGGGGGGTAAGGGAGCACCTGGGCAGGTGCAATGAATCTCTGCACAAGAGTTCAAGGCAGAGATGGGACCATGCTGGGACCTCAGCAGAAATGTTTTTAAAGCAAATCAATAAAATTTACAGTTGCAAATTGCTGGACTTGGATGCTTGTGCCCTAAAGCTCTCAGAGGATCTGAAGTGTGAAGCTCTGAACTATTTCTGGCAGAATGGAGTGTTTAAATACATCCTTAAAATCCCTCCAGGAGGGGGTGGAAGCCTGAATTCTGCATCCAGTATGGAAACAAAGGAAGGGAAAGACTCATGGTTTGGGATGATACTGTGGGAAAGAGGAGCCAAGAATTTTTCAGAAACCCCTCTGCTCTAAAAGCCAAGGCATGAGCACAGGGCTGCTCTGCCAAACGTCACTTGTGGATTTTCTAGCAAAGTCCTTTACCAAATTCTCTCATTGACCTGAACTTTTATGTCATAGATGAGTTAGTAATAAAGCTGCATAAAAGATGGGAAACAAAAGTGGGAACTAATTATTCAGTTATTCCAGGAAAAACAGTGCTGGAATGTGTTTGAGATGTCCATAAAAGAAGGAAAAAGACAAGAAAACAAAGCCAAGAAAACAACTCTGCTGATGATACAAAGGTGCTTTGTTCTGACAAGCCCAGAGCTGACTGACAGCACAGTCAGAAGGATTCTGCAGTCCTGGATGGCTGGGCAATAAAACTGCAACAAAATACAGCAGCAATAATGCAAATTAATGTGTAGAGGGGAGAAGTTGTTCTATTTTTGTGCATGATAGGCTCTAACTGCACTATTACTGTGCAAGGGAGAGATCATGGAATCATTCTGGACTGTTCTCTGGGTACTGCATGAGGTTCAACAGCAAGAAGGCCAAGTAAAGCATTAAGGGACTATAGAGGACACACAAAGAATAAAAGAGAAAATATTATGTAGCTGTAGAAGTCAGATTTTAGAAAGCCATCCAAAAATCTCGATTACCACGTGTGTTGCTATGCTCCTCAAAAAAGGTGAGCTAGAACTAGAAACAATGGTAGTCAGAAATTGTGAATATTTACTTTATAAATATGACACAGAAAGCAATCTAGCATCTAGATCTTAAGGCCTGAGTCACTGACGATTTGCTTGAAATGTTTCCAAGAGAATATACTCATTAAAATTGGCCTCCACCTTGAGTGGAGTTGTTATAACTCTTACTAAACTACGTGAAAATTCAGGCAAAGTAGATCTAAGAGCATTGAATTTTTTTTATTTTTTTTTTTTTTTTTTTTTTCCCCAGAGAGAAATCATGCAACTTTAGCCAAAAGACATTTTTGGGTTCTTTACCAAAAATGTTCCACCCAGCAGTCAGGAAGGATCTGCTGTGTGAGGTGATGGGTGGCAGGTAGGTGAGGAGAGCTGGCACAGCTGGCATTGCAAAAGCTCTTTGTTAGAGATGAAAGGAAGGGCTTGGTTTGAAAGGTGCTGTAACTCACCACTTGTGGCACTTCCCCATCACCTGCTGATGGTCTAGCACCATTTTCCTTGCTGTTTTTTTCTGTATTTCAGCTCCTGCTAAATCAGGCACCTGCCAAGTGATGCAGTGATGTGCTCCCTGGAGTGCCACTGTTAAAGGGTCTAATCCCTTGTGTAACATCACAGTAAGTGTCAAACTACTTCACTGACATCCAGGGATGTTCCTAGTGTAATTTCCACACCTTTCAGCACTGTGCTGGGCTAAAGTCTGACTTTGATGTCAAAATAAAACAGGAATACAAAAGCAGCAGAGTAGTCATTGTTGTGTACAATGGCAGAAAAGCCAACTGAAGTTAATTAAAATTAGCTTTAATTAAAGTTTATATAAGCAAATAAAAATCTAGGTTATGAGGCATTGCTTAATACTAGTTTTTTTTTTTTTCTTATTTCATTATATTGATTTGCATGGTATGACTTAGAAGGAACCCCCGGTTCTGGCATGGACTT
Organism: Alethe diademata; assembly: GCA_025584955.1. NCBI lineage: Eukaryota > Metazoa > Chordata > Aves > Passeriformes > Muscicapidae > Alethe > Alethe diademata. Next base: position 29,593,960 of record JANRMJ010000107.1, on the reverse strand, counting down.
ATATGATAAACTATACATAAATGAGGCAAATTAGAAGTTAACACAGCTTTAAATAATCTGAAATGTTTTCCATTCCATGAAAATAAACTGAAAAATTCTAAAGCATGCTCTAAACTGCTTCTTTCATCATGCTGTTAATACATTGTTAGAGTAAGGTAGTAATTTTTGAAATACTTTACTGAATAGCACCTATCATTATGGAGCAATAAATGAATTGAGGAAAATAAGATATAGAACCAAAGACTTTTCAAATGAACACAAAGACTTTTCAAATGAACAATAAAAGGTCAGTTCATAATGCAAGTAAAAGGAAAATAGACATGGTCTGTGACATTTGGACAAAATATATACACGTAGAAATGTGAAGTGCCATTGATTGGCCAGGACTCTTGACCTGAAGCCCTGCTGAAACAGAAGTTAGAAAGAATTGCTATTCAACATCATCCAGGGGAGACCAGGGTGCCTAAAACCCCAAAGAGAGATGTCTCAAACATCTGATAGATAAATCTGACAGATAAATAAATACCTTGGGAATCACTTCCAACCTCAGCACTCAGCAAGTCCTCCTCACAAGGGGGTGTTTCTGTTCCTTAATTTAGGATCAAATGTATTTAAGCACTTATTTACCTCTCAAAGTAATGAGGGACCTGAAGTTTTTTTAGACAAAACAGGCATTTCCATCATTCCAGTTCGTGCTGCTTATCCACTGAGCAGGAATTTGTCTGGTATTAACAGTGGTTGACTTGCAGAGTTATAGTGAGATGGGTTTGACTTGGAAGTCCAACATGGGTGGGAATTCAGCTTCTCAATTAAGAAACCAGTTTTGTGACTAGGCATTTCTGTCCAGCTGAAAATGTATACAATTTTAAAGCACTTGAGGTAAAAATCACTATATGGCATAATTTATTTCTTACTGCTGGGAAAATGAGGGACAGGTGCCCAGCTTACTCTTTATATTAATTCTAAGAATGAAAATTGAGAAATTACTGAAGATGAAGGACAAAAAGAAGACTGGAGAGTTTTGTTTTTACATGTGCTGAAAAAAAGCCAGCTGTTGAATAGTTTTGCCCTTAAAACCAGGTATCTTTTTTTTTTTGTACTACTTTTTGCTGGGAGCTCCCCCATCGTTGCTTAATTAAAGAAAATGACAGGTTAAGCCTGGGAGGAAATGCATCTTGGATAAGTGTTCTTGTGATTTTTACAAGGACAAGGGCTGGAAGCCTCTCTGGAGCACAGCAAGAGTCCTGCAGGTGAGTGGGTGACTGAAATTGTCTGCACTGAAGGGAAAGGATGCTGTGGAATTGATCCCTTTACATTTATGTGTATTTACACCTGTCAAGAAAGAGAGAAATGCATTTCACAACAGATATTTAGGGAAAGTGAAGTCTGGTATTTTGTAGCCTGTGGATGGTGTTATTGCAACTGGGCACATCATAGCAAATCAAGAATTTTTGCCATTGGATCAAAAGTGAAAAAAAATCACTGTAGATTAAGTTATTTTAAACAATCATTATAAGTCTAATGTATTTCTAAACCATAGGAGAATGGTTATAATTTCTTTATGTCTGTGCCATGAGGAAATTCTATAGCTTCTAACGAAAATTCAGAGAATGATTACAAAACTCTTGACTTTTTTCCTCTTCTCCTCAGTTTCTCAGGGAAAGGCCTGGCCACAAAAGCAGTGAAAATTACCATATTTTATTGTTGGCTTCCTATCTAAGGACAGTTCTGAGGCTGAAATTAGGCTGTCTGAAGACACCAGCCCAGCTCAAAAGTTGAACAGTCATTGAAAGATCTCTTTTATTTTTTCTTCCCAGAAATGGAATAGAAGTCTTTGATTCTGTGAAATTGTAGGATGATTCTTACAGTGCAGGGTTGCAATCAGTCATAAAATGGCCTTCAGACATTCCCTCCCTCCAAGGCAGCTGGGGAGGCTGGATGAGACTGATCTCTGTGCACAGCTGAGAAATTCCCAGCTAAATTAAAATGTCTCTTGTAAATGTAACTCAGGGATGCAGCCAAGAGCAAATCTGAAATTTTCTTACAAAACTAGAAAGTGCAAGCATGAGAGGAAATTGAACCTCAAAAAGACCAGTGGATACAATGGATTGTTCAAACTCCTGATTTTCTGTATAGAACCATTCTCAGAAATGTCTCTCAACCTGCATCTAACATAAGTAACAAAGCCAAATAATTAAATTGCATGTTTTAAAGGTTTTAGATACCCTTAGAACTCTTTGTAGATTAAGAGTATATATGTAGAAACCTAAATTCAGTCCCATTGCATCCAGTTCATGCTCATTTCTTTCACATAAAACCTAAGGGAAATTTCTAGTGCAGAAACTGCAAACTCTTGTGAATTATGAATCTTTTCTTTATTCTCCTGCTCATTTAAAATATTCTCTCAAGCAGTTCATAATGTTTATTTGGTTTTGTTTTGATTATTAAAGTTTCTAACATTTCAATACATTAGAGAATGGGTAAAGCTGTTTTCTCAGTGCAGTGAGACAGCAAAAATTAAATGAGATGTGGAAAGTTTATCTTTTGCTTTGTGAATCTGTTCATTTGCAATGGCTGAATTAGTTCATTTTGCATGTTGATAGAATGTCTTGTTCAATCTTGGAAACCACACAGAGTATCTTTTTTTAAAAATTTATTTACAGAAGGTGACTTGTGCTGTGCACACCATTGGTTTGAGGGAAGATGGTGTCACAGAGAAAGGGACAGGGACAGATTCTGAATTGGATTCACTATGGATTCTACATTTGTACACATCTGCCTGAGGAATTGCTCTGGATTTTTACTGTAGTTCATAAAATCAGACTGCAGGGAATCTATTTGATTTCATATGATTCTCTGAATAATTTCCCCCTGTGAATGATTCTTACATATTTTAGCACTGCAGGTCCCTCTCTGGCTCTTCTATTTTGCAGCAGACTTGACTCCTATTTCTATATTTCTGCCCAGGATATACAAAAATACACCTCTTCACATTTCCCCTAAGTTTAATTCAGTCAGTCATTACCAAAATAGGCAATATTTCTACTGGGTGTTTGGACGGTTTCTGAGAACTGTGATGGGCAAAGCATAGGTAGAAAGAAAAAACAAAAATTAATTAATTAAATAAGTTTGACCTAGTTGGGTTATTATACTTTTAGTTAATATATCTATATATCTCTAGCTCTTCACCTGTATATATCCCCTCCATATAGATATATTCTGTCTGTCAGTCTATCTATCTGTCTCCTGTTTATTTGATCTAGTCAGTATTATCTGTGTGAAATGTGGGCAGTTGTGTTTGCTGTTGCAAAGAAAGAGTTTTACAGTTTTCCTGATGTCCTTTGCCTTTGTTTCTTGCTTTATAAGCCCTTTTAAGCTGAGAACTGCATCATCCTCTCTGACCTGCTGGCACAAAATTTATTGGCAGCCCACCTAAAGGAAAGGGTGATGGATAACAGGAACAGGAGGAGGTGTAAGTTTGATGGATGACTTGGGTCTCAAAAGCCTGTGATCAGTCCAGCAATTGCCTTTGTCCATTTGAGCTATTCAGGAATCATGTTAGTCCTTTCCTTTCCTCAAAACTAATAAATCTGTAATAATAAATCTAATAAGATTGTATTGTGACAAATGTGCCTCCAGGAAGTGTGCTGGAAGGTGGGACTGGGCCAGCTGGGTCACAGAAAGGAAAAGGTGACCTTTGCAGCTTTGGATCTCCAGTCTCATGCTCATCTGTGCTTTTGTCATAGGTGTTTTACACAGCCACTGAAGACAAATCACATTTCCCACAGCTCTTTCTAGAAGACATTTCTGATGGAGACTTGTGCCAGTCCTAACAGGAACACTCATGGATACAGGAAGGAGCAGTGCACTGAGGGTTTTGGAGGTGTTTTATATCTTTAATTGTGTTTTGCTGTCAGATGTGAGAGCTCAGTGACTCTGGGGTGTTACCATGCACATCATGGATCCTGCTGCTCTCAAGGCTGATTAGATGAGGGCTGATAAGCACTGAGAGGCACTGCAGGGGTGATGTAAATATTAAAATCTATTGAGATGCCATAACTTAGCCTTGTGATAAGCCCACAATCTGAAAGCTTTTGCACGCAGAACTGGTTTACTGCACACAATGACATAAGAATCACCTTTCTCACTCAGTACTCTGTGAAAAATTTTCTGTGGGATAAATGGTTTGGAGTCTGCAAAGAGGAATTCAGGGAGCTCTGACACATCCTGGGGTGGGGCTGTTGTGATGGCTCTTGTCTCTCCCACACCGTGCCAATGGCCTTGCTCTATGGCTCTGTTGGCATTTGGTGGTGACCTGGCTCACTCCTGACACTGGAAGTTAGATTTTCTAGTGTGGGATGGGATGGATAATACCCCACACCCATCTGTAAAGCATGCTGATGTCTGGAGGACAAACAAAACAAAACAAAAAAAATCAAACCAAACCCAGTCAAATAAAGAAAATGTATGTGATCAATACAAGGTCATCATTTGCTCTGCAGGAAAAATAGGCAATCTATGTTCTTTTGCAGAAATACAGAAAATAGCTCAAATTGCACAGGTTTGGGATTGAGGCTTCTTCAGTGAGTGCTGTGTTTGACTGGCAGGTGTAATTTAAAAGAAGAAAGGATGCCATAAATATTTTTAAAGACAACATAGCTCCATCTCTGAGTATAGAGGTCATTCTGCCTCACAAACTACATACAAAGATGCATGTCCTTAGGCGGCAGTAAGTAAAGTAGTAGTGAATCTTTTATCTCTCCAAACCATTAAACACAATGACAAAAATAAGGGTTGTTCACATAATACCTTACAAATGGAAAATGGAAGAGCACTTGAAATGATGCTGGATGATATATACACCCTGTATGCTGAAACTATGACACTGAATTTACCCCTTTCTTGATTGTTGATTTAATCAATCGGGTGTAATCAGTTTAATTATCAGGGATTCCTGAAATGTTTTGGTGTTTTTATTTATAGATGTGATGAATGATATTTTCAAATATTGGCTTGTTAACATTAAAGATGCTCTCCCTGAGCATCTCTGGTTGAGCTAATTGCTTTGTGATGCTGTGCTGAATCTGCCCCAAAGGCTTTATCCCCCCAGAGATTCTGCATTAGGCAAGAGATTCTCATGATGAAAAGCAGAGCCCTCTTAGGAAAAGATATTATAATTTACCACATGGACAACCAAGTTCATTCACAGGGCATTGCTTACAGTTTCCTGTGGAAAATCCTTAAAAATCAGTACATTTGGGCCATCATACCACCTGTTTGAAAGGCTCAGTCTGAAGATTGAGATCCCAGGAATGTAAGCCTGGCTTTCCCAGCCAGAGCTGGCAGCTGCTGGGTGATATTAGGGCAGTTTGTTCTGAAGCCCTGGAAGCCCCTGGCTGTGACCCCCTGCTCACACCAGATGTTCTGTGTGTGGTCACTCCCCTGACAAAAGACTGAGGAACACCAGTAGGCTTCACCAATTGAAATTTAATGAGGAGTGAAAATAACTAGGTACAGGTTGGAAAGATGCTTGCCTGATTTTTTTTTTCCGTCTTCAAAATGACCTTGCATTTTTAATGGCTGCAGATTAGCACCAGTAATGAATCCCAAGTGTCCAATGCACATCAAGGCTAAGTTCAGGAAACATTAAGGGATACCTAGGAAGAGTCATAGATTTTACACAGAGAGTACAGTCATGATCTTGCAGACAAAAATTAATGACTTAAGAAAAAGCAGAAATGTTATTCTCATTCCCAAGGTTAGGGAAGATAAATCAGAAACGATTGCTTTCCCCAATTGCTTGTTTTGGGATAAGAAACTGGATGTAGCTGTAATGATGAAACATGGAAGGACTTGGGATTTGCATTAACACTCATGAGATTCAGTGACTGATGCCAGCAGGGTGCTCTGGCTACACTTTACAGCCACTCCTCTTGGAGGGCTCATGTCCTTAGAGAGGCATTGGAGAATATTGAATTGTTAATATGAAAACACAGATGTGTCTGCTGTGATGAAACACCACTCTTCAAGCTCCACTGAACAAAATGCTTCAATTTCAGAGTAGGGAGGGGTAGATATGGGAGAGGGAACTTCCACTGGTGCATTTGAATGGACTCAGAGGCTGATGCCAGCTGAAGCAGACAGGAGTTATCACTGAGCTCTTCAAAAGGAGCTTGATTTGAGGGTGCTGACACCCAACAAATTGAGGTGGAAGGACGCTCATTAGAACTAAGGACCTTAACAGGAAACCCAGTCAGAGCCAAATGAAGAGGTGGTAACTGACAGGAAATTGATCCAAAAGTAACTTTAGAAACAGTGAGAGATATGGGTCAAAAATATTTTTTTCAAAGTTAAAGGAAATATTGTTTACAAGTCCCAAAAGAAGATTTGTTGGGAAAAGATGAGTTTAAATTTTTTAAAAAATCATTTTACTGTGAAAATTATACATTACAAAAAAGTGGATGAGAGAGAGAATAGAGTAATGAAATATATTACTGTATTTGACCAGTAAGTGCTGGAAGTTCCACCTTCTCGGCTTTATCAAATTGTTAAAAGTAAAATATTTTACAGAATGCTAGAGCTTGGAATGAAATTACATCTTATATCTATAATTGGAATTAAAATGATGCCTTCTGGGCAAATTTTGAAGAATGTGAATATCAATCAACAGGTCTGATCCCATCCACACCTGCTGTTGGCTGAGTGCCCTGTCTCTAAACCAGAAAGGTTCTGCTCCTGAAAGGATTGCTTCTGCCTGCCTCAAAGCCCAAAATGGTCTGGACATTCTCCTTCCTTCCTGTGATAGCCCTGGCTTATCTCTGCTGGGGAAGAGAGGGGATTTCCTTGGCAAGTCTGAGCTCTTTGTGGTCTGGGAAGGCACAAGTGCACATCCCAAGTGATGCCCAGGTTGCACATCCCAGGTTTTGTGGGATGAAGTCCCTGCTCTGAGGAGGAGGGGGCTGAGCAAAGGCCTGGAGCCAGGTCCCATAACAGCCCAGGCAAGTAAACATTTTTTTTTCATCCAGGAGCCAGGTTCAGACTCACCCAAACAGTGTTTGTGTCCTCCACAAAGCAGCATCTCTGCTCCTACAGACCTGCACTGGCACTGTGGTCTAATTTAATACATTGGTTTTCAGTGTTTAAACCTTTTTCTGCCTCTCAGTTTCCTCACTAGTGCAGCCTTACACAGCAATAGTCGTGGTTTGGCATCTTTCACAACAACACTTAAACACGATCTTAAATAGGTGATAAACTTAACTCTAATTCTTTTGTCTGCACTAACAGAGTACCTGTGAGAAGGCATTTCTCAGCAACAGGACACTGAACTTTCTGCTCTGGCCCAGGAGGAGCATTCTTATGTATCAGCAACATGCAAAGTGATGCAGGTACCCAGCCCTAACCTGAATTCATGGAAATCTCATATTAGTTATTTAGTTTGATCCAGATGGAATGAATTGCTTGAACATACCTTGCACATAATTTTATGTCAGTCAAGAAAGAGACTAAAATCTGTGTTTGCAGCTGGTGGAGTGTGTTGGATCAAAACCTTTCAGTGCACCTTTTAGATTTTCTTTTTCATCTGCAGTTTATGCTTGACTCATCAGTGCCATAACTGAGAAAATATTAGTTCAGATTGTAGAGCCACTGCTTCATATTGTCCTCATTCTTTCTCATGGTCCCTTCCCCAATGACCTGGCATCATCACTTCTTTATTTTTTTTATTTTTTTTTAATGTGAGGCATTGAATGAATAATAAAAAAATCTAGGACAGGTGCAGTTAAAAGATTAGGAACTGCTAGAATTTTACATTGACAAAAATAAATTATTGAGGCTGATGTATAATCATACAGGAAAAGACTCATTTTTTGCCAATTTAACATAGTAACAACAGATAACAATACATCTTGGAGTTCCCAAGTGGAGCAGGAGGGTGCTTATTCTTTCATGGCAGGTGGTGCCATGCCCAAACCTGGGTATGTTGCATAAATATTGTTAGCATCAAACGTATCTCAGAGAAGCAGGCAGATGATGAATCATCCACTTGGAGAAATCCCAAGCCACCATTTATCTTTATTTACCTGCATTTTTTACAGGCATTTGGTGCTTTTGCCTCTGCTGAGGAAACTATATTATGTGTAATCCCTCTTCTATTTTTTTTTTTCTTATTCATTTTTACTATCTTGACAAGAAAAAGTCTTGGCAAGGAACCAGACACCTCCAAGATGGAAATTCTGTTCTACAGCCAGTTAGAAAAATGACTTTAAAAAAAAGAATATTTCAAAGCCTGAGAGATAACAATTTAGAATCTGTTCTTCTAATTTGTGTTATTACCTTACTCAGACCCCAAGAGAGTTTTGGAGAGTAACTGGACTCTATAACTGCATGAAGCCTCATATACTTTTCTAAATTTATAGCAGCAGCAGCATGACCTGGATGGTTTGGTATAAGCATTGGGAATCACCCTGGGTGACAAGGGATGCAATAAGTTGCCTAATAGCTTGGAGCATCAAATTAAGACAGGGAAAGGCATTTTGTCCATGTAAAACCTCAATAATCCCAAATAAGTGATCATAGGTTTATGAATGGCAGCAGGGCCAGAAGTGCTCAGCATGGGGAAGGTGGAGTTAATTTTGCTTCCGTTGAGGATCAGGAGGAGCATCATGGTCCCCAGGGAACTGCTTGTGACAGCAAGCAAGGTGCAATTCAACAGGAATGAAAATACTGCCCTGACCACAGCCTGACCCCCAGAATTCAGCTTAAAAGTGCTCAGAGGTTGGATCATAAAACTGTTTTTTGGGGTGAAATCCTTCCTTGGACTGCTATTATGGAGAAAGCCTCTTAAATGCACCTCCCATCTCCTCAGATGACAGCTGGATAACTCCCAGGAACATGTACATTAACCAAGTTTTGACCAAAAGCAAGTTATTGTGCTCAATACACAGCTGCTGTGTAGTAGTTAGTCTCACAGAGAAGGTCATTTTTGGTGATTTGATGCTCCTGTCAAGTCTTGAACACCTTTGATATTCATTCCTGTGAGAAGCTCTGCCCTCTCAGTACTTCCCTGGCAGAAGCAGCCCCTTACTCCTGCCAGCACAGACTCCTCTCATGGTGGAGTTTCTGTCATGAAGGCTCTGGGCCAGGAGTTCTTCCAGTGGAAACAAGCACAAAACAAAGCCAAATTTATCTGAGCATGTGCAGAGAAAAGAAGCCGTAAATTAACTAATCATGTATTACTATATATCAGTAGTAGGCACAGGAGTATCTGAGTACAGGTCTCGAAATTAAAGAGGGGGCACTGCTTCCAAACAGAAATGTGTGGAATGTAGCCCTTGTTCTGCCAGCAGAAATCTCTCCAGCAAGTAAACTTCTGCAGCTGCAAGGAGGCTCCAGTCAGGTCCAAGGGTAGGGAGACAATGGGAAAGGAACACAGATATTTCCAGCTTTCTCCCCACTTCCCTCTTATTTTAACCATATTTACCCTCCATAGCTCTCCTAGAGCTTCAGGGTTTTGTCTTTTTTTACCATAACCATGAAGCAATCAGTAATTTTTCCTCTGCTTCATCTCAACATTAAATATAGAAGAACTGGTGCCAGCCAGCCCAGTATCATCAAACCTTATTCACAAAGCAAACCTAGAGAGAGTCACCTTTTATTGTGCTGCAGCATAGAAACCTCTGAGTCTGATCTATGGCCTGGGAGGTCAGAAGAAATATTCCTGCTGTGTCCTGGGGCTAGGAGACAAAAAAAAGGCTGGATTTGGTCTTGCAGTAAGGTCGGATTCTCTCCTGTGCATCAGGCAGAACACAAATGAAATGGTATCAAAGATGTTACAGGAGCCTTAAGCAGAATAAACATTATACATATGTCAAATCTGTCACTTGGTATTTCTATAGAAATGCTTTATACATTAGAATCTGTCAGCCTTTATTGTCTCTGTTAGAGTTGGTCTCTGCAAACCCTTAAGCTAAATATTGACTTTTTGCATAAAGAATAGGATGATATACACAGGGGATGGGTCAACAGGCCAGGGAGGAAATGCAGGCTGGGCAGCAAATCAATGGTGAGATCCAGATCTTCAGGGCATAGGATGAAGCCAGGCATTGTGCTTGTGAAACTATTTGCTTTGCAGTTTAGAAATGTGCAGAAATTCCCTATTTCTCCAAATGTGGTTATCCCATTTTCGTGCTGTTGATTTGAATTTTTTAAATGCTCATTATCCTGGACTGTTGCAACCAATGTGCTTGAGTATTAAGGAATGAAAGGTAAAGGCTTTTGATAAAAATTATTCCTCAACTTTTTTTTTTTCTTTTTCTTCTCAGCAGTACATGTACTTTAGGGCAGCTAAATTTCTGGGGTACATTTCTTCTCACATTCTGGGATCCTTCTCATATTCCCTTCCAGTCTCTGCTCGGAAAATAATGCCATCTTAACTTCCTGTGCAACAGCCTTTATTCAGCTGTAGGGGTGTGTACATACATGTGTACATACATACATGTGCATGCATTTCTATTTGTATCTGTACAAAAAAGTCTTTAGACTTATATCTCATACTAAAAATCTGCTCTGGGCATTTGCCTAATGTGCTATAACAATAGAAATAGTTAAGTAGGCATAAATAATAGAGAGTACTGCTAAAGGCCAATTACAGACCTTTACCATCAGAATAGCAATCTGAAGAATTTCCCCTTGATGTGTCCTTGATTTTGGCAGAACTACACAAAATCTGTATTGTCAGTCTGTGAGAGTCAGAGCTCTTTGCTGGAGTCTAGCACAGATTCTTCAATTTCTCATTACATATTTCTCTTTTATCTACCCAAGAAAAGCTGTGCCATTTGCTTCCAGCTAGTGAGGAATCTGAGCAAATTTTGTCTCCATTGTCCTTTTCCGTTTTTAATGCTCAGATGGAAAAGTCACCATTTGGTCTCGTGCAATTTCATCATACTTAAAAAATCTAGGGTAATTGTAAAAGTGATTGTAATTTATTTTCCCAATGCACTAATGGGGAAGTAATAAGTTAATGGCTTTTACAAGAAACAAAATGTAACTCGAACAGTTTGGATTTTGCTACCTTATTTAGAGTGGTTGTACATGAAAATGTACAGCACTTTCAAGAGCAGATTTAAACAGTTTCACTCCCTGGAGTTCCAAATGCTGTGTTTTTCTCTTGGGATCTGTGGGAAACAGGGGCTGAAGGAGAAAAGCAAGGCTTGATCCTATTGCAGAGTGCAGTCCTGCAGCAGCCACAGAGATCTCTCCTGTGCACAGCCAGTGGCAGGCTAGGAAAGGAGTTATTTCTACCTTTTGGTGAACAGAATTTAACAATTCTAACAAATTTAACAAAGGTAAAAAAGGTTCTTATTCTTTTTTCCCACACCTCCTCTCCCAGGGGCAGGGGAGAGACAGGGATACTTGATTCTTTAACAAGGTGGGTAAGTGTCCATGTGGTCGTTGCAGTTGTCTGCACAAATTTTAGAATAAATTCCATGTGGCTGGTGTTGTGGTCATGTTAGATTGTGTTCATGTTAGATCATGTTGTGGCTACTTTAGATTTTGGTGTCATGGTCATACAGAAAGCAAAGAGCTGAGCAACACGTGGGAAGGAGGCGTGAGCTGGAGCTGAGTGCTGAGGCTGGGAATCCATCCTGGAGCCAGGCAGGGAGCTCCAGGCAGTCACTTCATTGCCTTCTGCTCCCCAAAGATCCTCAGCATTCAGGCTCTATGAATCCACTACAGCTTCCCACTCAGAAATGGGGACAGTAATTTTTACAGGTATGCACAGCCCAGGGAAGTAATCAAGCACCAGTCTTATTTTAGTCAGTGTGCTTAAGCAGCTTTCTTACTCAAAATCATCATAACATGCACACATGCAAACTAAGCAATACTTACATTTTCACTTATAAGTTCAGCGATTGTTATTAGAGCTTTTTTTCCTAACCATGTTTATTTTATCTTGAATCAGTTGTTGCCCTGTGTCCCACTAATTTTGAATCGCTCAGCTGTAAATATGTTGGAATAATACTGCAATTGCAAGGTAAATCCACTGTGATTATCCTTCTTGATAATCAATTAAACTAAAAAATTATTAGCATGATTTTGTATTTTATATGTATAATTTTTAGGAGTATGATTAATTATCTATATTTTATTTAAGCTGTGATAATTTTCACACAATAGTTAACCTTTCAATTACCTGATTTAGTTAAAATTATAACCATCAAAAAGCATATGTGGCATAATTAGAGCCATTTCAAAGTTATCGCAAAGAAAAGGTAATAAATTATCTTCCATGTCTACCTAGAACAGTATAAGGAATAACAGGATTACTTTTCAGCAAGTGAGATTTAGGTTAGGCTTTAAATAGATTTTTTTAATACTGAGCAGGTTTAGCAGAAAAAAAAATCCAACAAACTCTTTACTTTCTATTACTGGAGATGGCAGGTGAGATGAACATCTGTCCCTAGCAGATGAGGGGCAGCACAGCTTCTCTAAGGGGTTGCACCTTGCCCCTCTAGGAATCCCTCTCACCCCATGTTCTGTGCTTTTCTATTTCTGCTTTGAATCTTCAGTACAGTTTTTGCCTTCTTTACAGTAGCTTTCAAAAGTTTTTTTTTTAGTAAGGTTCATTGTGCTTTTTCTTTGTTAAGCATTTTCTCAAGACATGTATTTGTGACTAGCAACTAATTCTTGAGGACAGGACAGGCAATGTTTGGTTTTCATTTATGTGGAACATACTGAGAATGGAAATTTTCAGTGGTGTTCCTGCTTAGTGAAATGATGTTTTAATGGTGGAGTTTCATCTGATTTTTTTAAGCTTTTTACGTCAGGTATAGGCAAAAAATATGTTGAGCTTTTGCCCCAAATATAGTTCACATTGTGTTTACTCAGGACAGTACTACAGAGAGCTTTATGCAGAGTGAATCAGTCAGTGACCAAAATATATACTCATTATTATTATTAAAGCCATTCATATGTCCAGAGCATCACTTTCCACGTTGCTTATTTTCCCCAGGCAGTATTCTTCACAAGAAATACATAGTCCTATCATCCCTTCCCTTCCCTTCCCTTCCCTTCCCTTCCCTTCCCTTCCCTTCCCTTCCCT